>OU612046.1:24386760-24751760 GCA_914767935.1 Coremacera marginata | reverse complement strand
CACATACATTCATAACAGTTTTTTAACTAATTCATATATTTGCGCAGAGATTATGTGTAAAAATATAAAATCAGGAGCAAAAATTTACTATGCTTTTTTTAATCCAAAAAAATACCAACAAAATATTTGCATTTTTATTGAAAATTAAAATAATTTGCACCGCAGACATCGATTTAATGAAATATTAAAATTTAAATAGAAAATGTTCAAACGTGCGTTATACATATTATATATGTACAGTACAACAACGACAGCAAAAATAATAATAAAAGCAACAACAAAAGTACCGCAACAATTGACATGCATTTAAAAACATGGCGCAACGACTACGCATTATCCCCTCTCTCTGCTACCACTATCCTTTACCACCTCATCATCCCCTCCCTATTTTCTCACCAACCAAAACCACCAATGTTGTCGATGTAAAAATTATTTCAATAGATGGTTTCAATAGAAACGGGTTTCACAATGAAAATCTGTCATAAAATATCTATTGGATGCGCGCACTCATGTCGAGCGGAAATCATGTTAAACAAATTTAGACCAAAAAACCAAAAAAAAAAAAACAAATGTAAATGAAATGAAATGGAAAATCTAATTTTCATGAAAATCGGACACGAGCTATGTCAGTGCGCAATACTTTGTAATTTTTTTGTTAATACTGATGAATTTTTTTGTTGTTGTGTATATACACAAAAAGTGATAATTAATAAAATATCTGACTGCCTGAAAGAAAAAATATGTTTTTTAAAAAAATAATATTGCATGCAATATGTTATATTTTGAAATTCATTTATTTTTCACAAACAGATGCATTTGTTTTTATGCATGAACTAGTATTTTTTTAGCTCTAGCTTCACTCAAAAAGCTGACAGTTTGACTATATGACCACGCCCAGCTGAAAGAAAAAACTCATCACTATTGATTGATATGCAATTGTTTTTGAACAGACATTTATTGACAGGCAGTCGTGTCTTTGACATTCTTTTAGATTCTGGTATAATTAGTTAAAAAAATGTATATTTTTTATATTTCAAGACTGCACCATGTATGCAGAGCTTGTTGAACTTTTTAATGTACGTTTTAATAATTTTTTAAATATGTTTATTTGAAATTAAGCTATATTCAATGAACAGAAAGAGTTTTAATAAAAACTGCAACCTTTGATATGATTGACAATTTGAAGGAATAAAAAAATATTGCTTTAATAGTCATCTAAATAATTCCTTCAAAATCGCCCGATTGCATTCAGCGGTTAATAAATTTTTTTAAAAATCGCCGTTCATGGAAGAAAATTCTCATTTTGAATTAATAACTCAACATTTTTTTCATATTTGTACAATAGTGTTTCTGAGCTGTATGAAGAAAATTTATTTTGGCTTATGAGCCGGCATCCCCCTTGAATTATTGCTTTAGGATAAAAACATGTTTTTAATTATTTCTACTTCAAAAAAAAAGATATGCACACATTAATACATTTAAGCTATTGCTTATTTTTTTCATCACGTTCAATGGAGTTTGGATTTATGTTAAAAGATAAATCAGTAGATATGCAAAAACATGAAGTTAAGCAGAATTTAAAATTGATTCAAAAAATATTTTCCACAAGCGAACGGATGTGGTCTGTAAAAATGACTGCTCGTGCGTAACCGACTTCAACTCATTTTTACAAATGCAACTCATAAAAGCAGACAGATAGTCAGACAGTTCGATAAGTAGACAAAACAAAAAAAAAAAACAAACGCAGACGTTCAAAGGAATTAGTTTAACAAATTTTCATACATCCGTTCAATTTATGCTTAGACTGAAACTAAACTTTGGGCCCGATATGAGTTGGTCAAAACTCAGCAGCCAAGTGACTGCACACAGTCAGTGTTGATGTGCGCATCCTCAAGATGCCAATGTTGCCTGTTGCTGTTTTACGCTTCGCAACAAATAGCTATCTGCAGTGCATAGTGCTGAACTTTAAAACAAATGCTAAGAGTTATATCAACTGTTTTTGTCTTATTTTGTTTCAGTTTATTTTGGTTTGTTTAAGTTTGGAGAAGGTGAAAAATCACCATTCACAGCAGGAAATCACAAATCAAAACGTTTTTTGATTAATTTTTAATAAATGCAAATAACAAATAAGATTCGCACATATGAGAATGAATATCTAGATACTTGAGTGTAGATGCAAGCAGAATAGTCTGAGCTGCAAGTCAAATGCATTCAGTTGGTCGGCCATGATGGAAAGGAACGAACGACCAGCCATAAATGATGGCCCATACTTACGTTGAGCATCTAAAGCATCTAGAGCTGAACTTGTATCTTTGCCTTGTTTTGTATTATCTCACCGATACAAAGCGTTAAGTTTTGTATTTTATCAAAGGATACGCGCTACTCGCTTCGCTTTCAACAGCGCTTTTGTCTTCATTCAATGTTTTTTTTACGTTATTTTTTTGTTGTTTTTATGCTTTATTTATATTCATTTGTGTCCATCTTTTACGAACGCCTTTAAGAACGCACTCAGTTAGCTTTTGTTTTTAATTAATGCATTTTTCTTTTGTTGCATTTTTGTTATACTTTTTCGCTCGACTTGTTATTAATATTAAAGAATATGAAGTTGTTGTGATACAATCGCGTAAATATGAATCAAAATAAAATTAATTTCTTGGATTAGTTAATGGAAGTGGATGTCAGACGACGAACCGTGAACACCGGAAATTAAAAGTTTGAAATTGTTGAATTTTTGTTGCACGATACAATACAAATGGGAATAGAAAAAGGACTGTTCTAAAAAGTAGCTCTAAGAATAGTTTAAATAATGTTAAACAAACTAAAGTATGTTCATATGTTTGATGAAACAATTTGTCTAGAAAATGTTTTAACAATCGAATTTGTTATTAAGAATTTTATTTTAATACTAGCTGAATACCCGGCTTTACTCTGGAGTTGATATAAATAATTTTCGATTTCATTCGTCGATTTGAAAAAACTTTCCAAAAACTTTAGAAGGATTTTTGTTTGCATCTTTCAAACCGGTAAAAATGTAAAAAGATAGGGAAATCGTGATTTGTGTGTGCGTGCCGTCGATCGTTTGCAAAAATATATTTTCAAGTTTTATATTGTATTCGATACAATGCATATTTTTGAAAAAAATCAGAGTAAAAACGAATTTTTGGCAATTCGCGAGGAAACTGGACAAAAATTAAATAAGCATTGATAATAGAAATTAAAATGTCAAAACAACGCCAACTTACGACGCAACTGACTTGCGCATGTTTTGATGCGTACTCAAATACCACAGAATTCGGCACCAGCTGCCCTGATTTGCGAAAAAGAAAGTACACATAATGGCGAAAAGAAGATATTTATCACCCTTCGCTCTTTGCTACGCCTTACTGTATTTTGTAGTATAGCGCCCTCTGGGGGTTCAAGATATAGCAAAATACATAGCGCCAAAAGACTCACCGCACCAGAAAACCACTTATAAAAATCATACTTATCGGATGAGTTGTTTTGAGTTTTTTGCTGTATTTGTACAACAGCGCCTTCTGCTTTTCGAGATAGAATAAAAAAATAACACCAAAGCCCTTTCCATACTCGATAATCAAATCCTATATATCCGAGCGGTTTTTGAGTGTTTTACTATTTCTTATGTGATTTGTACAGCACCATCAGGTGGTTAAGATTGCGCAGAAAAAAATGTCCAAGATACCCACCGTATCCGAAAACACCTATGTAAAAATTTTCACGCAAATCGGATGTACAGCTAGCAGTTGTTCGACATTTTTAAAACAAGTGTACTGCAGTGCTCTCTGGTGTTTAATATAGAACAAACTAGATAAGTCATAAACCCTACCGTACCCGAAAACCCCTAAATACAAATTTTCATGTAAATCGGATGAATAGTTTCGGAGATAAACTATAATAACAAAATTCGTGGAACCCAATCACAGCGCCACCTACCGGGTTCAATTGCGAATCTGAATCATTCAGGGATCTGACTTAAATACACACAGAAAATTTCATCAAAATCGGTGCAGCCGTGTAGGAACTGTTTAATAACATGCACACGTACAATTTGTACAACAGCGCCCTCTAGTTTTCGAAAGAGAGCAAAAGAGATAACGCCAAAACAGTTGCTCTACACAAAAATCTTTTAGTAAAATTTCTCATCCAAATCGGATGAGCGGCTTTCTATTTTCTCACGATTTCTTAAGAGATTTGTACTACAGCGTCCTCTGGTGTTCAAGATAGAACAGAGTAGATAAGTCATAAAAACTCACCGTATACGAAAACCTCTATATACAAATTTTCATGTAAGTCGGATGAACGGTTTCGGAAATAAGCTATAAAAACAAAATGTAGCGCCACCTACCGGGTCCAATTGCGAATCTGAACCATCAAGGGATCCACTCAAACACACACAAAAAATGTCATCCAACTCGGTGCAGCCGTGTAGGAACAGTTTAATAACATGCACACGTACAAATTGTACAACAGCGCACTCTAGTTTCGAGAAAAAGCAAAAAATATAGCACCAGCACCCTTGCCGTACTCGAAAATCGCTATTTACAAATTTTCACCCAAATCGGATGAGCAGTTTTGGAGTTTTTCACGATTTCCTAAGATTTGTACTAAAGCGCCCACTGGTGTTCAAGATAGCACAAAAAAGATAAGTTCAAAACACTCACCGTATCAGAAAACCCCTAGATTCTAATTTTCATGCAAATCGGATGCACGGTGTAGGAGTTTTTCGAGGTTTTTCAAAAAATATTTGTACTACAGCGCCCCTGGTGTTCGAGATAAAACTTGTTTATAAGTCATGAAAACTCACCGTTTCTGAAAATCTCTATATACCAACTTTCAAGCAAATCGGATAAGCGACTTAGGAGATTTTTGACGTTTTTTAAAATATGTGTACTGCAGCGCCCTCTGGTGTTCAAGAAAGAACAATGTATATAAGCTATAAAAACTCACCGTTTCCGAAAGCCTCTATATACCAACTTTCATGAAAATCGGATAAGCGTCTTAGAAGTTTTTCGACGTGTTTTGAAATATTTAAACTACAGCGCCCTCTGGTGTTCAAGATAGCACAAAAAAGTTAAGTCCAAAACACTCACCGTATCAGAAAACCCCTAGATTCCCATTTTCATGCAAATTGGATGCACGGTGTAGGAGTTTTTCGAGGTTTTTCAAAAAATATTTGTACTACAGCGCCCCTGGTGTTCGAGATAGAACAGAGTAGATAAGTCAAAAAACTCAGCGTGTTCGAGAACCTCTACATACAAATTTTCATTCAAATCGGATGAACGGATTTGGACATTTTCGACGTTTTGTATTACAAAAATATTTGTACTACAGCTCCCTCTGGTGTTCAAGATAAAACTTGTTTATAAGTCATGAAAACTCACCGTTTCTGAAAATCTCTATATACCAACTTTCATGCAAATCGGATAAGCGTCTTAGGAGTTTTTCGACGTTTTTTGAAATATTTGAACTACAGCGCCCTCTGGTGTTCAAGATAGCACAAAAAAGTTAAGTCCAAAACACTCACCGTATCAGAAAACCCCTAGATTTCAATTTTCATGCAAATCGGATGCACGGTGTAGGAGTTTTTCGAGGTTTTTCAAAATATTTGTACTACAGCGCCCCTGGTGTTCGAGATAGAACAGAGTAAATAAGTTATAAAAATTCACCGTATCCGAAAAACTCTACTTACAAATTTTTAATGCAAATCAGATTAACGGTTTCGGAGATAAGTTTAAAAAAAATGTCTGGAACCCGATCGCAGCGCCCCCTACAACCTTTTTTGCTGTCCAACCTTTTTTACTGGATAAAAAGTAGCCTATGTTATGACGGAAGCCTAAGGGATATAAGGAACTGAGATGCCAAGTTTCATTAAAATCCATCCAGTGGTTTTCGCGTGATGCTTTAACAGACAGACAGACAGACAAAAATTTTAAAAATGCGATTTTCGGACTCCTCGTCATTCAAAATGTCCAACGCAAAAAGAATTTAAAAAAAAATACTTTATGTACAGACTATTTTTTTTTACAATTTTAGATATATAGATATAGATGTGGATACTTTTTTCCTCTGGATACATTTTTCATTTGGATACATTTTTGACATTTTCGCAGATACTTTTGATAGTGATGGTGCGATAGTAGCACGTTGAACTTGCAGCCGGATTGTACGCGGTTCATTGAGAGTACGGAATCCTTTTCTATAAGCCTTAAGTTAATAGCCATTCCTCTTTCTTTCTTTCTATCTGTTGAAAATCAGTTGTTTCTCTCTAATCAGTTTAAAAAAGTTAAATTTATGTACTTCCACTTAAAAGCATGCAATAACAAGAGAGTTCATCTACTACAGCCTTACTCGTATCACACTCAGCATTAAGCTTTTTGACGCCACGACCCACAAATCATCGAAAAATAACAATGTTATGAATACCAGATATCCCAAACAAGTTAATGTGTGAACAAATTTAACAACCAAAGAGTTGGGCTCTTCACTAACAATCAATGAAAGTTCATACATTTGACCTTCCTTGTATCTACTACAATATTTGACCACAAATTTTCTTCATATATGCCTGATTTCATTAACTGGGAAGAGAGACGTCTTTTCTGACAGAAAGAAGAGACACAGCGAAGCTCAAATGCGAAAAGATTGAGATGAGAATGATTGAGATTGAGAATGAGGCCGGAAAAATTTTCGAAAAAATAGCCTGGCCGATGGTTATAGGATAGGGCCCTCTTTCTACAAGAATGAGAATGAGAATATAGTTACAGATGTGCAGAGTACACTGACACAGATTTTGAACAGAAAACAGAAGAAAAAATGTTGTCTTTAGCATTGCTAAACAAAAAAGTATGGGTAGCAGCATATCGCGGACAAACCAATAAAGGAAGTAAAAAGATGGCGAAGCTTCAAAAGTTTGACAGACAAGTATCCTAAGTGAGACATGTGGCAAACAAGTGATGTTGCTAATTATTTCAATTAACATGCAATTGCAGTGCTTATATTTGAAAAATTTTGTTGTGTTTAATATTTGGGAACATTATCAATATATAAATACTGGGAACACAAAAATTAGACACTATTTTGCACACTTTTTTTACCCCACAAAGAACAACATTTTCGAATGAAAATTATATTATTGTATTTGTAAGCTCTGATTCAGACCAAGTGCACAATATAATTTGAATTCAAATGTTTTGTCGTAAAGACAGGCAAAAATTAGAAATTTAAAAACATCTTTTTTCCCCATATTAGAGAAACAACAACAAAATACAAAGCCACACAGCTCTGTTGGAGCTTTTCACTCTGTTTTCTTTACTCTGTTCAAGCCACACAGCTCTGCTGAGAGTATAATGCGAGAGTGAAAGAAAAAGTCAAAAGTTTCAACAGAGCTTTGTGGTTGTTGTTTTTTCTTTCCTAGCTTTTTAGACACACTCCATCAGCGTTGCTATAAACGATAATATAAAAAAATGTTATCTCAATACAAGTGCATATTTTTATAGCATTGGAAAATAGACATTTTTCGATTTAGTATCAATCGAATATCAAAGTTAGCAAATTTAAACCTTTTTTCAAAAATGCCACAAAATTTTTGAATAGGGACACCGTTCATTAAGAAAGTTAAAACTTTTTTCCCCAATGGGACAATGAGAAACAACAAAAAAGTACATAGCGATACAGCTCTGTTGAACATCGTTGTTGTAGCATACTCGAGGAAGCATACACGGAAGCATACACGACGCCGTTGGCCGCTGACCCCTGACACCGTTCCTTTAGTTCAGGATATGATTCGATGCGTTCAGCTAAAAAAAAAAATCGTTTTTGATATGGTCAAATTTAGGCCACGGGCGATACTAGTAGTATTAAAACCATACAAGTAGTATAATATCATCTAATACTTCCTTATTTCTCTACTCGACCAAAAATCCTAATTTAAAAAAAAAAACAATAAATCAAAAATACTCAAACGTTTTGATGTTTATCTTATATAGACGCAATTAACTGTCGATCAATACTAATCTTGTTAGGTATTAAGGCTAAAAAATTTAAACTTACACAGGATGTATCGAACAACTCACTGTGCGGCTCCTTTATCTGGAAAATATTCAAATAATCACGATATCCAGACATACATGCATATTTTGTTTTCTTGCAAGCAATTATTTTTTATTACAACTACGTTTACTGATACTGACAAATCGATAAAAGTAACGAAATTTTTTTTTTTTTTGTGTTATTTACAATTTTTTTTTTTTTGGCGTCTATACAACCCACCTCGAAACAATTCATTCATGAAACCATTTAAATCATAAAATCGCATTAAGTTCGCATTACATCTTTGCTGCTTGTCAAAATGTTGTTAATGTTGTTGTTGTTTGTGTTTTTGTTTTTATTGCTGTTGTTTCACTTACATGGGAGCAGTCAATCAAGCAGCGAGGCAGTCAGTCATTCATTCAACCAACCGAATCTATCAACATCATCAACAGCTACATCATCGGATACAACAACCAACGCGTTGTCGGTTGCTCATCCGTTGTGTTGCCACCCTTTTCTTGTTCTTCATGTTGTTCCAGTTGTTGTTGTTGTTGTTGTTATTTTGTGGTTCATGTTCTTGTGGTGCTTGTTGTTCTGCATATAACTTTTATTGTTTTGTTGTTGTTGTTGCTGCTCTTGTTCCTTGTAGATTCTATATCCTCATTTGACTGCTAGTATATTTTGTTGTTTTTGTTTATTATAACAATTTTTATGAAAAGCTATTAAAGAAAAAAAAAAATCAAGAGACTTCAATATTTACAGCACATCACGCGTGTTCGCTTTAATTCATTCATACATTTATTGTATTTGAGCTCTTCCTTTGCTTGCTTCTTATCATTATCAACATCGTCCTAAACATCAGCGTCATCATTATTCTCCACAATATCATCATCATTCATTTCATCATCATCAAAATCATCATCATCGTCATCGTCATCGACATTAACGTCATTGCAAACGGTTTTCACATGGGCGTCGATACACGTCGCTGATAAGCTACGCTCTGCTGGTACGGTTCGCAGTTCACTTCTACTAAATTGAGCGCCCACACGCTTCACATGCTCCTACATTTGCTGAGCAAATTCATTCGAATGGAAGTTGTTCTCAAGATATGCTGCTGGCTGGGCGATATAGAGTTGTAAAATAAAACTTTTTAAGCATGAGTTGGTCGATAACCGATTTGATGTTTACAAAAGTATTGATAGAGGCATGGTAAGATATGGGTAGAATGGGTAAAAAAGCTTTGCGGTGGCAACCTGCAAGCCACTCCCTATTAGTTTTTATTTTTTTTCTTTATACTCTGTAAGCCTTTGATGAACTATTTTAAGAAAATGAGTTAAATGAGTTATCGCAATATTTTTCCAACTATCTAAGTCTTCAACATATAACGGTAATATTAATATTCTTCAATATAATTCCACTTAAATGTGCAAAACTCTATAGGAACATTTTGGTTAAAATTTTTTAAGAAAATTTTTATTTTTTAGAAATCTTTAGACAATACTTAACTTAAGATAAAAGTAAAAAATAGTAGGTATGTAATTTCAAAGAATAAGTTTTAAAATCAAATCGTTAAAATGAGATCCTAAACATAAGACCGGATCGTTTTGTATGGAATAAAATAAGTCAGCCGTTGTCGGTTTTAAAAGTTAGAGACACTCTTAAAACTATTTCTACATATCTTTTTTTTTAATTGCATTAAATATCACGAATCGTTTTTATTCCCCTGAAGGTTACTTTTGGTACAATCGGTCCGGTCTACTAAACGTGTTTCTAACGTCAAAATGTGGTTAGAGTCACATTTTGACTTTTTCATATCATTTTAATGTCCTTCGTTCATTGCTATGTTATTACATTTTATTATACAATTGCAAAAATAATGCTCTAAAACAGTGATGAACAAACGCACAGAGCTTAAGACGCTTGCATGTATGTGTAGCGCTTAAAGCAGAGCTAATCAACTGGCGGCAGAGCGGGCAAAGAGCTTTCTCTGCCGTCACACGTATTTGGGTCATTATCTGAAAACGTGTACATTTTAAAAAAAAAAAAATATTCATTTTTTGTTTCCCGATTCCGAACATGATTTTTTTTATTAATATTGTCATTATTTTAAGAACACAATTCCAGTGGGTGCAGCGAATATTTGCTATTATTGTGCAAGTTATTTTAAAAATTGTTGCAGAGACTCCTAATTTATGTCACCTACGTTACCATAGATAAAAATTAGATATCCATTATAAATCCAATAAAAAAATTCTATTTGTTCTTACATTCTCATTTTTAAGGTTTAATTGAAGATTTAATTATAATTAATAGATAAAATAAAATTCGATTTATTGATAAAATTTTGAATTTTTGTCAACTTTGTTACCAAGATTGTGTTTTTGAAATTTCTTATTTAAAATAATTCAAAGAAATGTAAAGTTTTAAAATGGACTAAAACAAGAAACATAAATGGATATGTTTCTGTTTCGAATATTGCGTTCAAAACCACAATTATCAATTTAGTTATTTAAAAAAAAATTTATAATTGAAAATATTCTTGGGACAAGAAAGTAACGCAGCGGAAAGAAGTAACGCAATTGACATAAGTTTGAGAAACAGTTAATTTATTGATTGATTTATCAAAAGTAATATTAGTCCATTTATTTCTTGATATATTTAAGTATAAAGTATATTAAAATAAAAATAAAATAACATCAATTCATTCTTTATATAAGTAAGATAAAAAACATTAGAACAATTAAGTGATTTTCCGCAGCAAAATAAATCTTTTATATATAGCTTGTTTTATAAGTAATTAATATTTTTTTTTATTCTTCTGAACACATGAATATTGTTTCGGCTGATAACAATCACAAAAACCTCTACCAAAATTATTATTTGCGCAAAAGCAGCTAATGTCGCGATATTGTATAATACTCTTTTCGCGTAGCATTAGCTGATGCAAAGTCATCGTTCCCTTGAGTACTGGAATTTTGTCCGGTATGGATGCCTTGATTTTTTCGATTTGTTCAGTGCCAACTTTAAATAGCTTCACGCTTGTCTCCTTTTGCACAAGATCAAAAAAGGTTTCGGCGTTGGAAATGTCCTCTCCATGCGCAACTATGCGGTCAGCTGTTCTTCTAAGAACACCACCAATTCCATCAGCAGCACCTTTACCGTGACCAGATTCAAAAAACGACCAGATTGCTTGGTCAAATCCTAAACCATGGAGATTTCTGGAAAACAGATAAAAGTTTTGTTTCTGCCGATATTGTGTTGTAGGACCATCAGAGAAAAAATGAATCGTTCGTATATTGCACTGCTCTTCCTTTAGCATCTTCAGTATAGGATTTAAATGCGCCCAAATAGCCGGTGGACCATGTTCGTTGTTTCCCGAAATTGTGCAAAATGAGTACGGATTTTGACTTGGCAAATAAAGGACACCAGTGTGAAGAGTTATTTGTTTTCGGGATCCTCCGAAATGGTGAGCTTGTATTTCTTCTGCAAACTTGCAGTTGTAATTTTCACTAAAATCAATGTGCAATGCAGCCTCGTTCGGTTCAAGATTATTAACGCAAATTCTATAGGTTTCATATTGATTTTTAACGTTGAAAATATGTTTTTTAATAGATGTTAATTCATTATTAAATTTGCCTTCAAAATCATCTTTATTTGCAATTAGTTTTTCCTTGGTAGTTTTGAAAACCTTTACCGAACCTCCGCTTTTTTCAAAAATTTCGAGCTTTCGCACCCACTCATTGAATTCAATATCTTTGAGATCACTTGTCAAGTTCATCGATATTGTGGTATTCTTGCATAACTTGCAAATATTATACATGCATTCTTTTTTAGTTGTATCGCATACCAAAGATTGGATGAGTAGCGTAAGATTTGTTGTTTCTAGAGCTTTATATTTTTTAAGGGCATCAATTTTCAATTTCATGTTTGAGTGCAATCTGCAGGCACAAGTGTCACGCATGTTGATTGTTGGATGGACCACAAAAAAAGGACGATTACGTGAAAAAAAGACATACGAACACTTCATTTCAGTATCAGCGATAAATTTTTTGTAGAGGGATTGCACTGTGTCTAGCAGATATCGTTTTTGGATCTTATTTTTATTTCTTGTAATAGTTTCTTTTTTTCCTGCCGTGGCTCGACTTACATCATCCCGTACAAAAAAAGTTCGTATAGCTTCTTTTATATTACTGAATGATTCATTGCTCTTACGAGAATTATTCCTGAAACGAACAGATCCTTGGACACCGAAAGTATCCCGTCCACATGATCTGTAGACTTTGTATTTTTTGAGCAGTTTTTTTGCCAACAATGATTTAAGATTTTCTTTTGTTGAATTATTAGAAATGCTATATTTTTCTTTCATCGATTCTGTTAAAGTGTAGTACTTTAGAAGAGTTGGCCTAAGTATGTTCGCTGTTAAGGATTTTGGCGCAATATGGCTCTTATTAAGTAAGGCATTTACTTTAGATAACGGTGTCGATGATACGTTTTGTTTTTCAGTTAACCTCTGTGCTCGTTTTTTATATTTTTCAACACTTCTTTTTAATTTCTCGTTTTGTTCTTTTAACGCCATATTTTCTCTGAACATCTTAGTTCTGTCTCTTCTTGTATTTTTTCGTCCCTGACAAGCTTTTAGACTCGGTAAAGATGATGATGGTGTGCTATTTAATTCAACAGCTAAACGTTTACCTTTAACTCTTTCATTTGCTTTGTAGGACCTCCATTTTCGCCTTGTTATCCGCTGTTCCCTTGGTGTTTTCTCTGCGATCAATTTTTTTGTTTTGTGATAGCGAGCTCTTGCTTTTATTTTTTGTTCATTTTCCTTTTCCCTATTGTTCTTCAACCGTTGGCGATATCGCCTTTGCTTCTCCGCTGGTGTTAGTGGCATATTGGTACTAAATAATATTAAATGAAATCAAAATTAAAAACTATGAAATTCATTTTAACTCACTTCAAAAACATAAAGTCAACTATGTTACTTATGTCAGTATCGTTACCAAATAAGAGTAACGTAGCTGACCGGTAACGCAGTTGACATTTATTGCGTAAATGAGCTGTGCACAATTCAAGTACACAATTTAGAAAATTCTTGCTATATTATGTTGAAGGTGAACACAATATTAATACATAATGTAAGCTAAACTAAAAGTTTTACTATTATATTATAAAAAATTATTGGTAACACAGTTGAATACTAATAAAAATACATACCTCCGCTTTAACAAAAACTGAACACTACAGAACAGTGACACTTGATCAACTGACTCAGAGAAACTAAACAAAACAATAACGCATGTCTCTACACGTTGCCACTTATTTCCACGAAAAACAAACGGTATTTGTCGTTACTTCGTCATTAACTAAGTTGAAGTAACCCAGCGGAGAAATTATAGGGACGCAACTTCTCTCACAATAACAACATTAAAAAATACAATTTTTAAGTAATCTGATTTAAGTTTAACAATAAAAACAGATGAATTGAGAGTATTGCAATTCGAAATTATTTTTAAATTTAATGTTAAATACTTTAATTGAACGCTACTTTTTGATTTTGCTTACCTAGACAGGTCGTTTTTAACAAACCAGTGACAAACTGTATTAATTTTCGCTGTGTATTATTAACTTATTTTCTCAAGATCATGTTTATTTATTGAGAAAGTATTCAAAGAATTAAAATCTTTTATAAATTTTGTTAAATATAGTTAAATGGAACTAATATTCACGTCATAACCTCTGGGACAGCAATGTACACGTTTTCAGATAATGACCCATTTAAGCACACGTACGCTGCTATAGCTTTCAATATGATTTGAAAACTCATGAGGGGTGGATGTCGATGCGCATTCCCTTCAAACGTAATAAAGCACACGCACGCTGCTAGAGCTTTCAGATGCTCATTTCAAATGCTTATTGTTTTGCTTGCAAACATTCCCTGTAGGAAAATCAACTAATTTAAAAGTAGTTGATAAAGTAGTTTTTTGTCAACCACAACTAGTTGAAATTCTGACTTTTTTCCATAGAACGAACTAACTTATTTTGTATGGTGATGTCCGCTAAATAAGTCAATTAACTTTCGTCTGCATATATTTTCAACTACTTGTTAAATTAGTTACATTTAAATTATTTTTTTAATTGCTTTGAAATAACCAATTCAAAACTATTACTGATGGCCTGAAGTTAATAATATTTGATGAAATAATATGGTTAAATATATATAAACTTGTAATCTAATAAAAATTTGCAATTTAAACATGTCAACATCAGAGTATTTGCCGCCTTAATATAATTAAAAGTAGTTCATATACTGGTTTATTTTAAATTAGTTTTTTAATTAGTTGTTTTTAAAAACAAGTTAGTTTGTTCCTATAGGGTTATTATAAATAATAAACATACCATTCACTAAAAAAACTAAATATTTTACAAGTGTATCAAAGCAACTTTTAAAAACTTTATTCTGCGCAACCACCTTTTTTAAAGTGTTTACTCTGCGTAATTATCTTTTTTAGAAGCTTTACTCCACGCAACCATCTTTTCTTTCTCGCAACAGCACAAAGCTTGTCAATGCACAAATACATAGACATAAGTGTCGAGTTTGTGGTTGTGTAGGAATATCTACCCTATAGGAACAAATTAACTTGTTTTTAAAAACAACTAGTTAAAAAACTAGTTTAAAATAAACCAGTATATGAACTACTTTGAATTATATTAAGGCGGCAACTACTCTGATGTTGGCATGTTTTAATTGAAAATTTTTATTAGATTACAAGCTTATATATATTTAACCATGTTATTTCATCAAATATTATTAACTTTTGGCCATCAGTAATAGTTTTCAATTGGTTATTTTAAAGCAATTAAAAAAATAATTTAAATGTAACTAATTTAACAAGTAGTTGAAAATATATGCAGACGACAGTCAATTGACTTATTTAGCGGACATCACCATACAAAATAAGTTAGTTCGTTCTATGGAAAAAAGTCAGAATTTCAACTAGTTGTGGTTGACAAAAAACTACTTTATCAACTACTTTTAAATTAGTTGATTTTCCTACAGGGTAGCTCTGGCTTAAAGCTTCTCACTGAAAGAAATGGAACGTAAAAGCATTTTTAAAGCTTAATGTACAAACATAAAAACATATAGACGTGAATAGAATAATGATAAAATCACATTAGAATAGATTAATTGTTTACTAAATATTATTAAAAACAAAATAAATATATTATAAACTTTTTTTAAAATTGCATACTATGAAAACAATAAATGATTATATACAGGGTCGTAGCCAGCGATATATTGCTCCCAGAACTAAAAATTTTTTCAGAATTAGAAAACACATAAATAAATAAATAATGAAAACTTTATGGTTTGGTTTTTAAAGTCGTTTTTATGATCATTTAACAAAAATTATATCTATTAAATTCATCGTAAAATCATTAAAAAATTTTGCTGACGTTCGGGAAAGCCTATTTATCAATTAGTTGTCTGAATTTCATATGAAACGTATTGTCGATATTATATAAATATATTTATTTTTTTTTTATATATTTAAAATTACCCAATTTCAACTCTTAAAATAATTGAAGAAAAACATTTAGTTCATAAACGCCTCTAAAAGTGTTTTTTTTTATTTACTATTTTCTAATTTTGAAAAAAATTTGATAGTTCTGCTAGCAATATTTTGCTAGCTACGGCCCTGCTTACATCAATAAAAAATATTAGAGAACTATATATTGCTTCTTTATTTTATTACTTTCGGTGTTGAAACACAACGTTACTATATTAAAATCAAGCGAACAAAGCGACGTAACCCTGCCTACTTCGAGTTTGCTTGCAGACTAAAAGCTTTTTTGCATCGGGAGAGTTTATATCAGCTATGAACATAATAAGCTTCGAGTTTGCCTGCAGACTGAAAGCTTTTTTGAAGCGGAAGAGTTTATATCAGCTACGAACATAATTAGCTCGCGAGCTAAGAGCTTTTTCAAAAATGTATACGTATATACATTTTTCCGCTGCAAAAAAGCTTTCAGTCTGCAGGTAGACTCGAAGCAGGTAGGATCACATCACTTTGTTCGCTTGATTTCAATATAATTACGTTGTGTTTGTACACAGAAAAGAATAAAATAAAGAAGCGATGCGTCATTCAGTTATATTTGTTTACATTTAATGCTTTGAAAACGAAGCGCTTTTTCTTCATGTGAGCACTCAACACCCTAACCGCACTTGGTGTATCCGATTGGAGAAGGCGCGCGCAAAGCAGAGGCGCCTGGCGAGGGCTGATGAGGTCGGTCGAAATCCGGACACGGGTTGTCACGGCCACCTAAGTAAGTAAGTAAGAGCACTCATTGTTTTCATAGTTTTCAAGTTTAAAATAGTTAATGTTTATTAACTTTCATTATGTTTTTTTTTTTAAGTTACACGCAATCTCACGTATGCCACTTTGTTTTATATGTATACATGATATAGATAATAAATATAATAATATGAGCAATAATAATATAATAGTATATAATAAAAAAATATAATCTATTCTAATATGATTTCATATTTTTCTTTTCATGTCTGTATCTAAGGCTTTCAGAAAGCTTTCAAAATGCTTTAACATTCCATTTCCTTCAGTGAGAAGAATTAAATGTTACTCATACATGCAAGCAGTTTAAGTTGTGTGCGTGTGGTCATCACTGGTTTATATACGTTTACATTTTTGAAAAAGCTCTTAGCTCGCGAGCCAATAATGTTCACAGCTGCTCTTAAATAACTCTTTTAATAACTCGTAACTTATGACTAGTGTCGGACAGAGATCGCAATTTTTGCCAAAACCAAAATCCGACTATTTTTGTTATATTCAGTCAAAACGAAAACTAATATAGAATATACAATTAATATTAATACAAATTGTTTAATAATTTTTTGTCGTACGTCATACAAAATATGATACTTTACATGAGATTATTAAGTTTCGGTTTCAGTTTCGACCATATTTAGGCTAGCCAACAGTAACTTACAAAAAGGGCCGAAACTTGTCCAAACCGCAAACAAAACCGAATATTATTCGGTCAGACACTACTAATGCAGCTATACATGCATATGAAAAGCGTAGCTCTGAGCTTATTTAAAGCCTTTCAATTGACCACTCAAATAAAGTATGTAACACATTGTATGAACTCACTGATATTTATATACATCAGAATAAAACGAAAAAAAACAACCATCTCTTACACAGCCCGGCTCAGTCAGTGTCAGACTCCAACCCAAATCCACTCAAATTCAAAACTGATTCTCACCAGCCAGCTAGCATTTTTTATTGTAGAGAGACCTCCATCATTTCGACAAACTTACAGCACGCAGCACGATGAAAAATGATTTGGATATCAGTAAAAAGGTAAATATGCGACGCGCATTTGTTAGCCTCCAGTGCTGCCAGGTTTTCATATTTTTTTATGCACATTTTTGACAATTCATTTTTTGTTACGAATGATGCGTTTTACTCATGCTTTTTTCTTTTTCCAACGCTAACCTGGCCATGTATGAATGAGTTGGGCTGTTGTTGGCTGTTGATGAGGTTGAGTATAAAAAAGAAAAGGAAGAAGCAGCATCAGTACCATGAAGTCAATGCGTTCAGGAATACCAAAAGTTGAAATGTCGGCCATAAATCATACGCAATAGCAAAGAGTTGCCAGCAGAATGTTGAAAAAATAAAAAAAAAAAACCCAAATAAAAAAATATTGAACTGCAAACTTGAAATCGATTCGCGAACAAATTAAAATGTTTGAAGATTTATACGCGCGAGTGTCAGCAAAAAAACCAAAAAAACAAAAATTATAAAAGTTTCATACATTGCTCAGAGTGCGAATTGGCTGATTGTATGGTAGTTAGAGGGGGTAAATATGGCTGATGCAGAAACTACAAAAAAGCGCTTCCGGCGTTCATTTGAACTTTGAAACTTTTCCAACTTTATTTTTCTTCTTTTTTTTTTTGCCTCTTTCACTTGCAAGCTTTTTCTTTTCGTCAACAAGCTACTTTGTGTGTTCGAAGTGAGAGCAGAAAATGATGATGTTCAGTTCGGGTAGAAAATATTTTGCATAAAATAATGGAAAAATAATTTCCCATTTAGAACTTGAGCTGCTTTTTGTTTTTATTCAAAGAGCAGCTGAAATATCTAAAACCAATTCGCAATTTGTTGCTTTTATGAATTTTTTACGCATCCTCTCTATGTTTCATTCATAAAATTTTGCGTGTGAATTTTTTATCAGCAAGAGAAAGAAAAAAAAAATAAAAGAACTTCGCTAAACTTTGAATGGTAGAGACAAAAAGTGTGGGTTGGCCAGAGGGTGCCAGCCTACTTGACTTCTGCAACCTGCGGAGAGCAAAATGAGAAAAAAAAATAAGGTAGAAATCATGATAAAAGCTTGAGAACCAAAAAAGTTTCAACTTGCTTTGCTTTGATTTTCGTCAATAGCGTTTGTGACCGTGCAGACTGAGATTAAAAAAAAAGAAATGAAAAATTTGAAGAAATTAAAAAGAATTTACCATGGTGGCTATTTTATATTAATAATAGCTGGAATGCCCGGCACCGCCCGGGAATGTTTTATCATTCAAGGTGTGTATAATGTATGAAATTTGATATAACCAGCAATGCACAACCATCAATGGATTCAATCTCAGGCGATAATTTTTTTTCTTATATAAACAAACCTTTTTAGTCTCTTATATAAACCAATTTTGCAAAGTTCCTGCGTCCAAATTGCCTTCTAGATTTGAATTTAATTCAATTTAAAAATGATGTTTAATAGGTTCAAACATAGTCCAATTATAAATATTAAAAAAAAAAAAAAAACGAAATGGCCATTTCAGCCCTTGAAAGGACTTTGACCAAGCTTCTTATAATCAATTGTGTGGTGTGTGTTGTGAAATGTTTGAACACAAATGATCGAGAACTAGACCTACATGTCTTATGCCTACTCCGAACGGTTCATGTTCTCAGGAAGCTTTTCATGGCAGTTTTTACTCTCTGAGTTTTGCCATTGTCTTCAGAGACGTGACGGCCGAACAGAAAAATTAATTCAATTGTAAAAACTTTCTGTGTCTAGTGGGACTCGAACCAGGGTTCTCTGTCGTATGGGCCACACACTGTACCCACTGCGTCACGGCCGCCGGTTATAAATATTAAGCCTGATATAATTTTATCAAAAACTTTTACGCCCCCTTTTATATTACCTACTTGTACAATATTGCATGTAATATTGTATTGTATGGAACAGGCCCTATCCAACTCTATACTAAATATCGATACCATGGTGTAGATATTTAATGAGAGTATTTATTAAGGGTTGAAAGGAAAGTGACATTCCCCCTTTGCCTAATTCCGCCCACTTTTCTAGACTGCCGTCTGCTCATTATACCAAAGAATAAATATATGAACAGAATTTTGCTGAAATTGGAAAAATGATATGAAAAAAAAAAAAACGAAATGGCCATTTCAGCCCTTGAAAGGACTTTAACCGAGCTTCTTATAATCAATTGTGTGGTGTGTGTTGTGAAATGTTTGAACACAAATGATCGAGAACTAGACCAACATGTCTTATGCCTACTCCGAACGGTTCATGTTCTCAGAAAGCTTTTCATGGCAGTTTTTACTCTCTGAGTTTTGCCATTGTCTTCAGAGAGGTGACGGCCGAACAGAAAAATTAATTCAATTGAAAAAACTTTCTGTGTCGGATGGAGGATTCGAACCTGGGTTCTCTGGCGTAAGAGTCCCACACTCTACCCACTATGCCACGGCTACCACGTTATGAAAAGAGTTTGATTAAATTTAACGTGACACGCCTCCTTGTCTTATACGGTCTACTTTTATAGACTACAAATGCTCATTATACCAAAGAATATATGTGCAAAATTTGATTGCAGTCGAAGAAACGGTGTGTAAGGAGTTCGATTAAAATTTAAGTACCATGACCCCCTTATATAATCGCGCCCACTTTTCTAGAATACGCACTGCTTAAATTACCAAAGAATATATGTGCAAATTTCGATTTAAGACGGGCAAACGATGTAGAAAGAGTTCTATTGAAATTAAAGAAAAAATTTATCTAAAAAGTGTCTAATCCCGCCGACTTTTAAAGGTGAACCAGATTAAAGACAGCTATTTATGCCACGAAATATTTGTGCAAAATTTGGTTGAAGAATAAAAGCAATAGTTAAATCACCTAAGTCAGCTTGGGTAAAGAGAATTGTATGGGAATTATAAACTTATGCTTATTCACCCAAGCATTTTATTGTTTAATACATTGCTTTGAAAGCACATACTTCGATACCCTGCCAAAACAAAAATATTTGATTCACCTAAGCCTAAAATCCAAAAATACAATATTAAAAAAAAAAACTAGCACAGATGGCAAAAAACAAAAAAACACAGTTGCGTCGTTGGGCACACGAGAGAAGCGAGGATAATTTAATGCTTTTTTTTTGTAATAAAATAATTTTTAAATTCAATAATATAAAATAACATAAAGTAAATTAAAAAACACACGTTGATATTCACACCAGTAAATTTTATTACATGTCATCAACAAAAAATAAAAGAAAAAAAAAAAAAATTCTTGATCCAAACTGATCCAAACAGCTTTGCTGCTGGTTGCTGATATAACTAGACCTATGTTAACAGATGCTATATTAACAGATGCAGTATATCACAGTCATCTGTTGATAGCCATACAACAAAAAACTATTAGTAGATTATTTTGTTGTGCTGCAGCTTAGCTTCAGTTTTAATTAATATTGAATCAATGACTCTGTGTAACAAAGCAGTTTGACTCGATGCGTACTGTAGTGAACTCATAATCGGTGGGCGTGGGTTCAAATCCCCACGGCGGGCAAAGGAAAGATTTTTATATTTGATATTTAATTTAATGTTCTTGTTGTAATAAACGCAAGCAGCAAAGAAGCCAGCCATAAATTTCTACGAAAAAAACAGTGTCGAAAAAAAGAAAAGTTTTGTAGTGTCGATTTCAGTCAAGCAAATCACATAACGAGAGGCGTTAAAACCTGCGCTTCAAAAAAAAAAAAAAAAATAATAAACCGAAACCCGGAAAAAAGTTATATATATGAAACTTAACTTTTTTTCAAATAATGTATAAATTACCAAATACTTGATTCATTTATCGCCCAAATAAAAATCGTCCAAATTTTATTTAACACAAACTTTTTTCGGTGTGTACCGGTTGAAGTATGTGGTTTGGAGTAGTTCGGGTGCATACAGACAAGGTGACATTCAGCTTTACTGTGTATTGTATATTAAATAAATAAAATATACTTTTTACAGAGTTTCCACTTCTTTCGGAAAGGAGCTATAAAAACAAAATTTCGCAAAAAATCCAGTTATATGCCTTACATGATAGATATGAACCTAATGGACATGAACCTAAGAGACCGAATTTTTGTCATATATGTAGTTATGTCTATCAGCGATAGTCTATGTCAGTTGAATGGAGACTCTCCATTGGAGAGAGTGTTCAACAAGGTTATCTCGCAGTGTATGAGACAATAGCCATTTTCGATACAGAAGAGAATTACTGAGTTTCGGTTCCGTCTTCGTATTGAAACACAGAAAGAGGGAAAAATGTTTCCCTCTGTAGAAAAATTCTTGCTTTCTTTGGTCAGAGTTCAACAATTTCTAGAAGATTTTTGCAATTTTTTTAAAGTAAAAATATTTTCCAACCTATTACTTCTTGCATTGCCTTTTAATTTTTTTAATGTTTCGATAAGATATGGTTTCGGTTGTAAGCTTTTTTTACTCTGCTCTTTGAAAGAATTCCTGTCTGGTGCATGATACAATTATAAGGTAGGCTCACTCATGATATAACATTTACAAGATAGGAGTGACAGCTCTTTTGCCAGCCATCATTTTTCAAAAACGCGTAGAAAAAGAGAAAACGAATAAGCAGCCAAACAAATGACATGTTAAACTTTGTATTGATTTTGACAATTGTTGGTCGGCGCTCTGTGGAAATAAGCAGTTGTCAAGGCTACCTGCTGGTATATTTATATCATGGGCTCACTTTTAAATCGCTGCTAAAACAACAAGTTTTGTGACAACAAAGCTGTGATTGTCATAAACGTCAAATAATTAAAGCAACAACAACAATTAGAAAAACTAAAATTCGAAGAGCTGACTTTGACTTTCAGCTCGATTTCACTGCAATTTGAGCGTACCTTATAATTCTACCATGGTCTGGTGTTACTTTTTGTTTTTCCCCTTTATGCATTTATTGTCTATCATCTGATTTCTTTTGCAGCGCTCAAATCTTAACAGTAGACTTCAACAGTCGCTATCATTTTATTTTGATTTTTTTTCCAATCATTTTGCTTTAACCAAACTTCCGTATTTTGCAAACGGGTTCCACCCACAGCTTGTGCATTGCCAGTTCTCATAAATGATAAGAGCTGCTATAGGAACAAGAAAAAAAGGTTTGACTTTTGTAAATTCTTACAGGATGATTATCGCGTTAGTTTTGTTGAGTAAAGGCTGAAATTAAGCAATAAAAGTGGTACCGAGAATTTTTTTTTTGTGTATAGCTACACTAACTTTATTTCTAACCTGATACGTATATAGCAAATTTAAAATGTTGCTTTATGTTAATTTTATAATAAATATTTTTGAAAAATTACTTTATTGCAAGGTGAAAACTTATTACAAAATTATTAGGCTAGATACAATTTAGAATGAAGATACAGATACAGATGAAGAATGAAAATACAATTAGAATGAAGTAATGATATAAAATTGTACAGTATTTTTTACAAAGTTTATTTCGTATTTCAACGAATTTTAAACTATAAGCTAATCACTACAAAATATTATATACGGATCTAATACGTATATTACGTAATAGGCAGTTGCTTTATGACAAAACATCGACTCTGGGACTCTCAATAGTAAACGAAACTTTCCCTACGCGGTTCTCTAACAACTCTAATCCCAGTCTTCTTGATTATTTTATAGTTTCGGATGCTTCTGTGGTTCAACTGTTTGATCAAATTAGTTTTATTTCTGACCATGACTTAATCTTTTGTTCCTTAAGTATAAATTTGTCTCGTAACGTATCTTCGCATTCATATGTATACCGTGACTTTAAACACATTTGCTATCGTTCCTTGTATCATGATTTGTCCCTCATTTCTTTTGATAATTGTTGTCTTCAAAGCTCTGTTAATGATAAGCTCTGTTCCCTACTTGAACCAATAAAATATTTGTTCTTGAAACACGTTCCTCTTCGTACTTTCAAAGTTCAGAATGTTTCTTGTCCATGGTTTTGTCAGGAAGTTCTTGATGCCATAAAAAAAAGAAATAAATTTTATAAGTTGTGGAAGAAAAGACCGTCAGCCTATAGCTGGGAAATATATAGACTAGCGCGAAATGATTCTGTTCTTATAACAAGACGGGCCAAATCTCGATACTTCTCCTCCAAACTTAAACTTTCTCTTCCAACCAAAACATTATGGAATAATATCAGAAATCTTGGAGTGTGCAATACGAAAAATGCAGAATGTAACCTTGACCCGGGTTACCTCAACAATAGATTCCTAGATGCAGCTTATCTTCCCACTAATAACAACATTCTACCGGTATTGAATTCAACAACTCCGCAATCATTTAAGTTTGAACCGGTAACTGAGCTTGATGTTGGGTTATCTATGTCCCAAATAAAGTCTAATGCCATAGGTGAAGATGGAGCTCCCATAAAATTTTTAAAGATAATTCTTCCTCACATTATTTGTCCGCTTACTCATGTTATTAACCACTGTTTTCTCTCGTCCTCTTTTCCTGATTTATGGAAAATTGCGATTGTTCTCCCCATAGCTAAGAAACCTAACCCTGGTGGACCTAGTGATTTTCGCCCAATAAGTATATTGTCGCCACTCTCTAAAGTTTGCGAAAAACTAATGGCTAACCAAATTAATAAACATATTAAGGAACAAAGACTTTTATCGCCATTGCAATCAGGCTTTCGTGCGGGGCATGGATGCTCTTCAGCGGTGGTCAAAGTTCTTGATGACATTAGACCTGAGTATGATGCTGGCAATATGACTTTACTTTGCTTACTTGACTTCTCAAAGGCCTTTGATACCGTCAACCATAATTTATTGTGTCTCAAACTTAAAAACCTATTCGGTTTTTGTGATAGTGCTATTAATCTTATGTCTAGCTATTTATGTAACAGGTTACAAAATGTCAAAGTTGGCAAAGTTTTATCGCAACATAATCTTGTTATAAGTGGAGTACCGCAAGGTTCAATACTTGGTCCTTTACTATTTTCTTTGTTTATCAACGACATATTTTCCGTATGCAAGCAGGCATCTATACATGCATATGCTGACGATGTACAGCTTTATTTTTCTCGTCGTATTCTTATTGACGACCTGTGTTGCAGATTAAACGAAGATCTTAACAGCATTAGTGAATGGGCTCACAATAATTATCTTCAACTGAATGCGGCCAAATCATATGTTTTGCCTATTTTCAAGAGTAAGTCTTATGTTGTTGATATTCCTGACTTATTTCTTGGTACTAATAAGCTAAGTTTAGTGTCGAAAATTGTAAATCTAGGTTTTTGTATTAACTCGTCTCTGTCTTGTACTTATCACATCAACAGTGTAGTTAGAAAAGTATACTATACCCTGCGTAATTTGAAAATGTCAGCCAGTGCAACTCCTGTCAATGTGAGACGAATGTTAGTGATACAATTAATCTTACCTATAATAACTTATTCTGAACTGGTGTACAGTAAACTCGATTCATCCTCCCAGTTGAAATTGCAAATTGCTTATAATTATGCTACGCGCTATGTATATGGCCTGCGTAAGTTCGACCACCTATCCAGTTACAGGAATGCTATTCTTGGGTGTGACTTATCTTCATATATTAATGCTAGGAACTGTATTTATCTCCATAAACTAATTCACACTAAAACACCCTCTTACCTTTATGATAAATTACAATTTAGTCTATCTCAAAGAAGTAATATTTTGATAGTACCTAGACATTTCTCTTTGAACTCTTCACACTTCTTTTTCATTAACGCTATCAGACTGTGGAATGCTCTTCCACGCAGACTGCGACAAATCTCTAGGGCAGCGATCTTTTGGCAATCTATTTTTTCTCATTTTTCTTCTTCTTAAGTAAAAAACTATATAAATCAATTCAAAATCAACTAAAATAATTGTTATATTATATTAAGTAACTTTCGAAACGTTGATATAATTTAAATTTTTAAATTTTTGGCTTTAAAGTTTTAAAATTTTTATTTAATTATGTTGTATTTAAAAGAACCTAGTTCTTACTGTACTTATGTCTTCTTACCTCAATAAATATGAAATATGAAATACCATTTTGTTTCAGACGGGTCTTTAATATTTGAGCAATATTTTTTTCAAGAAATGAAGTGTCAATTTTAATTTAGCAGTTATTTGAATAACGTTGCCATTTGTAAGAAATTGGCTAAAGTTTTCTACTTGCTTCTATTAATTCAAATTTTGAATAAATATATTTGAGAAACCAGAAGGACTTTACATCTGATCGCGTTGAAGTTTTATCCAAAGGAAATGAGGTAAAGTTAACAAAAAAATTAACAATCTCTTGTTGCCAATTCCTTTATTAATATTAGACCGAGCGAATTTTAAAAGTGGTATTGTTACATATATGTAAATTAAAAAATTTTGTTTCGATATGATTGCATCTTTTTGCACCGGTTTGTTCTTAAAAGCAAGATTTTTTTTTAAAATTATATGTATGAAAACTCTTGAGAGTTGGCTTAGTTACTGCAAAGATGTGTTTGAAAAAAGAAAAACAACAAACAAACCTTTTTCCCCTAAATTCCCATAATTCCCATAAATAAATAAATTTTTCAAAGCTTTTTGTTTTTTTTTTTTTAACTTTAGATGTAAAAGTCAAGATATATCCTTAAAAATGTAATAGTTTTTTTTTTCAAAAAATTTTCGTTGCAAATTATTCTTTTTGAATCGTTTATTATATTGCATTTATTGCAAGATTTTGGTATATTCAAGAGGGTTTGATAAGATTTTTTTTATTAATATCATTATAATTATTTATTAAGTTAAAATCAAATATTTAAATTTATAATTAATCAATTTTCAAATTTCTGTAGCTTAAATTTTTCTAACTCAATTTATTAATAAAACCTCCACTATTCAATATTCACAATTCACTATTTAGTATTCACAAAACAATATTTATTAAAAATTAAAATAATACCTATTCATAGCAAAATATTATATAAAAAAAATTTTAAATAAAATGTGAATCGGACTCTCACAATAAAAAAAATAGTACGATCAGAACAGATAACCAAACATGGTAAATTTACCAAAATGTTAATACTGTTCAAAATCAAAAAAAAAAAAAAAAAATTTATATATGACATTACATCAAAATTTGATACCTAATAAAATTTCATAGAAAAAAACGTGACCTTATTGCTTTCAGCTTCATCAAATTTAAAAATTGGAAGCAATAGTAAAATACAAGCTGAAGAACATTGATAGAAGTTTAAAAAAACAAATATTCTCGTCATTATGAATAAATAAACGGAATTGGTGTTAATAACTTAATTATTGAATTGCTTCAATGAGTGTTTTATCTATAAAACGGAAAATGTATTTGAACAAGATTTCGTTTTCTACTTGTATACTAACTTTTTTGGACTTCACTAAGTTGTTAGCGGAGACTCACCTCTATTTTTGTTATAAAGGTTTTAGCATAAGCTTTCCCTCAATACTTTAATGACTGACTACTAGAGAGCGCTAAAGAACTTAAGAGCTTATCTAAACACGTATGCACAGTAAAGACAACAACCAATAAAACTGGTATATAGCGGAAAACAAGCTTTACTAAACTGTTTTATGCGTTACTTCTCAACTTTATATGTACTATAAATAACGAAAGCCCATAATGGGCATTAACAACGTCGGCAGTGTCGGCATTAACTTACGTTAATTGATGCTTTTATGTGCACTCATATATATTTGGTTTTATTTTTGAATATATTTTTTTACTACACTTTTGTTCAAATAAATTTTATAACTCATAAAAAATTTCAAAATTTTTTAATAAAACTTGATCGTAATAATAAGAATAAACAAAGTAGAATTCGGTAGAGTATAAATTTGAGACGATACAGTTTGTGAATTTATCGTGTTATTTTGTGGTGGTATTGAGTCACCACATATGTATATGTGGTGTTTCACACTAAGGCTGAAAAGCCGCTTTTCAAACAATAATGGCTTTTCAGCTGAAAAGCTACATGATATTAAGTGTTTCGCCATAGAAGAACTATCAAATGAAAAGCTGATGTTTGTTTGCTTTTCAGCTGAAAACTCTGAAAACAACCCTGGTTCGGAAGCCTGTTCGTTGAAGTAAAGTTGTCACAAAAATCCAAGTTGTCACTGATATTTGACATTTCGTCTGTCTGTTTTCATTTGTTGTGATTAATAGACAAACTTTCTTCCCAATTAGAAACATCTTAAAAATGAAAAAAAAAAAATACAAGGAGCGCGTGAAGTGGAGTGACCTTCATGAGGCGATATTTGTTTGCACAATGAAACAAATCGCTATAATAACAAACATATGGCTACTGTCTGTCAAATGAAAAGCTGCTTTTCAAGTGTGAACACCTTTTTCTGAAAAGAGGGTTTTCAGCTGAAAAGCGGCTTTTCGGCCTGTGTGTGAACATGCTATTAACTCAAAACATCGTAAAAAAAGCAATATAGCATTTGCTTTATTGCCAACCTTTGGAAGCACATGTTTCTTTTGTAACAGTTCATATATTTCAGAATAAAACGTCGTAGTTAGTGCTATAAATATATATTTTTTTTTTTTGATACTTTGAGTTATGTCATATTTGCCTGTGACCACAGAGATACTTGAACATTTATTTAAGATTCCTTGCTTATATTTGTCCTCGAGTATATTTTTAATTCATAAATTTTCGCATTTCCTGAAATCTTCTCTGAGTCGACTGAAGAAACAAATAAATAAATCAATATTAAATTTTAGTATAGTTTCGAAATGAAAAAATAAGCATATTCATTTATATAATTTTGAAATCTAAGTGCAGATACAAGATTTTAGTTTTTATTAATGAAAATATTTCTTCAAGTGGGACTTTCAGGCGCCATAATTCCCAAAGCATTAGAATAAGGTAAAGCTGGGAAAATACGGCTCCCATAGTTCCTTTAGAAATTTTCTACGAAAAATGTGTAGGCTATAATAATAAATTTTGAATATTTATAAAAAAAAAAAACCTCGATGTACTTTAATAAATTTCATGTATTGGAAAATATTATGATTTTTGTTTATATTTTTTAAACATAAAAAAATGTTAGCGTATATTTATATTTGGAAATTGTATACTATAGTATCACATTTTCTACGTAGGAAGAGTAAATGTTAGGCATTAACAAATTTTTTAGGTATATTTTATACAGTAGTTGGAATATATTTTGTACATCAAGGAGTAATAAATAGAATATTTAAATGAATATTTAGAATATTTATAGAATATTTAAATGATGTTAAGAATTCCCAAAAAAAATTTAAAGTATTCCAAGCTTTAAAAGTGCACTGAGTAGTTTTCTTATCGGGCCATTTTCGAAGTAACAAATTTTGAAAAGAATTTTTTATTTTTGCCTACATTTTCATTTGTCAAATGGTGCAAGTTAACCGTTATGTGAGTAACGAAAAAAGTCTTAATCAGACAGACGAGGTACCCGGATACCTTAATATATAATTAATATATAATTTATGTAGAAAAATAGCGTGTAAATGCTCAAATGTTCTACAATTGAAAACAAATTAGCTTGGTCCTTTGGCTTGGTTATTAATGATCAAATTCTTTATTTTAAATTTCCAAAGGTACCCGGATACCTCGTCAGTCACATTACGGTTAAAACGTTTTTTCATTATTATTACTTATTCATCAAATTTTTAATTAAAAATAGCATTCCGACAATAATATCCAAGTTTTTCTTGAGATATTTAGAAGTTCTGTTACTTTTCGTTCCGTGGAATAAAAGAGTATTTTGCGGGCGCTTAGCTGTTCGCCACCAGACGAGTCACAGGTTGCTGATGGTGGACGGCCTCCGGATATGAAGGTAAGCCGTAAATAAGTTTAACAACTAAGCTGTTCCGGACCATACCGCGGGTGATCATTGAGGGAATGGAAAGATGTAGCGTTGAACAAGCCCTGCGTCTTGATCGATAAGCCCAAATATCCCGAACACTTGGCACTGTCAAGGTGAGTCGGTGTCGCCTAAGAAGCACCTTTGTCCAAAACTCCCTTGTCTCTCTCATAACGTTAAACTTGAGGTATCGCTCCGTGGACCTTAAACATGGAATATGCGCAGAGTTTGGGTCCTGCCACATTTACTACTGCCCAATGAAAACTGAGGTTGGCCGAATCCCGAACACGGGTTGTTATGGCCCCTTAAGTTAAAACATAAGTATTTAGAAACTGAAGGTTGCCAGGTTTAACATTATTTTCAAAAAATTATGTATAGTTTAATATTACGCAATCTTAATATATTGCCGATTTTACAGATTCAAGCTTTTATCAATATTTTACTGAATCGAGATAGTTTTGAATTTTTAATTTTGAGAAAACTATTTTGAATGTAACGTATTTGATAAAAAACTATGAAGTGTTTTAATAAATTGAGTTGGGAAAACATACTACAGTAATTTCAGAACTTACACTGATCCAAAAACGTAAGTAAATCAAAGAAAAAGTTATTTATGCCAATGAATCACTCATTAAAAATGGTCCAATATAAGAACAAACTCAATGAATCTCCTTCTACAAAATAAAGAACAAGTTCTTACGCGTATAAATAACTTAATATATTAATAACTTTCCTTGATATTATGAACTTTAATAACAGCAAAAAAATTAATTATTTAAATTAAGGAAATTGTTCTTCCAAAGAACACGATTGAATAAAGTATTGTACATTAATTTAAGGAAGGAATTTAAGGAATTTTTTGTTCTTACGTTTTAAGAAACTGCATTTTTAAGTCAATGAATAAGTTTTTCAACATTTGAACGTTGTTTTGAAGCAACAATAGAAATAAAAAGACAACTTAAACGAACGCAATTCCCCGCAAACAAGGAAAAGTACCTTGAAAATTAATGAAACTTAAAAAAGATGTTCCTTCATTCCTGAATTTCGTTGAATGAATGGAATTTAGTGTGTTCTAGAACAATATTTGGTTCAGTGTAACAAACAAAAAGTCCTTCTTATAAAAACTTTCTAAATATAACAACTTTATATGTGAAGTGCATGTGATAAAAAATATTAATATAACAATAATTTCAAAATTAAAAAGTATATAAAATCAACAAATCGACATAAAAAATCTAAAGCTCTAACAAAATTAACTGAAAATTTTATTTTTTTATTGTACTTCTTCCTATATTTCAATTCTTAACTTTTTTAAGATTTTTTTACACAAAATTTAAAAAAATCGTCTTTCTCTTTCGATGCGTACTTATTAGGGTGGTCCCTATTTTTCGTTTTTTTAATTATCATCGCGGCCTGACATTATTCGATTAAATACATCTAAATATGAAAGAGACTTTTTTGTTTTAATTTTTTGATACGATTTAAAGGTCGCTACCAGCTGTCAATTTAGCCCTCTCACAAGAACACATCACTTTTTGTCATTTGCCGATTTGAATGAGCTTCGGATATGTGGACAAAAAAAAAAGAGGACAAAAATTTAAGGCACACGTATTTTTTTTGTAGGTGCGGGAACTCAGGTTTAAAGGTTCAAAATGGCGTCCGAAATTTTTTAATAAGTGCGTTTTTTTTCAAATAATGGCCATATTGGAGCCGCAATTTTTGACTCCAGATTCGTGTTTTTCGACCCCAAAAACTTATAGGTACCTGATTTCATGAAGATACGAGGCCGTCTTCTAGTTTTGGCCACTTTTCTCGCCATTTGTACCAATTTGCCTTGATAGCGACAAACAAATATCATTAAAAAAAAAAGTTACAAGTTTCTTATGGTATATAGTCAAATAATGTATTGCCCCGTGAAATTAAAACAAAATATATATTTCTTAGGAATAAGGACCACCCTACTACTAATGTAAAAAAACAAAATAAGCCAGTTGAAAATAAAATCTCTAATCTTTTGGATTTTAAATGGAATATGATATAATAAATTTATTTTTTAATTGCAATTTCTCAGCTTTTTTCTAATTTTCAGTTTTAATCGATTCCTTTTTTTACATATCAAATTCATTTTTGCACTTTACTTTAAGTGCATATTTACACTTTAGATTTACCTTTTCCATCTTAACTTGTTTTAATGGAATTTTCCAACTTTTAACTAGAAATTGTTAAATATTGCTAATAAGTTCTGCAGATTTATTTTGAAACACTTGGAAGCTTTTTAATAATTTTCTCTTTTATTTTTAATATGTTCTCTTTTTAAGAAGTTTTGTTTTAAACAGTCACCTACGCATTTTATTTTTTTTTTTTAATTTCTGCACCCTGGCTTAAGCCCCGAAATCCCTCGCCCCTTCTTGGCTACGGGTCAAAGTACACAAAAGCTAGAAATATATTTGTTCAATGAAAATAACATATCTGAACATACTCGTATTTAAATCCAAGCTTAAGGCGAAACATAAATATTAGCTCTGCCAGCTTTGACTGATTGATTGATCTGTAAGAGCAGTAATTGTTAAATAATATTAAGATATCTATCTTTTAAACATAAATATTCATCGATTTGAAATCACGAAAATCTAAGGAATGTATTTAATTGTTGTAAAAATACCCTAAAGCTAAGCTACGACGTGTAATTAAAGAGCACAAAAAAGCCACGAGCATTAAAAAATATTTTGCCAATGCTTTGACTGCTTGGACGGTAGAACGAAGATAAAAAAAAATGATTGAAAATAGCTGAAAAAATATTCAGAGAAGAGCAAAACTTAACCGCTTAGATTTAGTACGACTAAAACGACGCTCTCTGCACATTTTCTGCGTTTGCGCACTACTCACTCATTGAGAATGTTAAATTTTTTAGTACACATTTTTAACCGGTCTTTTTGGACGCTTTCGCTCGCTTAGCAGTAGTTGTCGATTTATTTTCTAAACCAATCTTCAACAATCGACGCTAGCTACTACTTCGTTCTGCTGCTTTAGCTTCTGCGGCTGTCATTAATATTATTTGTTGTTGTTGTTGTTGTTGTGGTAATCAGTGATTGTGTTGTAGTTGTTCAAACCTCAGCCACCACAGCGCGATTCCAGAAATTCGCAAAACTTAACGAAACACAAACAAGTGTCTGCGTTCAGCCACAGCAGCCGCAGCCGCAGTCGCAGTCGGAACAACATTCAAATCGAGTTCGTGCCTTAAGTCTTTCGTTTTATTCGAATCAGTTTCTACGCGTTGGTCGATTGCGACGGTTATTGTTAGCGGAATTAAAATCTAACGGTTAGTCTTTAAATCAAAAAAATTTTTTTTGTGAATTGTATTTGTTTTTATAAAAACAAACAAACAATACTATATATCGAAATTTTGAAAAAACTTGTGCAAACTATAATAATTGAAGTAAGCACCAAAGTAAAAACAACTCAAACTGACTGTGCTGCGGCGCAATACAAACAAGCTTATACAAAAATTTCTTAAAATAATCGCCTACTTTGTGTTATTTACGCCGTACTAATTCAAAAATAAAAGAAAAGCATAAAAAATTTAAAATATTCTAAAAAAAACGAAACTACCGTTTATTATTATTGTCATCAATTTAGCAGTGAACATTATACTGCAAACATACATACAACAACGTTGTATTAAGTTGTATTATGTGTCTGTGCTTGTGCGTGTTTTAAGCCATTAATCGGTTTAGCTTCGTTTGCTTTTTAATAATTCTATACTTTGCCACATATTTCTGCGTTTTTCTCTTGTTATTCCAATATAAACAACAACATCATCATCATCATCATCATCATCATAATCAACATCATCAGCAGAAACATCGATTGAGTCTTTGGTGTTGTGTGTCTTTTGTGTACTCTGACTCTTATTGCTATCTTTGACTCTTCTATATCGCGCTATTTGCAACGCTCTTCCTTCTATTCGGCCGCAAGTTAGTTCCGCTAACTAAACGCGTTTCTTCTACAATCTTTCCAACACTTGTTCGTCTTCTTCTTATTCTTCTTCTTCTTTCTCGTCTAAGCCACTCTTACAGCAGTGGAGAAAATATAAACAGCGTGTTCAAGTATTCGTTGCTGCATCTTTTGAGTTTGTAGTGGCCAACAACTTCGTTGATTTCCATCAAAGAAACCACAATTTTCAGTACAATTGGATTATTTGTGTCTTTCTTTTGTGAACTTGTTCTGGATTTATTTATTTTTATCTTTCCTCATTGTGCTTGTATGAGTGAAAAATCGATTTCATTTGCAACGAAACGAAAAAATTGCATCGAAGTTGTTGAACGTGGTGCTGCATTTGCTGGTTGTGGATTGTATTGACACTTGTTGTTGCAGCAATTGTAGTTCCGGATTACTAAAGAACATCGTGAAAAGGTATGAGAAAAAGTTTATATTATATTTAACAAATATGTCAATGCATTTTGTAAATATTTTTTTGAGTATATGTATTTATTTAATATTAATTAATAGCATTAATTGTATAATACAGGGTCTTTCAACAAGAGACATTATTTTAAATTAAGAGAAATGAGCAATATTTCAGTGAAAAGTGGGAATTTTAATTTATTTAAATCCAAAGGACAGACAGACACTGAATTTTGTAATAAAACTTACTTGCTTACTTATATTGTAAACATTATGTTGTCAGCTTTTTTTATAGACGTTCACTATTTTAGTGAAATTTTCCATCACAGTTGTCGTCGAGCACTTAAATCATTGTTGAAGCATTGAAGTAAATCTTATTTTTAACGTAGCCCCACAGAAACAAGTCTAATGTTGTTAAATAGCACGATCTAGGCGATCAATTGATATATCCATTTTGAGAAATAAAATTTTCCACTTATTTTAATACATTGTGCTATTGTAACTATATCAATCAATATCTTAAAACCATATTCAAATGGCGTGACATTCAAAATGAGACCTCTTGCTAAAAGTCTCTGCATTATACCAAGGAAACGATTTTTTTTTTTTACTTTAACTATTTAAATATCTGAATATATTTGAATTTTTCTTTATTTAAACACTGATTTTTACAAATGACATCCAAAATATTTTATTTTGAAAGGGTTTTAATTAATCCATGAGAGTAATTGGGCATATAAGCTACTTAAGGATGTTTATTTCTAGCCAGTACGTAGGGTGCCTTTTATATTTCGGGATTTGGCAACCCTGGTGTTGCAATCTGTCAACTGAAAGCTCTATCGCAAAGTTTGTTTTGACATACGAGCGCTATTTGTGTTGTTTATAGTAACTTAAAAGATTCATCTCGGTCTAAAAATGGAATTAAATCGTGAACATTTTCGTGCGATTATTTTTTACAACTTTCGACGTGAATTAACACAGCAACAGTGCATGGATGAACTTAATTCAATTTTTGGCGATGAAGCTCCATCAAGGACCAGTGTTTATCGATGGTATGGTGAATTCAATCGTGGTCGTAGTTCACTCCAAGACGAATTTCGTGAAGGTCGTCCGAAATCAGCTGTTGTTCCGAAAACCATTGATGCTGTGCGAGAACTGATATTGCAAGATCGTCATGTTACCTATCGTGAGATTGAGGCAACCTTAGGCATAAGTGGGACCAGCATACATTCAATATTGCATAAACATTTGACTGTCAAAAAAATTTGTTCGCGTTGGATCCCACACAATTTGTCAATCGCTCAAAAAAAGGCTCGTGTCGATTGGTCGAAGGAAATGCTCAAAAAATACGATCGCGGTGCTTCGAAACACGTCTATGACATCGTGACAGGTGATGAATCGTGGATTTACGCGTATGAGCCCGAAAGTAAACAGCAGTCGACTGTATGGGTGTTTCAAGATGAGCCAAATCCAACAAAAGTTGTTCGCGCACGAAGCACTTCCAAGCAAATGGTCGCCAGTTTTTTCGGAAAATATGGACATGTCGCAACCGTACCACTAGAACAACGCAGAATAGTCAACTCTGAGTGGTACACAACCATTTGTTTGCCAGTTGTCTTCCAAGAAATCAGGAAAACCAACCGCCGAAGACAGATCACTCTTCACCACGACAATGCGAGCTCTCACACATCGGCTCAAACAACTGCATTTTTGAGCACCCAAAACATCGATTTGATGGGTCATCCGCCGTATAGTCCTGACTTGGCACCGAATAACTTCTTTTTATTCCCAACCGTGAAGAATAAACTGCGTGGACAACGATTTTCGACGCCCGAAGAAGCGGTTGCGGCATTCAGAATGCATGTTTTGGAGATACCTCAATCAGAGTGGCAAAAGTGCTTCGACAATTGGTTCAAACGCATGCAAAAGTGTATAGATCTTAATGGAGAATATTTTGGAAAACAATAAACTGATTTTCGATGATTAATATTTGTTTTTGTTCTCTAATCCCGAAATATAAAAGGCACCCCTCGTAATAATTTTGATTTTGAAAAAAATACAAAAATTTCCTTAAATAACCATTTGTTTTTTTCCATTCCATTCCAAATATTCTTTCCTCTCTGCTAAAGTCTATTGTTAAAGTGGGCCGAGGGGGAGTGGGGAGGCAAAATTCTGCAGAGCAACAAGGTGTTTTAGCGTCTATCATTCATTCGTGATAAAGATGTGCAAAACGTGTCACTAAAGAGGAGCTCTCCGAGTAGCTCTACAAGAGTAGCTCTACAAGAACTTCCCAACATTGTTACAAAGTCAACTGTGGAATGGTCAAGCGGGCCATGTTGCAACATGCCCTTCCCAGCAGCATGCCCTGGCTTATAGCAATCTTCACCGGCTGCCTCAAGACAGGATATGTTCCAAAAATTTCGAGAGAAGTGCGAGTTGTTTTCATTTCTAAAGCTGGGAAACCGATACACTCAGCACCAAAGGATTATAGGCCTATTAGTCTCTAATCGTTCTTGATGAAAACGTCCGAAAAAAGAGAGAAAGATCTTCACATGAGAGAATCTTTGAACGATAATAATCTCTATAGTGTGCAACACGCCTACCTTAAGGGCAAATCAGTGGAAACGGCACTGCATGAGCTGGTTTCGGTCATAGAAAGAACCCTTCATCACAAAGAATTAGATATCGAAGACGCATTTAACAATGTAAATACAAATTTCTTCTAAGAAATGCATTAGTAGACAAAGGAGTTAACAGTAAAATAACCCAGTGGATTTATAAAATGCTCAATAGCAGACGTATAAGCTCATAAATGGGAATAAACGTGGTGAGGAAAGAAGTCACAAGAGGCACACCGCAAGGAGGAGTCATATCTCCACCTCCCTGGCTGATTGTGGTTGACAAAATTCTGACTACACTCAAAACTGGAAAAACAAAAGTGGTAGCCTATGCCAATGACGATGCTATCCTAATATGAAAAATAACTGAATGAGCTGTCACGGTGGGTAGAATCGAATGGGCTTGGTGTAAGTCCAATAAAGACCGAACTCGTTCTTTTCACAGTTTCAGTTTCAGTTTCACTTTACCGAAACTCAACGAATTAACTCTGAAGCTTTCCACGGAAGCCAAAAACCTTAGAATTATCCTTGATAACAAACTGAGCTGGAAGCGCAACACAAAAGAAAGAAGGAAAAAAGCACGGTGCGCTCTATACGCATGTCAGAGAACCTTTGGTCGGAAATAGGGGCTGCGACCGAACATAATCCACTAGATGTATACAGCGATCGTGAGATTGCTACCTCTTTCGTATGGTGGACGATAGCGCACAAAAAGAGCTATCTTAGCTCCCTAACAGGAGTTCAAAGGTTAGCGTGCACAGTATTACCAGGAGCAATGAAATCTACGACACAGGCGGGTCTGGAATTGATGCTAAATCTTTTCCCCATAGAAGAGTTCCTTAAGAACCTCCTGGAGTTTTACAAAGAAAAAAAGACACCCTTTTAACCATTTTTTTTTTAAGCTGTATTTTAGTTTAGACCAATTTTTTTTACATTATTAAAGTATAACTATTCAAAATTTATCCCTGATATTTTGGTCCAAAAATATTTGTAGATAAGGTAGAAAAGAGCACTTAGAGCAATCAAATGGCTTTAAGTGCACCATTAAAAACGTTATTTTCAATTTCTGAAAACTTATAATTTGTCACTTACAACGTTATTTGCGTCGACGCTTCATATATAGGAGATAAAATTAGCGACAAGCCCGCACATTGTTGAGAAACAAGGTCATCAAAGCAACGATCCTTCAGAAAGCCCTTCAGAATTCTGAGAGAGGTCATTAATAATATCATAGTTGGTCTCCATTATTACTCGTACATCTCCTGAAGTAAGTTTGACTGAAGAAAAAACTCAACCATTCGCACTGTATAAATTACACCGGGCGCAAATGCAAACGATGTCAGTCGAAAATCTCGCAGAACTTGCAAAATTATCGCCGAATTTTATGATTCCAGAACTTGAGCCACTCCAGAATGATTGTTGTCATATGAGTTTAGGTAAAACGAATAACACGCTTAAAGCACGACAGATCGCCTTTCTTTGGTATTTTAAGAATAACTACCTCCTTCCAGTCCCTGGCACAAACTTAATCTTTCCAAACGGTCTGTATTGCGATCTGTATGCAATCAATTCCCGCTGCTTTGTTTGCTCTGAAAATATTGATAGCATTTCAGATTTCTGCAACTGCTGAAGTTCCAGTATCAATAAATATGCAAATGTGCGCATATAGATCCTTAAGGCCGGCAATACATTTAGAGGCATACCAGAATCAACATTTTTCTTTTTCATTTTAAATGACTTAACAACATCTCAAAAATATTTTTAAAAAATTTTATAAATTTATCTTCATTATTAAGAAAGTTGTAAGCTTGAAAAGAGACCCTCGCGTGAGTTCGATATAATATGAAAATCAAGTTACTACAGCTAATATTTTATTATATCATTTATTTTATCTACTCAAACCAGTAAATTTGAGAAGGGAAACATTCCAAAGAATGTTAACAATAACTTTTTTTTTTGTGTGTGTATATAGTGATTTAATTTAGATTTGAGCACTACGTCTTCGCATTATTTGTTTCGTATAACTTTAAAGTAGTTTTTCTCAAAATTACGTTTTTTTAAACTGCGGGCAACCTAGCTTAAAAACTACTGAACCGATCCTCACAATATTTAGAAGGACATTTTTTAATAATATTTTAATCAATCTGAATATAGCCTTTTAAAATCGTTTTATTCAAAATTTAAAACAAAAAATAAGTAAAAAATGCAATTTTTTTTCATTCCAAGTACGTTTAAATTTTTAAATAAGACTTTTTTAAAATTCTTTCTCATTGAAATAGGAGATATTTTCATTACGTTTTAAAATATTAAAATTTTTTTTTTTCGGGTTGCCCTAGGAGCCAGTAGAATGTCCGCAATGCGACAAGAGGTCTTTTACAACAATCGTTGTAGCCAACGCCGTCTTTGTTTTTGAAAAAAAACAAAACATTTTTTTTAACATAAATGCATATTTTATCAAATTTGAAAATTTTAAAACACTAAACAAATTTCTTCTAATAAAAACTATCACCTTAATATTACTCTTTTCTACTCTCCTCTAAGTGTATTGCCGGCCTTAAATTTGACTAAATTATAAATATTTTATAATTTTTACATAACTTAAATTTCATTAAGCAAACACAATGGTCACGCGAAAGCTGATCTACTAAGAAACCACCAAGAATTCGAGGTCTTAATAAGCTTAACTAATTATAGCTAAAAATTAACTAAAGAAATTCAATAACTTCCTTGTAGCAGCAACTTCAAGCGCAGTGCATGAGGGTTTAGCCCCCCTCCCCCCCTGTACGCTTCATTTATTATTGCTGTCACTAGTCTAAGGCACTTGGTCTTAGGTTTCAATAGCATTTGCTTTAGTTTTCTTTCATTTCACAGATATTTTACTTCCTTAAATATGTTTTGATTTTTCATCTTTATGTTGGTCTGTCTATCTGTCTGTCTTTAGTGCTTATAAGGAAGTAAACAAAAATATTATGCTTTGTGTGTATTTATAATATGAAGAAATGTTATTTAATATTATTGACGATTGATTCCGTACATTAAACGCTTGATTGGCTTCCGCATGGAGACGTGAAGACAGAGTGAGCGCATTTTTTCGAGCTTTCGTTTATGAAACGCAAGAGGTGGACAGTGAATTGAAATTGATGAGTGACACAAGCTAGTTTGGGCATAATAAATAACAGCTTAAAATGTGCGAACATAACGAACTCTAAAGTGACCAATATTTGGCACTTATCGATTAAGAGAGCGCTGAAAATAATTGCGTCTTACAATTTTTATAAAATTTAAGGAACTAAATTGTATGAGGAAGTAAATTGTGACTAATTTAAAAATTTTTTAAATTAAAGTTTGTTAAATATAAATAAATAATTAAAAATTATTAAAATTTCCGCTAGTCAGTACAAATAATGAGCTATTCTAAGCTGCTTAATTGTCAAGGGTTTCTTAACCGCATAAATCATTAGCTTACTAGCAGCAGAAACAACAACAAGCATTGCCTTACGTCAGAGAATTGACGCATTCAATAAAGCCACGTTTCTATTATACTAAAAAAAAAAAAAGATATATTCTAATCAAGTTGCTAAATTATAAACGAATCAAGTTACTGGCAGCAACAGGTTTAAAGATTTTTTTCCAACATTTTATTTTGCCAACTGCAAAGAATAAATAACAATATTTAGACAATTTTAGTAAAAACCACATTTTTTAAATTTATTGATGAAGACATAGGCTAGGAATTTTGAAGAAAACACACACACACACACACACAATTGCATTTGGCCAAAGCCTAAACAAGTTATAAACGACTAATATAGTGGGCACATTAGACAGGTAGGAGGCAGATTGATGGTGGCACAGCCAGCAGCTTTTAATGATGCAGCCACAAATATGCTAAGCTAATGATTATTTATGATGAAACAAGTTAATAATTCTAAATTTTTAATAACTTTCAACACAAACACACACACACACACAAACGAGCTGCTTTAAACTTGTATTGATTTAAAAAAAAAAATTCAAAATAAATTAGTTAACTTTTGATGTCAAGCTTCTTATTTTAGATTAAAAACATCAACAGCAGCTACTAATAAGTAAACTGACAACATTTAAGCAGAGAATAATTTGACAATTTGTTAAAATATTGACTGTACAATTAAAAAGTGAAAAATTAAGCAATATTTCTTTGCTTAGAAAAAAAAAATTTGGAATTTTTGTAATAATATAACGGTGTTGCTTAAATGCTGTCTGTTTTAAGTGTTTACTTTAATAATAAAAAAAAAAAAAAAAAATACAATAAAGCTCTAACTAACAACATAAATCAAACGAAGCGTTAAGAAAAACGCAGATAAACAAAGTTAAACACTTTATTTGCATATAAATCACACTAATAACAACAACAGCATATATAAAAACAACAACAACAATAAAATTAAAGGCTTTAAAAAATAAGCATGCAAAATAAATAATTTCTTCAAGGCATATTTTGCCTTCAGCTATATGTATAAATTAAAAAAAAAAGTTGCTTTAAGCAAAACAAAAAACTTAAGAAACAAACGCGTCACAGAGCAAGCAACTCATAAACAGCGCTAGCGCAAAAAATACTTAAATAAAAGTTCTGCAAAACAGAATTTAAAAAAAAAAAAAAATACACAAAAGAAATTTTTTTTCTTTACAGATTAGAGAGATGAAAAAATATACACATCATAGAAGAAGAAACAGAAGTAGAAGAACACACAACATATAAGACATGTGAAATAGAAAACTGATGCTAGCTTAACAAAAAAAAAAAAAAAAGAAGAAAAATATTTTAAAGACGTGTCAGCAACCTCAATCGTTAAAAACATAGTAAGAAATGAGAACCAAAGAAAGCTTATTAGCAGCAGCTCTAAACTTCGCCTCTATGTTGGCTTTGACTGTAAAATCAGTAAAACTTAGTAATATTTGAGCAGAAAAAAAAAAAGAAATGGCTGCATAATAAAAGAAGTTATGAAAAAAATTTATCTAAGCAAAAAAGCGCAAAAAAAACGCTTCAGCCGTTTTCAAGTCAAGTGAGTTGGCGTGAAAAGTTGCTGGTGACAGTTGGCGCAAAATTGAAGTGCAGCATGAAGTGTAAATATGTGCTCAAGCTCATAAAATGAGGTTATGAGGTAATGGTCAATATAAACAACGACAAAAATTTATATACGAGTAAAGCACTTTTAATGGTTTTTATGCACGAAGCGTAGAGCCGGCAAGAAAGCGCAGACGAAGTTAAAGAATCTATATGAATAAAAATCATTATCTGTTTGTTTGTTTATTTGTTTGTTTATTTGTTTGAATGCTATACAAATCTACACCACTGCACAGATAACGTTTCCATTTGTAACATATATAACTAACAATCTCGAAGATGTTGCAGCTTACTTTGCTTTGCCGCATCTTAAACACTGTTTTTTGAATTAACACAAAATTTATTTTTTAATTTAAAACCATTCCCTATGATAAAATGCTAACGTATCAAAAACCTTTACTTCATCATCATATATAACACTGAATGTCCGTAACAGACAGAATCTGGTTTGACAAGTACGCCTGCCGTAAGGCCTAAGTACTTGGGTCTTCAGACCTAGGGTAATAGTTCATGAAACAGACAACCACAACTTATGTATTTACTACAACACGCCTTTGGCCAGTAAACCATACGGGGCATTCGGTGTGGCAACACGAACATGGAAGCCGTTTCACAAGCACAAAGCATCACCCAGTGCCCTGCTGATTAGGAGAATTAGGCAATAAATTACATACTGCCCGTAATAGCAGTACCAGTTTAGATTTCAGTAGTGACGTACCTACAATCCATCTACTGGTGAAGACGAGACCTACCCAATCTATTGCATATTAAGACAGATATGCCAGCCCGGTCGTAAAACTGCGCGACCCCGCCGGTCAATCTAGACCTGTGTACTATTCACACAACTACAACCTGTACGAGTCTCCCCGAAGGGCCAGTCCACGACAGTCATCTGGACAACTCGATCCCGTCAATGAGGATCCACAACATCCCCGCAAAGAGACCAAAAATGCACTCATGCAATTGTGAAGGAGTGCATTTTTATACGTGATCGTGCTCAATGAGCACTGAAAGGGCCATTCTAACAGCTCACAGCTGTCGGCTCAGTTGCGAGCAATTACACCTGACTGCTACCTACAGAGGAGGACCTGATTTTGCCACTCTTATTCTGGCAGTCCGGATGATCTAATATTCTCAACATCCAGATAGAGTTTTTGGCCTTGTTCTCAGGGACTGCCGTACTCTGTATGAGAACCCATGATTATCACCATTTCACCACTAACCTCAGTGACCGCCGTGCCAGTTTGAGGGACCAATTCAAACATCGACGAGCAAACCACAAAGGAAAGCCAAGCCCGAGAGTCAACATGTTACGCACGCATGTCAAAACACTCACAGCCAAATTTTAGGCGGCCATTTCTAGCCTCAGTGCGGTGGATAGATAGAGTCTACCCCAATTGACGGGTAAGACTGTCCCCTTACTAACAAGTTTTAAGGTCAATTGCTATACCTTCGCAGGCTTGTTTCATATCGATATACCGAATATGACCTGCTACCAAGATGAGCACCAACCCGAGCTCTTGATTGGCCCTATCAGTTTTTACGTTTGCAGAACGTATCCTACAAACAACCATCCTCCTTTAACCTGGCTTTGGACAGGCAGGCGCAACTAAGTTGCTAACCTGGCGGAGTTAATGTCCGTAGCAGTATTATGCTCCCATATAAAACTGAATTTCAGTTACTGCATTATTCAAAATATTCCCAAACTTCTTTGACATGAATAATGCAGCGCTGCTTAGTTTTTTTGAGTTGAAGCACTTAAGTGTGTTACTGCGCTGATACCATTCTTTTAATAAAATTAACGCAATAACGCAGTAATACAATTATTTCACTTGATCGTTTTTTTTTTTGATGAGTCGAACGTGTTAAGCACGTTTAATTTAGAAAATGAAGGCAAATTTGAAATCAATTTTAAACTTCCAAATTGTTTTGTAGACCAGAAACCAGATTGTATTTGCATGAGTACTCGTATCACTCGTATCAATCAGGAACAAAATTGAAAGTTAAGTTTTTTAAAAATTGTTGGTGGAATGCTGACCTCTACGCTACGCTTAGATATTCTTTATATTTATAACTTATTGATTAAGCGCTTTTAATGAATTTACAAACAATATGACGACTTTAGATGAAACGTTATGCTGCAGAATTTTGATTTAATTTAATTTTTTTTTTTCTCTGGGTGAGGCCAAGCTGTACTAAGAACATCACTACATACCTTAATGATCCACCTGAATGAGCTGAACAACTCAAAATATTATAAAACTCAAAAACTCACTGCGCTGATTAACGTCTTTTTAATACACATTTTAAAGCATTTCAAAATATGCCATGGCGCAATTGAGTTAGCGCATTACGCTGTTATAGGAAGCTGCACTTGAGTTCGAGGCTCAGCGCAGCGTTTTTTGCTGTCCACATTTCCTCCAGACACGATTTAAATCATATTTGGTACACATATTTGTTATGTACATAATAGTAGGGCAGCCCAATAGCGGAGTTTGCAATTTACTCTAGCTCGGCAGATTAACACATCTTACATCGTGTTAAGTACCTCTATCAAATCTAAGCTCTCTACATAGTGTCGCGAGTGTAGAGCACCCGATCAGTATAGTAAAAACAAAATTGACAGTTAGATATACTCGAGCGCGTCAGATTAAAGTGCGGTGGGTTATTTACAAGCTGAAAAGTGTGCATTTTAATAATTCGACTATTTGAGCATCACGTAAGGGAGTTCAAAGGTCATAAGCTTGCAAAAAAAAAACGTATTTTGAAAGAAATAATTCAAGTATAACGAAAAAATATAATCTGCCGATTTCCACAAGCCGAAGTAACAAAAATCTTCTATAAAGTTTAGCGCTTGCAGCTGCTGTGTAGCTGCAGTGAAGCTACAGTGAAGCTACAGTACTCCGCGCCTCTCTCTTCTTCACTCTTGCTCTATCTTCCACTCTGTTGCACTTTCTCCACACTACAAATTATTTTAATTGTACCATTGTGGATGAAGATGATTAAAAAGAATTCATTTTAAAATTTTTTTTTTAAATTTTTATTTACTAATTTTTTCTGACTTCTACAACTATATAAATAATAAGTTAATCAATAATTTTTATTTGCATGCATTTTTTAAAAAATTTTGTTTGTCACGTCCAGTGATTTAAAAAAAAAAAATCATGAAAAAGAAATTTGTTTCAAGCGGTCAGATTAAAAAAATCCCACCAGGTCATCAAGCTGAACCAGCTGTATGAAAATCTGACACGCTTGAATTTATTAAAATGGTAAAGCTTGTGTCACATCCGAATTGTCAGTCTTTTGAATGGGAGCTTCATTCAGATTCACTCAACATCCTCTCTGAATATCTGACGCGCTCGAGTAAATTTTTCCCCCAAATTTAACCCTTCCGTACGGCCATCCCCACGATGCAAACAGGCAGATTAACATTCCTTCATAATCAAAGTATTTCCATGTGACTGTTTTTTTTTTACAGTTTTGCAAAAGATAAACATCATTAAACCTTTTTTTTCTACCATCTAATCTTCAAAATTAAATATATTACCACGACGCTCGAGTAAATCCCTATTTAGCATCGTGGGCGCCCCTACTATAATGTAAAGACGAAATATTACATCAATATAGCATAAATATTTAAAACTAGAAGAATACTCGACCTTGTTCGGATAGAGTTAATTTGAGTTGAATTGAATTAATATCAAAGAAGGAAAAAAACTAATTTTAAAAAGAAGTTCCTTCTACAGTAAATGAATACCTACTTCCTCTGTTTTCATAACTGAATTGATTTATATGATTTTTGCTTAAAAAAAAAATTTATTAGAGTATATGTACCCGTTCTTGGACACTCTGCTTACTCATTTTACCATAACCTTAATATTTGAGTAAAAAGTCAATTTAAACTTTTAATTTATGTATGTGTATATAAAACTATCTATATTTAAGTATAAAACAAAGTGGAAAAAAGCGTTTTTCCCCTCTGCTGCCCATAATTTTCAACCAATTCAGTTGATTTTTTTTTTAAAATGTAGATAATTAAGATGGAAAGGTTATAGACTGAGGGAATGAGAGAATGAGGGTTGCCTAGTAGGTTTTTTTATTTTTACGAATGCGGTGGACGTACACTAGATAAAAATGGTTCACTGCATTCGGATCCGTTGTTCAAATTTTAAAAATTATGTCATTTTTTACCATAGGGTTGCCAACTAACTTTTTAAAATTTTACGAATTTTGTGCTGGGCGGTGATGCCCGTTGCTTGAATTTAAAAATGAGGTAGTTCCCTTACCATAGGGATGCCAGCTAAATTTTTTACTCTTACGAATTCGGTGCTGGGGCAAACACTATATAAAAATGGGTCACTGAATCCGCATCTATTAGGTCTTCTTTCTACATCTTGCTTAAAACGTTTAGCTGTCGATTTTAGGTTGAAATTGCTACAGATTTTTATGCAAATTGAAAACATCCTTCTTATTTTATATATTTTTCTTTTACAGAGTTTTTATAATATGTCCATTCAAATTATAACAAATTTAAAACACAGGCTGCACTGTTTGTAACTTGAAAACATAATAGTAGTATTCACATCGGACACGTTAGGTTGTTAGTTGTTACTTTTTTAACATGCACTTTGTTTTTGTTCGATAATTTAACAAATTATTCTGCCATGGTTCAGAGTAACATCAAGTAATATCAAATAGAATGACAAAAAAACAAAAAAAAAAGAGAGAGTAAACTCATAGCTTATATTAACGAATAAACAGTTTATAGAGTTCACCCTAACAGCTAATCTGCAAAAACAGATGCTGCTCAAAAAAACTTTCAAATAACATAAAAATAGGTATTTCTTAAAAAGCTTAGTATTACCAATAAATCACTCAAGCCACAAAAAGTTACATAAAAAATTTAGCATTTTATGTAAATTTTTCTTGCTATTTTTTTTTTTTTTTTTTTGCAATGCATTTTTGTTTTTCTTCGGTGTAGCAAATTCTATGCTCAAACTTGTTTCTGGCATGATTTATTTGTTGTATAAAAAATGCAATATTTTTTCATGTGCTGCATATTTTTTAAGAACCACAACTAAACAAGTAGAACAACAACAACATCTAGCAAAACAGCAGGAAGAGAACTTAAGCCAAATCTTGAATATAAACTTGTTTTCAAACGCATGCGCGCACGCAGCGTGAAGAATTTGCAAAGTTGGAAGTTACGATGCAGTTCAAGTTAATCTTAGCTGCAACATCCTGATGTTGTGCTGCACCTAGGATGCTGCTGCAGTTGCTTGATTGTTGCAATATTTTATTGTAGTTTTTTTTTCAGCTTATAAATGTTTGGTGTGCAACTTCGTTGATTGCAATCCAATGCATGTGGTTTCAATTGCTGCTCCTCGGCATGTAGTGTTTGTTGTTGTGGCTGCTGCTGCTAGTATTGCTGTTGGGTATATGAGTGGCCAATCCATAAATAAAATTTATAGACTTGCTAAACTTCTCGCCCCTCTCCGCAGCAGCTTATCTTGCAATTTAGGTTTTGGTTTGTTTTGAATTTTGGCCACAACGTAAAATGAAAAGCAAGTTGCGGCTGGTTTAGAAGACGGGTTGTTGGCCACTTCTTTTATTTTCTCGTTTTTCGCGTGCTTTTGCAAAATGTGATGGTATCTTTTTTATGCTTAATTAGTTTCTGATGGCGTTGTTTATGTATTGTTAGCAGCAGCGCTTCTTTTTCTTCTTCTCCTTTATCGTTTTCTTTGCTTTAATGTACAGCGTGCGTGTTGCTTTGCTTTATTAACGCTGCAAAATTAAGTTATTTTATTGCCTATTCAGAAATTTATGGTAAATTGAGTTCTTACACCATGTTTATTGGAGTAAGAAAAAAAACAGAGTTGCCTAACCGCTTTACATGCATTTTTTTCTAATACGTTTAAGATTTAAGTCTCGATATTTTGATTTTTTACGGTGTTATTCTTTTTTTTTAATATTTATATTTAAGGCTTATTTAAGTAAATTAAACTATTTTTATTGACATAAAATTCATATTTTTGAATGCCTATATACCTAAATATTTGAAGATTTTCATCTTGAAATTCATAAAACTTACTCAACAAACAAACAAAAAGTTTCTTTTTTAAATTCATTAACAAAGTTTTTTAGGCAAAAAATTGCAGGAGCTTGGACTGCTTGCAGGTTGCAACAATTGCTGTACTTTGACAACATAGCACCTAAGCCTAAAATCCGATTAACATCAACGTCAAAAAAGTAGTTGTCACCTGTAATCTACTTTTGGAGTTGACAGACACAATAACACAGTCTCTGCTAAAGAAAGTGTAAAATATAGGTTCCTAAAAATTTAAAAATTAAAATTCTGTACTTGTCCTGTGTTTATAAATTGAACATTTTTATCGATAATTCTAGGTAAATATATGTGATGTGTTGCTATCTCAAAAAAAATTTTCAAAATCCAATCAAAATTCCAATAGTATCATGAATTGGCAATTTTATAGACTGTTAATTTTAAAACGGCGTCCAAATACAGATTCCACCTTTGTTGACTTGCAAATTGCTAACTTTCTTTTTCGCTTATGTTTTGTATAATGTGTGTATATATTGAAATTTTTTTTTGTTTTTTCGAAACGCAATAGGAACTAAAAGTTGCGTATTTTTACGTAGTTTCTAAAAAAGCTAACCATCTTTTAATTCCATTTACCTTTTGGCCCTCTACCAGAACTTTTATGACTGAAACTTCTCTTATTTGTACTATCTTTCTACATAATAAAAGAGGTATACAGCTATTCTATTAAAGGTTTGTCTGTTTGCGAACTTTTTTTCCTAATACTCTTAGATCGCTTAGTCCGAAAATAATCATTAAAATTATCTTTGCTTAACCGTTATGTGACTGACAAGGTACCCGGGTACTTTTAATTTAAAACAATTTAAAACAAAGAATTTAGTCATTAATAACTAAATGGCAATTGTTTTAACTTGTAAAATTCACGAAACATCGTTCTAGCTGAAGATTAAAGCATTTACGTGCTATTTTTCTCCATAAATTATATGATGGTACCCGTGTACCACGTCAGTCTGATCAAAATGTTTTTTTCGTCAGTCACATAACGGGTACAATTAAAAACAATAAACAAAATAATTAAACAAAATAAACCACGATATGAAAAAAATCACTCATATGCCGTGAAAACAACACATATCGAATTCTGCAAAAACTGTGCTTTTTATGTTCATAGTTGAATTTATTGATTCAAATTAGTTAGTTGGCTGCACATATGGACGAAATTTTCTTTACAAAATACCTGATGAAAGTTGAAAAAATTTCAGTCAGAGAAGCTCTGGTAGAGGGCCCAAAGTTATATTCATTTAAAAAATGGTAAGCGTATTTTAAATCAGCGCAGAAATATGCAACTGTTGATACCTATTGCGTATTAAACTTAAAAAAATATATATATCGACCTAGCTTAAAATTTCAGTTAAAAAAGCTATTGTCGAGGGCCAAAAGTTACATTCATTTCAAAAATAGTAAGCGTATTTTAAATCAGCGCAAAAATACGCAACTTTTGATGCCTATTACGTATTAAAATTTAAAAAAAAATATCGGAACAGCCTAGTGTACAAGTGTCATTGCGACAAAAATAAAGTTTTATTTCATTTTATTAATATTTTTGGTCACTTTTTGGGCAACCACGGTATTAATGATTTTTATGCATTACTCGACGCAATTAAAGAAATCAAAGATACTTCTCAGTCATTTTTAATCTGCAAGCCAAAATTTCAAAGAGTCTACTCACGTATAGCTAAAATTACACTTTTTGATAAAACAGTTTTGTTTTTTAATCAGGAATATTTCTTTGTTTTTTAATACTGACAAAATTCCACATATAACTTTATTCGGCGAACTTCTTCAACGAACAAACAATGAAGCCAAACAAATACAGCCAATTCTTTTTTTTTTTTTTTTGTTCACAAGCTGAGCTAATAAGTTTCTTTGGTTTGGCAACACTATGGCGCTGACAATGAGATTGTTCGTGTGTACTTGTGCGAATGCAAGTGCAACCCTAAATTTTCCCAAACCAAGAGCTTTGCATGAATATTCAATAGCAAACGTTGATGCTAACTTTTATTTCTTATCTATTTTTAGTTTTTTTATATTTTTTTTTTTTATTTTTATTTCACACTTATAAATAAAACTGCGATAATTTACACGCCGGATCTGCACATTTATTATAAATATTGTACATGTTAACAAGTGTGTGTGTAATAAAAATTGCAATATAAAAATTAAATAAAAAATAAGCTGGCGCTACCTGTGCCAACACACAGCAAATAAGGAAAAACGCTAGAAAAAATGTGAGTAAAATTAAATTTAATCGAAGCGTATCAAAAGATATTGAAAGAAATGCAATGAAATTGAATGCAACTGAATGAGATTGAATAATAATAATTGTATCTGCAGCCAATGAGCTCTGCTTAATATATTGCGTTACGGAGGATTTCGTATCCGTAGCGGCTGCATAGCTGTTGTTATGTAATTGTGGTGCAAGCAAACAGATTAAGTAAAAAAAAACAAATATAAGATGAAGCAAAGACAAATATGACACATAACGAGAAGCATAACACTAAGTGTGGTATTAAGGAAGTAAGTCGCAGCAAAGATTTTCAAATTAGCAAATAAATAATACATAAGAATTGTTCAATTGAGTTAAACATCAATAACTTTAAAAGAAATATAATTTAAAAAATATTCCAGCCCTACATAACAACATAACACGACATCGCATAATAACACAACATAACTAAATATAAAATAACTCAACATAACATAACATAACATAACATAACATAACATAACATAACATAACATAACATAACATAACATAACATAACATAACATAACATAACATAACATAACATAACATAACATAACATAACATAACATAACATAACATAACATAACATAACATAACATAACATAACATAACATAACATAACATAACATAACATAACATAACATAACATAACATAACATAACATAACATAACATAACATAACATAACATAACATAACATAACATAACATAACATAACATAACATAACATAACATAACATAACATAACATAACATAACATAACATAACATAACATAACATAACATAACATAACATAACATAACATAACATAACATAACATAACATAACATCACATAACATAACATAACATAACATAAAATAACATAGCATAACATAACATAACATAACATAACATAATATAAAAAAACATCCATCTAAACAGTAGGCACATAAAAAGTTCTGAACGAAAAGCTTATATTTTCTAAAAAATATTTGTCATGTAATAAATTAGTTTTTAACATATTAATTTTTAAACTTCTCAGCAGATACCGATCAAATTCTTGAACAATGACTAAAATCAAACTAATTTACTTGCAAACAGACAGCATTTCGAATACTTTCCCCTTATTTAAATAAACTTTAATAGATTTTCCAGCAAACTAGCGCTTCTTTTCACTTTTTTATCTATTGAAAGTTAAGGCAAGCAGCTAAATCAGACAACAGACAAGATTTGCAGCTGGTCGGCTCAGTGAATAAAGATGGTCTGGAAATACGGTAGAAGAAACAAAAACAGTAAAATAATAATGCATGCATACAGACAACACTAGCAGCTAGTTTTCCCTACACATTATGTACAAAATTGACTGCCACTAAAAAAAAACTTAAAAACAAAAAAAAAAAAACGCAAATGAGGGCCTAAATAAGCACGTAAAAAATAAAATTCAATTAAAGCCGCACTTGAAAACGAGCTACTGAGTTTCTTCGTGTGTTGGCTGTGATATTCTTTAGATTTTATATTCAAAGCAGAGGCTTGCACAAACACACAAACACACACACACATACGCTCTACTTAGCCACCTTTTTTTCTTAACACAACATTTGTGCACAAGTTGGTAGCAAGCGACAGTTGGTATGATGCCAGATATGCTTGCATGAGCTACGGAAAGAAATCTGGCTTAAATGCTATATGGTAAGCAGCAACAACAGCAATAACAAGAGTTAAAAAAATATTAAAAAAAAAAAAAAAAAACAAACAATTGAATTCAAGGTTTTTGAACAGATAAACAAAAAATTGCAGTGTGCTTTGAGTTTTTGCTGCAGTTGTTATTGTTAGCATTGTTTAATTGCACTGTACGCGCCCCTTTGCCATATTGCTGCTGACAGTGTTGCCAACACTTGCGCGATTTGCCATTAATTATTCTTAGCTTCTCTTGCAACCTGTTATTGTTGTTGCAATTAATATCGCACCAACTGTAACTGTGAATTATTGCAATAACAGATGTTTTTTTATAAGGTAAACTTTTATTGAGCTTAGTGTTAACAAATTCTATGCAGTCTGCAATTTTTCAATTTATTTGATACTTTAGATAAGTTATTTATTATAAAATATAAAATAAAAATATAAAAATAAGTTATTTATTTTATGTTGTTATTGCAATTTTTACACTGATTTTGTAATTGTTTGATTTTTGTATTTTTATTTAATTTTTTTTTTTTTTTTTTTGTGACTGCTATTGCTACCTTACCTTTGCTTTCTCCCATATGTTTTTTTTGTTATTGTTGTTTTTGTTTTGGTGGTTTTCCATCCAAATTGATGGCTTGTGTTGTTATTTTTTTTTTTTAATTCAATGCGTGCCCCATTGTTGCCAAGTAGTCAAAATCATGCTCAAACCTTCAGCAACTTCTTCACATTGATTAAGTGCCATTGTTTTCTTCTTTTACATATGACATATGTGTGTATGTGTGTATGTGTGATAGTGCATTTTCTTCTCTTTCATATAATTTAAAATTTCACTTTTAATTTTGTTGTGAATCGATGCTGGCAGATCTGAATTAATTTCATTTCCGTCTTGTGCGGTGTTTGTCATGTTGTGTTTGTTTGTTTGTTTGTTTTGTTGTTTTCTCGTTGCATTAACTTGCAGATTTCTTTCAACCAACCTCTTCAGGAAGTACTGCCACATACACACACACACACACACTTTATATAGAATATAAGTGGTATTAGAGCAACTTTCTAATTTGGGCAAAATTTATTCTTACTTTGCGTGTAATATAAATTATTTGGATTTATTTGCCAACAAGAGCCGGAAGACCCGTTTTGAACTTCCAAGTTTGTGTTCTCTCTCAAAGTAAAATCGATGGACAGATAGATACAGAAAAATTTTAAAAATATTGAATGGATATCTAAACAGAAAAGGCAAGAAATAGAATGGATCTACAAAGATTAAGAAATATATTAATTTCGCCTCACTAATTGTTTAAATGATTAGTTAATGCGGCTTGAGTACTGAAAAACAATTTTGGGATTAATAATTAAGAACTCCGGGATCCCCAAATTGTGTAAAGGAATAAAAAAAACACAGTTCACCTACAATTGTTTTTTATAAAAAGTTAGCAAATTGCATTAATAAGTACCAGTCATTTATGCAAAACAGCAAACCATCCTTAGTTTGACCCTATAGGAACAAACTAACTTGTTTTTAAAAATAACTAATTAAAAAACTAATTTAAAATAAACTAGTATATGAAGTGGCGGCCGTGGCGAAGTAGAGTGTGTGACTCTTACGCCAGAGAACCCAGGTTCGAATCCTCCACCCAACACAGAAAGTTTTTTCAATTGAATTAATTTTTCTGCTAGGCCGTCACCTCTCTGCAGACAATGGCAAACCTCAGAGAGTAAAAACTGCCATGAAAAGCTTCTTGAGAACATAAAGCCGTTCGGAGTCGGCGTAAAACATGTAGGTCCAGTTCTCGATCATTTGTGTGCAAACATTTCACATCACACACGACACAATTGATCATAAGAAGCTCGGTCAAAGTCCTTTCAAGGGCTGAAATGGCCATTTCGTTTTTTTTTTTTTTTTTTTTTAGTATATGAAGTACTTTGAATTATATTAAGGCGGCATCCACTTCAATTCTGAATAGCTTTTATTGCATTATATGTGAAGCAATTGAAATACTACTTAATTTAAAAACAAGTGGTTGATAAACTACTTTGAATTATATTAAGGCGGCAACTACTCTGATTTTGACATGTTTTAATTGCAAATTTTTATTAGATTTCAAGTTTATGTTATTTCATTAAATATTATTAACTTTAGGCTTCATTAAAATTTTGTTCCAAAAAGACATATTTTTTTTATTTACGACATTGAGCTGCAAGACAGACGTGGTAAACACACTTTAAAACTGATAAACTGCCTCAAAACCCTGTGAAACGATTAAAAATTCTTTATTATTTAAGAAATTCAAATTAGAAACTGGTAGTGTTTAGCAAACATTGCACAATTTGCACTTTGTACGGAAATTGATGCATTGCTTAACCATTCAGCAAACACCTCATCACTTCAATAGTAAAGACGCACGCCTTTCCCTACGTAGCGTCGAGTCTGTTTCATCACTTCATTGCGATTGACACTTAAAAGAAGCACTTAGCAAAATATCGGTGTGTCCATCGACCATGATTGATGGTTGCAAAGCGTGGAAAATCTCGCTGACACTCTTGTTTAGCTCATATATTGAAATGAAGCATCAAAAAGCTGGCTCGTGTTAAATAACCGGCGCAGTTTTCACACAATTCCGATCAATTGGATCGGCACCTTCGCTCATGTACCCGGGCGGTGGGGTGCCCGTTTTTGGAAACTGCTTTCGTGGTACGCATGCTCACATATAAGTGCAGAGTTCCTCCAGCTTCTGAAACTATCACCTGTTGGAAGCAGAAATAGTCCAATGAAGAAAGGAATAATGATATTATATCTACCCTCGCAGTGTACTTCTGTTGCGCTCCTTGAATGTAATTACTAGTCCTTTTTTGAATTAACTGGCAATGAAGCTTGGCATGAATCACTTTTGAATTATTTTAAAATCAATTAAACTCCACAAAGAACGACATTTCACAACTTTAAATTAAAAAACTCTGATCACTTTTGACTTTGTTTACATTTTCCTTTCAGATTTTATATTTCAGAATTTATTTGTGTCGACCAGGCATGATTTTTTGGCATGATTTATATAATATTCGTAATAAAAATAACGGTGAAATAAATGATCTCTTTGATGTGTAGAAATTTAAAATTTTTATGCTTTTAAATTCATCTTCAGTAAGTGGAATATTAAATAATTTTCAATTGGTTATTTTAAAGTAATTAAAAAAATAGTTTAAATTTAACTAACTTAACAAGTAGTTGAAAATACATGCAGACGAAAGTCAATTGACTTATTTTGCGGACATCACCATACAAAAAATGTTAGTTCGTTCTATGGAAAAAAGTCAGACTTTCAACTAGTTGTGGTTGACAAAAAACTACTTTTTCAACTACTTTTAAATTAGTTGATTTTCCTACAGGGGAATAGTGTTGTAAACAGTTTTGACTTGAATGTCAAATTAAAGTGTTGCATTTTACCAAAAATTCCTTCGTTCGTTCAGGCAAAGGAAACAGTTTGGTCTGAACCAGGGCAAGTGGAAATGGTTGGTCCAAACGATTTATGCGCTTCTCGACCAAATTTTTCGTTCGCTCGGGCAGTAGAAAAGCTCGGTTAAAAAGCCATTACTGGAAAATGGGTTACAAGCAATCTTTAAAAGTATTGATGCTTAGATGAAGTGAACTGTTTTATTTATTCTTCAATTACATTCCAATTTTTGGAAAATTTCGGAGAAATCAACCAAAACTAGCAATTTGAAGGTAGCTCCGGATCCCCAAAGTTCCGGGATTGCGTGCCCTACTAGTCAAACACAGATTCCAGCTTAGAAATGTTTTATAATTTTTTTCGAACAAATTTTTAGAATAAAAATAAAATAACGGTATATAATTAAAAAAAAAATCATATCAGGCCCCCGATGTCCAAGAAATATGTCTACTAGGGTGGTCATTATTTTTCGACTTTTGAATTATTATCGAGGCATGCCATTATTAGATTATATATATGAAAGATATTTTTTTTGTTATAATTTTTTTATATGATTTAGAGGTCGCTACCAGTTATCAGAACTGGTACTTTGCACTCTCACAAGAAAACGTCCCTTGGTGTCATTCGCCGATTTGAATGAGCTTTGGATATGTGCTAGAGGACAAAAATCTAAGGTACACGTATATTTTTATAGGTGCTTAAAATCAGATTTAAAGGTTCAAAATGGCATCCGAAAACTTCACATAAGTGCGTAATTTGACATAAATGCAATATTTGAGCCGCCATTTTGAATTTTCAATTTTTGACTCTATATCCGTGTTTATCGACCCCAAAAACATATAGGTACCTGATTTCATGTAAAAACGAGGTTGTCCTCCAGTTTTGGCTACTCTTTCTGTCATTACCAATTCTGCCAGTACCAATCTGGCCATGGTAGCGACCCCTTAATATCATTCCAAATTCCGACCGTCAAAACATTTACTAGTTTCTTATGGTATATATTCAAATAATGTGTTGGCCCCATGAAATTAAAAGAAAAAAATTATTTTTCTTAGGAATATGGGCCACCCTAATGTCTACTGAATAAATCCATTTTTAATTTTATTTGTTCTTATGTCGATTTTCTCATTAAAAGTTTCATTTCAATTTTTGATATTCTTCATATGAAAAAACTCTCGTATATCGGTTATTCCATATCAAATTGGACGCTTTTGTCGAAAAATTGATTTTGATGATTCCGATTTTTTTTCACATATTGCACGTCGATAGTACTTAAAAAAATGGAAATATTAGCATATTTTTTAAATTTTGAATTAGTGGAAATTAAAAAAAAAATCACAATTTGGCATTCGGACATGTAGTAAAACAACTATATATTCAAAATCGTTAATGCCACAAAAAAATGTTTCGAACATATTTTGGAGATCTTGAATTGATCTTTTTTGTGGTGTAGTTTTGTACCAACACTTTTATGAAAAATTATAATTTTTTTTGACCACTAAAAACTTCATTCACATTTTTTTGGGTCAGCACCAATACTCTTTTGGCATTTTGAAAACATTTTCGTATTGAGGCTTTATTTTTTATGAATTCCCAAAATTTAACGTTGTTTTTTGTAATTTTGTAATTTAAAGCTTACTATTTTAAACAAATTTTTTGAAAACTGCCTATACAATTTTTACATACAAAACACTTTAATTTGTAATTAAAAATTAGATTTTTTTGTACTTCTTACAGTATGTTATAATTTTGCAGCTCAAAATCTTTCCAAGATCTCCAAAATATGTTCGGAACATTTTCTAGTAGGACTAACGGCTTAGAAGATATGGGTGATTCTACGTTAAGAGGTTGTCTGGTTGTCTTTTCCGAAGTTGCACTATGTAATCATGTTTTTTTCTAAACTTCATTAAGATTGCTAGTCAATTAATTCATTTTTCCGTGTTTTTTAAGGGACCAGGGGAGATATTCTATACTCTATACTTTACAGGGAAGAGACATGATGGCCAGAGACGAAAACAAAAATATAGGTTGACAAGCACACGTAATGTAAATACGCAGTATATTTCATTTCTGCTCACTTGAGCTGGACTTATGGTCTCTACCCTGGCATCTTGAGAGACAGGGGAGAGATATTTTTACCAAAAGACGTACACAATCAGAAGAGTACGTATTGTTAAGAAAAAACGAAGGAACTTTGCAGAAATTAAAGTTAATACACATTACAAACAAAGTTATACTTTGAATAACAAAGGAATAAAACTTACCAGTGGAGATACTGCATTCACAGACACATCCGCACATGCCAAATGGCGTGATCGAACTGCCCGTCCATGAGAGCATGCGAGTGGCTTGCACTTCGTTAATTGTTAACTTCACATCAAAATCAATGCTCTGAGATTTAAAATTGTAACGACAAGTACTTTAATGATATTTTTTGACGGACGTAGAACTTCCAGGGTAGGAGACTTAAAACACGAGGGACAAAAATAACCTAATGTTATTTTGTTATGTCTTTAAAATGAAACAACATAATTTTATATTCTTGTTTAAATGGTTATATGTTCTTTAAGGTATTTATCAATTAGTTTTTGAAGATGATATCGGTCAAGTGGATGCCGCCATTTTTGATGACCACCCAACAAACAAAATGATTCACTATTGTTCTCGTTTACGAATCGCATTCTCGTACATTTCATTCATTAGCAATTATTAGTAGCGATTCATTTATAATATCGCGAGGGGGAGAAATTCCTCCTTCGTTAATGAATCGTCAAAACCGAAAAAAGCAATTCGTTAACGAGTCGCCAAAACTATAAAAAGCAATTCGTTAACGAGTCGCCAAAACTATAAAAAGCACTTCTTTAACGAGTTTATTTATATTTATATTTATTTATATTTATATTTATTCAGTTAAACATAGTGTTCACATGTAAGACTAGTCTTTTGAATGCAGTAAGAATAACAAGCATAATAACAACGAGTAATAAACAACGGTTAAAAGTTAAATAAAGTAAAGATATAAAACTTAAATTAAAATTTCATATTAATTTCTAACTTAGTTTATCCAGCAAGGTGTTATCAAATAAAAAAATTATAATTAGAAAATATTAATGAGAATATTATAACATAGACATATGACTCTATAAGACATGACTCTATATATATCACTTTTAACAACAATATTTCTTTAAGAATTAAAAAAGAAAGAGGGAAAAGAAAGAAAAGATAGTATTAAGAGAAAATTTTGAAGATTTCATACTTGAATTTGCGTTTATTTGTTATACATTTGACTGATGAAGGCAACGAATTCCATACTTTGATGGCGTTCACGAAGAATAATCTGCTGGAGTTCAGAAAATTATGGACAGGGATTATGAGGTTCATGTTTCTTGTTGATCTACAAAACTGAAGTTTATTAAATAAGTATACAGGAGTTTGTGTATTAATTAAATTGTGTAAAAAAATACAATTTCTAGCATTCAAATAATTGAAAATATTGCGACCGAGTAACTGATTGCTCAAATGGCTTATACGGTCAAATTTTTTAAGACCATTTACGTATCTTACTGCGTTATTAAATGCAAGTTGTAACTTATGACTTGATCTAGAATCAAGATTACTGTAAACCACCTCTGAATACGAAATTACAGGCATTATAAGCTGGATAACTAACTTTCTTCTGGTATCAACAGGCACAAAGGATGCAGTTCGTCTCAGATTGCGAAGGATGTAGTAAACTTTACAAACAACGGAATTTATATGGTCATCGCAAGAAAGAGTGGAGTTGATGTAGAACCCGAGATTTTGAACCTTTTTAACGAAGTTTAGTGCAACCTCATTGAGATGAATTATAGGGATATTATGGAGAGAGTAGCTTGGTTTCATAATCGGCAAGACATATGACTTCAGGGGATTGAGTTTTAACTTATTAGCCTTAGCCCAATCTGATATATTACTCAAATCTTCATTCAACTTTGAACATAAATCATCAACAAGTTTCCAAAACTAAAGAAGGTAATTCGACAACGAATTATATAAATCATTTAAAAAATAAAAATTAAAAGAAAAAATAATTTCAAACTTATCACGGCAAGAATTGAAACCACGTCATCTGAATGCTAGTGCGGCGCCTTACCTACTCGGCTATTTCAGATGCTAAATATATCTTACTTAATTTACTTGATAATAAAAGCCAGCACTCGCGGCTTTTAAAAAAAATTTTTTTTTGATATTTAGGAATTTTTTTTAAAAATCTGGCTTTTCGAAAGTTCAAAATTATTTTTTTTATCATTTTTTAAACAATTTTTTTTCGGCTTCGTTAAACATTCGTCAAAACCGAAAAAAGCCATTCGTTAACGAGTCGCCAAAACTATAAAAAGCAATTCGTTAACAAGTCGCCAAAACAACAAAAAGCAATTTGTTAACGAGAACTTATTCATATGAAAATCTTGTACAAATTATAAGTGGAAATTACTTATAAAAATAATAAGCACAAAATAACATAAGGGATGAAAAAATATTTCACAAAATTTTGTTCATATAAAAATTTATGAAAATTTATATTTAAGTCTTTTTTTCACTTAAAATTAAAAAAAAAACATTAAATTTAAAAATGAAATATTCGCTTAAATGACGTATTAACAAAAGAAAGTAAATAAAAAATACCTTTCTTAAAAAAATTTGTATATTGAAAAGTCGAAAAAAAATTGTTTTTTGTTTGAAAACATCTTAAATGGAGCTTAGGAAAGTCATGATTTCAATCGGTGCTTTCTTTAAGCATCAAGCCAATCTCTGATGAAATCGGTATGAAACTATTCGAAAACTTTAAAAATAACGATTCACAAGCGATTCGTTAACGAATCACCCGTCGCCACAATGTTTATTGGGCATTTGGGCTGTTTTTACCACATTGTCAATTGTTCTGGCGGGAACATCGGACGTTAAGTTCTCGCACTCCTGTCTGGTATTCTCTTTGAAATTTTCCAGAGTTTGTAACCTATTTACTCGTATATAGACCCATGAATTCAAAAAACCCCAAAGAAAGAGGTCAGGAACGGTCAAGTCCTGAGATCTTGTCGCCCACTGCAAATCGCCAAAACAAGATATTAGGCGAAGCATCTTTAATAATACTGATTGTCGCTAAAGCTGTGTGTGCAGTTGCACTAACCTATTGGAACCTCCTATGTCCCATAGTCCTAATTTATAAGTTTTCTGTATTGCGCAGCAGTCGCAGTAACCTTGTTACAACAGTTTTATTAGTTTGTATTAAAATGCCAGTTATTACGTTACAGTTAAAACGACAAACATACAAACACTTATAAACATATTTAAGCAAGGGGTCTGAAACGGTACAAAGAGCTACACTGGGTCACGTTTGCTTGGTGTTAAGGGCCTACTTAAATTTTTCGGCGACCAAAAATAATTTTAAAAATTCTCAGAAAATTTTAAGTCAATTGAATAAAAATCAATGAATAAAAAACAATCGTCCGTAGAAAAGACAATGTAAAATACACTTGCCTTTCTCATACCAGCTGCTACAAAAACTCTTCTTTTTAATATGTCTTTCATTTTTTTAATGCACTCTTTTAAGTGTCTATTATTTTTTTAATTCACTCTTAATATAAGTATGCAAGGTATCCACAGGGGGTGCAGTGAGGGGAACAGGAAATTAATGCACACCTAAATAAACTACTTCTAAAACTTTTAACGCGTTTTTCTCGAAAAGACTGAAAAGGCAGCATTACTCGAAAACTTTGCCAAGCATCGCTACCAAATTTATTTCACTTGTTAAGCAAATATGATCGGTACTTTTAATAGTTCGATTTTTATTTAAGAGATATATTTTTTTATAACCTAAAAGAAAATACTTTTTAGTCAAAAATTCCAACATTTTTCTAAAATCTTCGTTAAAAGCTCAAAAAGCTTCAGCAGAACCTAACCCATTTGTTTTTTTTTTTAGATGAATAAGCTTTGAAAAACCGTGTCCACCGCATATTTAAGACACTTTACGAAACTACGGATTCCTGCAATATTGTTTAGTATTTGTTATTCAAAAATTTATAAACTTTTCTTTAAAACATATACAATTATAACATAAAAAAAGTACCTTAAATAAACAGAAGCTTAAAAAAAACTTAAGTAGTCGCTTAAAAAAAAACACTTTCTTAACCAGTGGAGCTCACGTAATTTTACAAAAGAGCAAATGATTTTTATAAAACAAAATCAAACACAAGATATGCGCATCTTAACTTTTGGCAATGACAAAAAAAAAAATTCTATGTGTGTTAACACGCAAGCAACGGGATAATGTGCATTGTTGTTGTTTACGCGTTCAAAATTAGATGATCGTCAACAGCGGCTTGTGGTGCTGTTATTTGAATTTTTTTTTCGTTGATTGTGTTGTTGCTTTTTATACGTGGTTTTGCTTTCGCATAAGTGCAAAGACAAAGCTCATAATAGAAAAAAAATTTGTATGGCGGGTAACACGAGCAAGATGAGCTACTGTATGAGCATGTCTGTTCTAAACAGTCACTTTCATTAGTAATAACAACAACAATTCCAACAGGCAACCATAAATTGCAGAACTAATAGATATACAGAAAAAATATCATCAATTTGAGCTTGAAGTGTCATCATTGTCACATTTCTTTCGTATCAAAAAAAAAAGCTCAATAGGTGTCAAATCAATTTACAATGACTTTAAGCTCACGAGTATATTAAGATTTTTATCATATCATTACTTTAATAATTTTTCGGTACTATGTTGTCAGACCAATCTTTTTATTAGCAAAATTATATGAAGAAATGATATTCTGGTTAAAATCAAATTGAGCAGCAAAGCTTAACTTGATCTTGAGGTTTTTTTTCGGTGTATGTAAAAACAATGCATTGCAATGCAACAGATACCAGCTCGATAAAGTTATTAATGAAAATTCTATTTGATTCCGACAATATGATTTGTGAGCCACCAAAATGTAGAACTCTGTAGCTCATAAATGCAAAATATCAACCCTCTAATCTTTAGACTCCTGGTTGAAGAGCACATTCACCAGTACTGCCACCTTGTAGTGTTGCATTAGCTGCACGCCTAAGTGAGCAACACTATTGTAGCTACTTGGTGTGCGGGGCATCAGTGAAAGTTTGATTAGTGTTGAAAATTTGGTGTTTATTTGTTTTTTTTTTTTCTCTTATTTGTAATTAATACTGTGTGTTAAGTTGGCTGTGGTTGTTGCTGTAGCTGTAGCATTCATTGTAAATTGATGGAATTTCACACTTTTTAAGTTGTCAAACCTGTGCTGAACGCTGTTAAAAAGCATTATTTTAAAATAATAATAAAAGTGAAAAAATTAACGCGAAACAGCGACAGTCAGACAGCATCTACAACATCATCTATAACAAGATGAAGTCCGAAAAGAAGATGTCTGCAGCGATAACTTGATGGATATTTAATTAACGCATTTTTTTTATATGTTGTCCAACTAGCAAGCAGATTGCCATGCTTTTGAGTTTTTTTGGTGAAAATAGCTTAGGCATATCTTGTTATGGCTGGTGTTTTTTTCTTCTTATTAATTTTTTGTTAGAGTGCAGATTAAAGACGTTTTGTGACGCAGATGACAAACGTGGTTAAAAGTGCTTAAATTTTGTTAACAGTTTTTTTTTTTTTATTTTGTGGGCTTTCGATAGAAATATGTCTTGAATTAATTTGCAATTAAAGTAAAAGTTTTCTCTCCCTGATGACCGTCAGTTAAACTATTCGGAAAACGTGCTATGGCACACACTCCAATTTATGGCTTAAATCTATTTGGCATTTAATATGCGGTTGTGGCTTGCTTTTGTTAGTTTTTGTTTATTGTTGAGTATTGTTTGTGGATGGTTTTTTTGTTGGAAACATTTTTGTGAACATTTTTGTATTAGTTGTTTTTTAACTTGTTCAGATTTCTTATTTTGTTCTGTTCGTTGTAGCTTGTCTCACTTCATTAATTGGCTGAATTCTCTTTGCAAATGAAAAATATCACTCAAGAGTTCTTTTGTGTGTCTCTAGAAAATAACAATTATATATAAAAAATTCAATAAATGGTCTTAAGGCTTAGAATCTTCTAATTTTTAAACTTTAGTCTCAAATTTCCGCTTATATATTTTTCAACTATTTCTTTGGATTTAAAGCTATTCTTATTGATTTATTCATTTCTCTTTTTCATTTCTTTCCGAACAAGTCGTTATTTTGAAGAAACTAAAAAAAAAACGGTAAAAACTATTCTATATATTGACCGTAGATGTAAGGAAACTACAAGTCAAATTTGTTTTAAATCCAGCTCTAGGCTTTTGCATGATACTTTCACATACAGACATATGGACAAAAATTTTAAAAGATACTTACTTACTTACTTAGATGGCAGTGACAACCCGTGTCCGGATTTTGACCGACCTCATCAGCTCTCGCCAGGCGCCTCTGCTTTGCGCGCGCCTTCTCCAATCGGATACACCAAGTGCGGTTAGGGCTTCCTCAGCCTGGTCCATTCATCGGAGGCATGGTCTCCCTCGTCGTCGTTGACCAGCGAACCTCGCCTCGAGCACCTTTTTCGCTGGAGCTTCGTCGTTCATACGATGGACATGACCCAGCCAGCGTAGTCGCTGCACAGTTATACGCCGAACTACGTCAATGTCATCGTAGAGCTCATACAGCTCGTGGTTCATTCGGATGCGATAGTCATCGCCGACTCGAACAGGACCGACGATTTTGCGAAGAACTTTTCTCTCGAACACCCCCAGAGCGGCTGCGTCAGTTTGCGAAACTACCCATGCCTCAACGCCATAAAGCAGCACAGGTAGAACGAGCGTCTTGTAGAGTGTTAGTTTTGTCGATCGAGAGAGGGCTCTGGAACTTAGTTGCTTACTGAGCCCGTAGTAGCACCTATTAGCAATTATTGTTCTTCGCTTTATCTCCAGGCTGATTTCGTTTTTGGTATTAATGACGGTGCCAAGGTAAACGAACTCCTTGACTACTTCAAAGTTATAGCTGCCGGATGAAACGTGGGAGTCTAAACGCCGAGCTCCCTTGTTTGTAGACAGCATATATTTTGTTTTACCCTCATTTATCGTCAAACCCCTTTGGCTGATTCCTTTTCGATAGCGGCGAAAGCAGCGGTAGCATCTCTCTTGGTTCTGCCGACAATATCAATATCATCAGCGTACGCAAGGAGCTGGACGCCTTTGTAGAAAATGGTGCCATTACGATGCACACCGGCCTTTCGTACGATCCCCTCCATGATGATGTTAAAGAGATCGCAAGACAGTGGATCGCCTTGCCTGAAACCTCTTTCGGTATTGAAGGTTTCGGAGAGGTCATTTCCTACCTTGACGGAGCTGCGTGTGTTGCTCAACGTCATTCTGCAAAGTCTGATCAACTTTGCAGGTATACCGAACTCAGACATTGTTGCGTATAGGCAATCCCTTCTCGGGCTATCGAACGCAGCTTTAAAATCGACAAAGAGATGGTGTGTGTCAATTTGATTTTCGTGGGTTTTCTCTAGGATTTGTCGTAGCGTGAAAATCTGGTCTATGGTGGACTTACCAGGTCGAAAGCCACGCTGATAAGGTCCAATCAGTGTAATCGGCTTTAATCTTTCACACAGTACGCTTGAGAGAACCTTATATGCGATGGAAATAAGACTGATACCTCTATAACTTGCGCAGATTGTTGGGTCTCCTTTCTTAAGTATAGGGCACAGTACGCTGAGATTCCAATCGTCGAGCATGCTTTCTTCTAGCCATATTTTGCTGATGAGCTGATGCATGCGCCTTATCAATTCATCGCCGCCGGTTTTAAACAATTCAGCTGACAGGCCGTCAGCACCCGCTGCTTTGTTGTTTTTGAGTCGTTGGATAGCAACTCGAACCTCATCATGGCTAGGTGGTGGTACTTCCACTCCGTCATCGTTGATTGGTAGCTCTGAACTGAGCTCTCCATGGGCGGCATTGGTGGAATCGACGCCAGTAAGTAAATTGGAGAAGTGCCGTCTCCACAATCTCAGCACACACTGCGTATCCGTATTCAGATCTCCATTTTCGTCTCTACAAGTGGATGCTCCGGGCTTGAAACCTTGGGTTAGACGCTTAACCTGTTAATAGAATTTTCGTGCATCCTTCTTGCCCTGGTATACCTCTAGTTCCTCACGCTCACGCTTTTCCTGCTCTCTTTTCTTGCGTCTGAAAAGGCGCCTCTCTTCCTTCCTCTTTTCGCGGTAGTTTTCTCGCACGGCTCGCGTTGCAGCTGACTGCAGCGTTTTTCTATAAGCGGCGTTTTTTACTGCAGTCGCAATGCGACACTCCTGATCATACCATTGGTTCCGAGGTTGCGGGCGCCGGAAACCAATGACTTCTTCAGCGGCAGCGCGCATGGAGTGGGATATATGCGCCCAAAGTCCGCCGGCGTCGTCGGGTTCAGAGGTTGGTTGGTTGAGCTTAACCGAGAGTTGAGCGGAGTAGGCTTCGGCAGTCCGTTGTAATTGCAGCTTAGCGACATCTAGCTTTCGTTGCATTCCTGTGCGTATGTTTTTCGCATTGCATAATCGCATGCGGATCTTGGCTGCAACAAGATAATGGTCGGAGTCAATGTTGACCCCCCGAAATGTATGCACATCTAGAACACTAGAGGCATGCCTTCCGTCGATTACAACATGATCAATTTGGTTTCGCGTTTTTTGATCCGGGGACAGCCAGGTGGCCTTGTGGATGTCGAGGTGCTTTAATCTGGTGCTACTAACTACCATGTTTCGCGCCGCGGCGAAGTCAATCAGTCTTAGACCGTTGTTCGTGGAGGTCTTATGAAGACTGAACTGACCGACAGTGGGGCCAAAGATTCCTTCCCTTCCGACTTTCGCATTAAAATCGCCGAGGATTATTTTCACGTCATGGACCGGAAGGTGGTCGTATACGTCCTCAAGACTAGCGTAGAAAGCGTCTTTGACGGCTTCGTCCGTTTCCTCCGTCGGGGCGTGCGCGCAAATAAGGCTGATGGAGAAAAATTTTGCCTTGATGCGGATCGTGGCCAATCTTTCGTTGACAGGTGTGAACCGGGAAACAAGGTGGCGTAGTTTCCGGCTAACAACGAATCCACATCCAAATTTGCGCCTCTCTAAAATGTTATTTTAAAAGATAACATTTTTTAATTTCGCTGTATTCGAAATGTCCAGTGGAATAAAAAGTTAAAAAAAATATTTCATGAACAGATTTGTTTTTCTGCAACAGTTTTATATATGTAAGATTATAACAAAAAACAAACACGTTAATAACTCTTCAAAGTCATACGTTCACTTCTCTCTCATCTTCAAAAGGATAGCTTTTATTGATATAGAAGGTGCCTTTAATAACGTCAAAGCAGAGGCTATCACAAATGCGCTAACGGAGCTTGTGGTGGATACTACGCTGGGAGCACTTATAAATCAAATGCTAGTGGGTTATAAGTGTAAATCTCGGTATGACACATACGCTAAGATGTGTACCAAGGGGAACTCCTCAAGGAGGGATTCTCTCGCCTCTACTCTGGAACCTAGCAGTTAATGAACTGCTGGAGAAACTGGACCGGGAGGGGTGCAAGGGGGGAGTAATATTGTATATTGCTATATGGTGTCATTGTCTGGTGACAAGCACTAGACAAATAAACCATATCTCAACAATACTTCGCAAAGTTCAAAGATCAGCTGAGCTACACTCTTAAAAGTTTTTGTTAAAATTTACTACAATAGTTGTAGGCAACAGTTTAGCTACTGTAACTGTAGTAAATTTACACACCTTTATAAAATTCAACATTTCTTGTTTACTATTATTATGTAGTAAAATTCAACAGTTAGTGCTTGATTTTGCTTAAAATATATGGTAATATTTACGCTTTAATATATGTATTGTAGTAAACTTAAACATAAGTTGTTTAATGCTGCTATAATTTTTGTCTTACTATTGCAAAATTACAACCTTTATATGAATAATATCAACAACTTTTGTTTACTTTTACTACAATAATGTAGTAATATAAAAATAACTACTACTATTTACTAATATATAACACGTATTTGGCAATTAAAACTGAAGTAAACTTCAACTAATTTTATGATTGATTTAACATTTATAAAACACACGAATCTGAATAAAAAAAAGAAAAACTTACAAGTCCGTTGCACCAAGAAGCTATATCAATTTGTCGTTAGAGTTATAGAAATAAAACAAAGCATTTTTAAAATCAATTTTTAAATATTTATTAAGCACTTCTCGCACGCATTTCAATATAAATTTTAAGTATATTACAAGGCAAAAAATATTTACAATCTTAGCTTAAAATTAAAACACGTTATTTAACACAATTTTTGTAATTAGAAAAGCGGATGCCGAACTGAATAATAAGCTGCTTTTTTGCTCATAACCAAACTTGAATGAGAATATGATGCAATTATACAATTGATGTTGAAAATTCAACACCTGCATATGTCTATTGGCAATGAAATATATGTTGAAAAAATAGTTTAATATTAATATTGCAGCAAAATTCAACATATGTTGCTTAATTTGACTAAAGTTTGTATATAATTATAAACATTGAAAATTTACAATGAAACTTGCAGTGAAATTACACTCCAGTTGAATTTTAAACAAATAAATAGTATTATAGTTATAGTAAATTTGTAATTATTTTTTAGGCTACCAATATAGTTATCCGTCTAGAGGCCACCTCTCAATGGAGCGAGGGCACATTAGTACACTCTAGCATAAGGAAGTTCCTTCCTCCGATACCCAAATCCGTAGACTACATCACAAAAAAACGTTTCTTTGACAGGAAATTTGATGTATCTATTCACTCCCGCGAATAGTGGACGGTTGGAAACCTTTCACCAAACAATGTCCTCAGAATCCATACAGATGGATCAAACTTAGAACGCAAGGTTAAAGAAGGAGTCTACTCTGATACATTGACATTAATCTGGCCTTAAGGCTCCCCGACTATATCAGTGCCTTCCAAGCGAAAGTAGTCGCAATACATGAAGCAGTTACTTGGCTTCAGATGAATCAGATACATACTATTTAATAGTCAGGCCACCTTGAGAGCCCTAGAATCTGTTGAAACAACATCCAAAACAGTAATTCCCATTGATTGCCGCAGATCCCTAAATGAGATGACAGAGCAGCTCAAAAACCACCTATGCTGGATTCCCGGACATAGAGAAAGTCTCTAGGAAGCTGCAAAGCAGATGAACTCGCACGCACTGGAACAACCAAACAACTCTCGATAGAGAAAGAAAGTATTGGTATATCCATGTGGTGAGACCACATGTAAACTACTCACAAATGAGCTATCCCTAAATAAAGCCAACATTAGATGGTCAACGGGAAGCACCTAAACGACCTAAAATCACCCTAAAACGCTCAAAAGAACTGATATCCCTGAGAAGGTAATCATGCACGAAAATTAAACATCTTCCACAACGACTTCTGCAGTAACTGCAGAGATGAAGAGGAGGAGGAATCTACAAAACATCTTCTCTGCATTTGCCCAGCGCTAGCTAAAAATCGCCACCTTCACTTAGGTAAATGGTTCTATAAAGATCTCGTTAATGTCTCAGAGTCTTCGGTCTATCAAATTCTTAGCTTTGTCAACAGCTCAAACTGGTTTAAATAGAGAGGGAAATTAACCCAATGGTATCACAATGGGCCTCATTGGCCCATCAGTGAGTCTCAAAGGAGACAGCCACTTCAACCTAACCTAAACTTCACCTCTTGAATTATTAAAGATGATCTAATAAAAAGCATGACATACACGCAGAGAAATTTTTCGTTTAGCGCAACTGAACAATTAGTCAATTATGCTTCGTTTGCGAGCTGTAGTAGCTGCAAACGAATATTCAATTATAACTAACGAAAAAATAGCGAAAAATATCGAAAAAATAAAAAAAAAAGCAACGCAATTCGCTTTACTAAAAATTGCATTTTTATTGAATTTTAATATTCAAATTTTTATTTTATTATAAACATTTCTTCTAACACATAAATCCAATATGATTCAAATTATTCAAATTATTTCAAATAATTGATATTTACCTTACTTCAATCATTGGAATTCGAACCCGGACTGAATTTTCAGTCGGCTAATATTCGCCTAGTGCTGCTGCTTGGAGTTCAATTGTATTGAAGTAAAGTTACACATTTTTTTCCGTTTATGGCAAAAGTTAAACATTTGTCATGGACAGAAGCTCGACAAAAACGAAAACTTTCCACCAGATTTTTGTGGTGGCCGTGGCATAGTGATTAGAGTGCTTCATTTGTATGCGAAACAGCCTAGGTTCGAGTCCCCAGCTGACACAAATCTGTTTTTCGTTTGTTTGTTTGGTTTTATTAGAAATTGAATTGAATGGGAATGAATTGAATTGAATTGAATTGAAATAGAAATTTAATAGAAATAGAAATGCAACAAACAAATTCTTTATTTGCCGTGCTTATAAAAACTGCACGCGCTTACAACAAACAAAATTCTTTTCCTGCAACTAAATAACCCGTTTTCCGCAACTTTTTCCGTTTTTCGTAACTGATGAAACGTTTACAAAAAACGTGTCCCAAGCACGATAAACGAAGTTCGTTTACTGCAAGTTGGCGATAAACGTTTTTTTTTCTCTGCGTGTAGTTTTCACCGTACTAAATATCACTTTCTTAATAGGTACTATGTGGGTTTGAGTTAAAATACTACTATTGATTTTAAAAACACTTCATTAAACTTTGGTAAGATGACAGCTTTTGTGAAAAAATAAAAAATAATATATCAAAAAATAAATCAATCACTTAATCTCTGTCAAAATATCTAAAAAATAAAATTAAAAATATAAAAGTTTTCTACCAAACAATTTCAAAATCAAATTAACTGTACTTAAATTGTTTGGACATGATTTTTTTAACAATATCTGATTATTTTTATTAAAAAAAGATACTAAAACTAAACAAGCCAGAAACTGTTTAGTCCCAAACTGAAAATAAAAGATTCAATCAATAACATGACGCACATAATATGGCAAATGTAGCTCAAACATGTCAAAATCAAGATAGAGTCATTGTTTAAAATTGACTCCACAAAATGACTAAAAAAAAACAATCTCACTAAAACTTTAACAAAGAAATTGCTATAAAAATGCAGCCATAAAAATAATTGGTTACCAAAATTGGCAACCTGTTAAGAGTTTAAAGAAATAAAAAATCTACTTTTATATTTTTCAACAAGTAAAAGTTTTGCAAAAACACTACAAGTGCCTTCCTTAAGGCGCATTTATTATTCATTAACTTCGACTTTCTTTGAGTAGGTTTTAGTTTTCGAAAGTATTCCAAATTTCAAAACAAAATCAAATAATCCCACTTAATTTCGCTAAGTGTTGCAAACTAATTGAAAATATTTATCTAACAATTAGATGAGCGAATAATAACCAAAAATACAAAAACAAAACACAAAACCCACGCATTTGTGAAATTGACTTTCATTAAGCCAACAACCGGTATAACATCATTAATGAGGCCACATTTGAGTTGTCAAGAATAATCTTTCATCTTTTGATGATTTTCGCCAAGCACACCGCTAAACAAGACAATCCAGTTAACGGTTAATTAAAAAAATAAATACAACCTAAACTTAAAAGTGAATCGCATATCGCAGCTGAGCATCTGAATTTCTTAATCAGCAACTGTGCACGCAACTTTTCTAAACTCAACATAGATAGATCATTTTGGATAGATCAGCCATGCATGTTCCATCCACTGCAGATCCGCTATGAAGAAAATAGAGAGCGAAATTTTTGGCGCAACACACTTGATGTGCCTGAAAATCAGGTTTATAAAAAAACTATATCAGAAATTAAAAAAGCATTTAATCTTAGAAAAACAGAGCAACAAATAACATTAAATAAAAGGCCTAGCCTAGTTTCAAAACATCATATAATGTTTGTAATATATGAATACTGACTGCAAATTAAATGCAACTCAAATTTAATTCGAAATGTGAACTTGTACCTACATAGCACTAGTTCTGCTGCTAAACTCTGGAATGCAAAGAAATGCAAATTCAACTAACAAAAGTTAGAAACATTGAAAAAACTGAAATTAGCAACATGATATGCGACAGTCTTGCACGGTGTAAAAACAAGTGTTGATGAATGGTGACGAGTTGCTGGCTGGGTAGTATGACGGGCTGGTTTGTTTTGTTTTGTTTTGTTATTTTCGCTAGCATCATGTTCACTGTCAGATATTAGCTAGACAAGCTACACAGCGACAAAAAAAAACAAACAATCATAGTGAAACACGTACCCAAAGATACAGACGCCAAGACCACCACCAATTCGTATCCGTGGGTTTTCTCTTCGGATTACATTTTTGTTGTAATTTAATGTGTTGCTTTCATGATTTGTTTATGTGACTTGTCTGTCAATGGTGTAAAATTTGCATAACATTTCTTGTGAATTATGGCTAGATACGAAAAGTATATCTATGAATTTTTTGTTAACCAAACTAGCAAATTCTTAATACATCGCTTGTTTTGATTATGAAAAATTTTTAATTATAATATTTGCGGTATTAAATCTATATGGGGGACAAGCTTCAAAGGCTGGTTACTTCAAATACCATTACTTCTCTGTGACGAATTTTAGATAATCAGAGATGGACTGGAAACCAAAATTTCATCTGGTAAATTACAACACTTCTTAGAAAATAAAATATTTATTTTTTGTCTTAAACCTTTAATATAAACCTTTTTTTTTATGTTTCCATTCAAACTTTAAGTATAACGTAAACAACATAATTATTAATAAATTATTGGCTTAAATGATGTATAGCCATCAAATATAAAAAAAATATTAATCAAAAATATTCAAAGACTGTTTCAAAATTTTCTAGATGTTTTTGTAACACGTTTATGAACCACTTTCTTAACATTCAGTAAAAATTTCAACTGAAGCTCTGATTATAAATCTCTGAGATTTTTACAACTGACTGTTTTTACAACAGTACAACAATATAATTTTGTAGTCATATGCATGAGCTTTAACTACTGTAGTAGACATAATAATTTAAAATCATGGATTTAAATTGTCAAACGAATTGATAATGTGGTTTGAATTGTCAAATCCATGATTTAAAATGATCATGTCTACTTCAGTAGTAAATCCCATGCATATGACTACAAAATTACACTGTTGTACTATTTAATGATCTATTATATATAAGAAATGTTTTTTTAATGTAAGGCTATAAAAAATGACAGCAAAGATTAAATCTTGAACTATATTTTTATTTGGAATGATATATTTAGGTATATTAGATTGGGTCGAAAAAACGCGACCTATATATATTCAAATCATTGTCCGTTTTTCGTTTGCGGTGGTCGTCAACGTAATTGGGGTTCTTATCCGAGGCTGGTTTAGTTTTCATTGGGCAGTAGTAATGTGGCGGGACCCAAACCCTGCGCACATTCCATGTTTAAGGTATATGGATCGATCCGCCGCTCAAATTAGCCGTCAAACTGACGGATGCCAGTTTGCCGTTGCCCAGGGAACACCACTTGGAGGTTTGAGTCGACTTGAGACGATTTCGGCATGGATAATGCTGGCCTAGCCAGGTTGAGGCGGTCAGACACGTTGCCATGTGAAGGTTCGCCCCCTGTTCCCTGTGTTCCCCCAACTGTGCAGCGACTACGCTGGCTGGGTCATGTCCATCGTATGGACGACGAAGCTCTAGCGAAAAAGGTGCTCAAAAAAAGGGTCGCTGGTCAACGACGACGAGGGAGACCATGCCTCCGATGGATGGACCAGGCTAAGGAAGCCCTAACCGCACTTGGTTTATCCGAAATCCGGACACGCCCAAGAGAATTCTAAAAAAAAATTAATATTTAAGAAAAATTTCATCTCACACCACTTAAAACCACTTAAACCTTAAAAATACATTTTTTTTAATTGGTTGCTTGGTAATTGGTTGGTAATCGGTTAGAAATCGCTTCAGTAATTGGTAATCGCTTCGGTAAATGGTAATGGGTTGTTAAGGGGTTACATCACATTGGCAGTTTTTTTATATCGTTTTTTTTTTAATAATATTGTATTTTAGTAAATATTCTTAAGATTCTAAGAAAAAAAATTTCATGGAAAAATTCTTACGGGTTCAAAAGTTACAGCCGGATTAGTGAGAGCGCATTTTTAATTTTTGCGCTACCTACGTACGGCAGCTGGTATATACTTGTTTTACTTGCTACCTGACTTTTGGTGGTTGTTATTTCGTACCTACTTGAAGGGTGAAGGGTGAAGCCCGAATTGCTAAACGATTGCAAAAAACTATAAGAAACAGCACAACACAAGATAACGAAGGCATACAGTACGAAACAGGCATGGCAGATTGAAGGTAACCTTTTTTTTCTTTGTTCACAAACTTTGAACGCGTTTATCTCGAAACCATGTTTTTCGTACTGGTTGCGGCACTAGCGGGCTCATTTTTTGACGAAATTTTTTTTTTTTTTTTGAATTTTTTTAAACTTGATTCGCTATCGTATGACACGAGTTTTTTTTTTAAAATTTTTTCTCGATTTTTTATGCATTTTAAAGTCAATATTTTATTCGAATAAACACACTTTCAAATTTGGAACATCACCAAAAATTGAAAAAAAAATTTTAAAAAAAAGCTTGTGTCAGACGATACCCAATTTTGTTAAGGTTTAAAAAAGTCATTTTTTTCTAGATCGGGCAATTTTTGCAACTCCCCGCGCTGCAACAACGAGGCCCCGTTTTTTTTCTCTGCCGCCAGTTTGGAGCTCTATAAAACCATGTTGTAGTAAAAAATATATTTTTTTTTTAATTTTTTTTCTTGTAATTTCTTCTATTCTCTACAATAATAACAAAAAATTTTTGGAAAAATGTTTATTTTTGCTGAGTTATGAATTTTTAAAAAAAGGTCTGTTTTCTTTGCCGCGAATGTCATGTCCCGCCTTAATCGCTTCGGTAGTCGGTATTCGGTTGGTAATCGCTTCGGTAATCGGTTGGTAATTGCTTTGATAATTGGTAAGCGGTTGTTAATAGCTTCGGTAATCGGTTATTGTTTGGTAATTGCTTCGGTAATCAGTTGATAATCGCTTTATTAATCACTTCGGTAGTCAATAATTAGTTCAGAAATTGGTTGGTTATCACCTCGGTAATCGGTAATTTGTTCGGTAATCGGTTGGTAATCGCTTCAGTAATCGATAATTGGTTCTGTAATTGGTTGGTAATCGCTTCGGTAAGCGGCCTGGTAATCCGTAATCTGTTCGGTAATCGCTTCAGCCTTCGGCTTGGTCGATGTTAGATAATCCCAAAAAAGATTGCTGTACAGCAATAATTTCTGTTACGCCAACAGCGTGATGATATCGCTAACAGCGTGATGATATCGTGAATCAATTGTTTTGCTCTCTACCAAAAAGTGCTCAATGCGATTCAGCCTTCGGCTTGGTCGATGCTAGACAATCCCAAAAAAGGTTGCTGTACAGCAATAATTCTGTTACGCCAACAGCGTGACGATATCGCTAACAGCGTGACGATATCGCTAACAGCGTGACGATATCGCTAACAGCGTGATGATATTGTGAATCAATTGTTTTGCTCTCTACCAAAAAGTTTTCACTTCAAAAGAAGAAGTTTTCACTTCAAAAAATATACTTTCTTAAAAATATATACTTTATTTTTATAAAATATATTTCTCTATAAAAAAATATACAATAATTTTAATATTATGGTTTTCATTGAAAAAAGAAGTTTTCACTGCAAAAAATATACATTATTAAAAGTATATACTATATTTGTATAAAATATTCTCTTTAAAAATATACAATAGTTTCTAAATCATTATCTTAAAAGATTATTTTGTAATCCTCTCATAAAGCACACATATATTTTTCACAAAAATGAATATGTCCTCTTAATTATTCTCGTTCGGAAATATATTTCCTGCATTGCAGAAAACGATCTTTTTTTGTTTTTTTTTTGACATTTTTCATTAGACGATTTTGCCTATAACTACTATTTCTACTTGGTACATAAAAGCATTGAACCGTGGACATTCTAAGTACATACTGCTTATTTTGAGTTTAAGATTCTTTCTTAACTTTGACAAAGTAAATACCAGAAACGTTTAAATAACCAACATTTCTACTTCAACTGAACTTTTCGTTTTACTAGTTCTTTCTTGCGTCTTAATATGTTCTTTTCTATTACAGATGTATTCTATGGCAAATAGTAGTTGAAGTGACATTTCAAAAAGATAACCCCTTTAAATTAGTTTTTACATTTTGAAGAAAGTAGCTTTTTAATAAAAGCTTCAATTAATTTTGTAAGGGAGACAACGAAAAATATCTGATTGGCACTGATTTATAGATATTACATTCAAAAGTTATGGTATAAAAAAGAGTTTCCACATTATAAATGTCTACATACTGTCATGGCCTAAAGCAAAAACCAATAATAAATAGCTTAAATGCCAAATTTCGCTGACATGAATGGATTTCTTAAGTTAACATTGACAATATTGTTTCTCACAATTGCTGAGAATTTTAATAATGTATGTCAAATGAAGCAACAGTTATCAAAACTATTTTCAGCTACACGAAAATGACAACCAAAAAACCAAAAAAAAAAAAAAAAAAAAAAAACAAAAGAGTCACTTAACAAATGGTTTAGCGGAAATCGATTTGGCACAAAATCATGATGGCACAAACGATGTCACATGAAAATAAAAAAAAAATTGAAAAAATAACAAAAACACAATAAAATACGAATCAAGTCAAATTGCTGGGCTTTTTGGGAAAAAATCTGTAGTATTAGTACCTTTAAAGTTGCTGCTTGAGCTGATAGTTTAGCTTAGTTTTTGGGTTGCCGTGATTTACACGATTTCGTGAACATTAAAGGTGACACGATTGACAAGAAATGTTGTAGCTGCTGCTTCTGCCATTTGTAACAAAGCCACCAACAACAACAACAACAACTTCTAATGCTGCTGCTGCTGATACCAGCAAGTTTCAAATTCCGTCAAGCATTGTTTATTTTAAAACATTTTCGTTGGAAAAATTTACCTATGATGTTAAAATACCTAAATCAAACCTTAACAAAAGTCGTGGAAAGACACAACTTTAAGCAACTTAATCACATTAAAGCAGAGTTGAAATAAATGCTTAAAAATCAATATTTGTTATACAAATTCTAAACATTGACTTTCCTTTATTTTGAAATTGAATAAACAAAGCATATCTATAAATTAACATACAAATATAAAAAAATTCATTATTTATTAATTTTTTATTTTTTGTATGGCTGCAATATTTTTTTAGTAACTGCCATTCTGTTAATTTTATCGCTGCACCTTGCTTTAAGACCACGACACATTTTTTTTGATTTTATATAATTTATCGTAATGTCAGCTTAATTATGCTTGACACTTATATTTAACAACAACATGAAATAATTGTAAGCTTAAAAATTCAAACAAAGCAAAAAGCGCGACGTAACCTAAATTTTATTGTCTAAAATCACAAACAAAAAAAATTGAAACAAACAATGCACAAAGCTTCAAATTGTCTTGCCTATGAAAACAAAAATACAAAATCAAGTTGAACAAAAATATGCCAGTCATTGTGGCCAATTTGAACATGTCTCAAAAGTGCGAAATATTTGTGTGAGTGTGAAAAACGCATGCCACAAAGCAACTGTCTAGAAACTATCTTTTGTCTGTAACAAAACAATTGATTGTTGCAAAAAAAAAAAAAAAAAAAAAAAAAAAAAAACAAAAAACTTGAGCAGCTCTGTCAAAAAGTCTGTTGCTGCTTGTTTCGTCAAATATCATGCGCCAATTTATAACAACAAATTTATTGTTGTGCAATTTGATAGTCGTTATATTTGTGGTTTGGTTTATTAGCGTGGCTCATAAGAATTTGAGGCGTTCCAAAAGTCATGGAAGCGTGTTGAAATTGTTTGCATTTCTTCATAAATTGTGTTAAAATTTTTTTTATAACGAGGTATTGCTTGACATTTGGGCGTAAGGTGGGCCGGTTAGTGTAAGCGTGTGTTTGACAAAACCACACACAATACTTTTTTAACATTTATTTAGCTCATGGTTACACTGCGCATAAAAGTGGCAAGTTGAAGTATTGTAAAAATGTTTTGAGCATTTTAAGACTGTAATTAGAAAAACTTGTTTTTTCAACAAACTTCACTGAAATTGTACTTAAGTATGTATGTAAGAGTGTCCCTTAAAAATCGACGTTTTTTTGTATGGCTTACCCTCTTAATTTCATTGTATGATGTTGAAACAAATGTAAATTAAATTTCGTGTACGTAGGACCAAAGAAGCCCGTACCAACATGAATCGGTACATGTCAGTTCTTGGCGATATGGGGAACAAAGTGCTCATTTGTTTGAAAAATCCAAATAACTTTTGTATAAAGGTAAATTTTCAAAAAGGCAGCTCGTTTTCTATTTAATATTTCTTTAAAATAAGCTACCAAACATAAAAATTGGATGAAAACCTCGAGAGTTGTGATTTTTTATTTTTCGAATAAAATCCTTTTTGTTCTTGTTAAATATTGAACAATATTGAAAATATTGTGAAATATTTTCTTAAACTTTACGAAATGCAGATGCATAAAATCGTGTAATTTTGCGAAATAACTTGGTCGTTATGAATATGACTTGTTTGAAAAGTTTTAGGAAAGAAATTCCCAAAAATCCAAAAATACAAAATTTCTTAAATCGAAATAGCATGGATGATTTGGGCATACAGCCTTACGAATAAAGAGCGGCACACTTTCTCTTAAAATCGCTTTAACTTAAAACTGACTACTTTTTTAAAGCTATACACTATTTGTTTGCTACCAGTAAAAAACGGGTCGAACGTTATTTAGCTAAAATAGCGATATTCCAAAGACATGACAACACTGTCAATTTTGATAGAATTTCCTATAATTTTGAACACTTTTCGGAAAAAGAAATTATTTGAAAAAAAGTAAAAAATAAAGAAAAAAATTTATTAAGATGATAAAATATGAAAGGTAGAGGTAAGGTAAATCATAATTTACAGAAAAATACAAATTTTAATTGGAGTGAGGAGCACAAGGTGGTCCTCAGGTAATGATAAAAAAAGTGTCTTGGACAGCTCGAAAAACGTCAACGAAACAATTTGGCAAAAGGACAAGACGTAGAGCGAAGTTTCTGGCCTGTAGACTGCTTATGAATTGTCGGCTCCTGCGAATAGGTGCAAAGAGATGTAAGCTTGCATGAAGCTGGCAGCCAAGAGAGCCATCATTCATTGAAGATATGACAATGACTGTGGTAAATGACTCTATAGAGTCACAGTTGTGCAAATCCATATTCCACTGCGGCTATAATAAAATATTTGAAATGTATTTTTACTCTCGTAATTTAAAAGAAAAAAGGTATTACCTACGCAAATCTTCTCGATAAAACCCCTTCGCGATAAATCTTAAATATGCACATACTTTAAAGATCTATAGCGGCTCCACGATTTATTGAAGATTTTATTTTTGTATAAATCTTGTCCAAAATATAAAGCGCTGTTTCCTTATCGAACCTATAAGAGTTTCGTTGGAAACCGACGTCAAGGGTTGATCAATGCGACCGCCAAAAACGGTGCAATTATGGAATATATCAGTAAAGAATCCCTAACTGGCTGCCGCAAAACATTATCAACTGATTTCTGTGGAGCTACCTGTGCAGCTTAATGAACTCACCATCAGTAAGTTCAATGAAAACATCCTTTCGTTCCCGATACGTTTTTGGTTTTCTTATAGCCTGATAGTCCGTCAGAATTTCTTTGTCCATAAATAAACTTTCAGGGTCCATAATGTTTAATTTTTCAATTTCAAAATAATTTTTAATTATCTCTCAAAATATTCGTTGATTGTTAAAAAGTGGCCAGTTTTAAAATAAAATACATGAAAAATCTGTGTATTTTCTGAGCTGGCTATTTTTTAAATTTAAAACAAGCTTTAAGTTTTTATTGGTACCGTTTTTGCTTAATGTTCAACATTTTCACGAATGTTGTACATTAAAATCGCTTTTTGGTAAGGCTGATAGTCTATAAGCTATTTTTAGCAAAAACATAAAAAAACGAAATTCGGAAAAAATCACAACTGTTGAAACTTGCCATTTTTTAAAATAACATACTTCACAAAAATCGCAAAAAAATATAAAAAAAATCAAAAAACATATATTTCTCAATCGGAGACACTTTTAAATTCTAGAAAAATATTTGTTATTTTCATTCCAAAGTATTTTGAATGCCAGAGTTGCCAGCATACCCTTTTTTCCATTTCATTTTCTTTTTTATTTGGATTTAGGTATTTTAACGAAAACGTCCCAAAAAGTCGAAAAATGTTCTTAGTATTTTGCACTTTTGCCCTAATACATTTATCCCTAAGCCACATGAAAACAAAATGTCTGCGCATTTATTTATTATTTATCATAGGCGTAGCTAGGGAAGTACAGGGAGGGGCAGTTACCCCCCTGAGCATTAGAAAAACAAAAATGTTAGTATTACATTAAGAAATTCAAAACATTTTTTTTTTTTATAATTAAAAAGCATAGAATGTATTAATATTTATTAAAGCTTAAGGTCTAATATATGTTACGTGTAAATTAAAAAAAAATTGTGTTTTCTTAATCTGTTCTTTATAGTTTCTAGAATATAACAGGTCATTCTATAAGTCCGCAGGATAAGTAAGAAAAAAACAAAATTTTTAAAAAACTCGATTATATTATTCAAAATAGAGATATCGCTTCGAGAGCGATACAACGAGTATAGCGATTTTCCAACTTTTCGATACCACTTTTATGGTACGATTTCTCTATCTCGTCAATATAGGCCTCAGTTTCAGCGATTACCTCATCATTGGACTTGCAGTTCTTTCCAGCAAGTATTCTCTTGAGATCTGAAAACAGTAAAAAGTCGCTGGGGGCTAAAGCTGTAGAATACGGTGGTTGGGTAAGCAATTCGAAGCCCAATTCATTCAATTTTGCCATCGTTTTTATCAATTTGTGACACGGTGCATTGTCTTGGTGAGACAACACTTTTCTTTTGCAAATGTGGCCGTTTCTTGGCGATTTCCCCCTTAAATCGATCCAAAAGTGCACAGTAATAGTCGCTGTTGATGGTGGTTCCTTTTTGGAGATATTCGATGAATGTTATTCCTTTCGCATCCCAAAATACAGACGCCATCACCTTACAAGCCGACTGTTGGGTCTTTGCTCGCTTTGGCATCGGTTCGTCGACTGCTGTCCACTCAGCTGACGGTTTTTGGATTCTGGTATGTAATAGTGAAGCCATGTTTCATCCATTGTCACATATCGACGATAGAATTCGATTTTATTGCGGTTTAACAGCGCCAAACACTTCTCTGAAGTATCAATTTGTTGTTGTTTTTGGTCGACTGTGAGCTCACGCGGCACCCACTTTGCACAGAGCTTTCGCATACTCAAATGTTCGTGTAAAATGGTGAAAACACTACCATCTGATATTTTTACAATGTCAGCTAGCTCGTGCACCTTCAATTTGCGATCGTTCATAACCAATTTGTAGATTTTTTTGATGTTTTGTGGAATGCGCTCTGCATCATTTGTGCTGATACGACCACGTTTAAATTCAGCAATCCACTTTTCTACCATTTGTCCGGATAATGTTTATTATCAAGCCATGTCATCAAAAAGCAATGCTTTTACAAAACTCGAAATTCACTTTTTTCCATATTTTTTTCAATAACTATATTTTTTTTATAACAATTTCTTTTCTAAATGCTATAATTCACGAATCAACTGTCAGATTGACAGAACTCATATGGAAAAAATCTAGTAACGCCATCTTTGTGTCATCCTATGGACTTTTTGAACGTACTGTTTCATACATGTTTTTAAAATAATGCTTGGCATTGAAAATTAAATAATAGTGAGTTTATCAGCGAATAATTTAAAAATATATGCAAAATTTCGAAAAACAAAAGCTTTAAAAGCGATTTCCTCGAAAATAGTATTTTTAAAACAGTTCGGTTGATAACTCGAAATCTATTGGTTCAATTTCAATGAACCTTAGTGCATTTTGTTCGTTATTTTGTTCTTTAAGCATCCCCCCTAAATTCAAGTACATTCTATTTGTGTTTATAGCTTTTAACTCCAACTTTCGCCATAACTTTAAAACACCCCCCAAGGGTCGTGCGCAGGAAGGATGCCGAATTAATGGGCTGTACTATAAAATGACATTTGATTCTATTTTTTTTGTTTCACAAACATGGGAAGGGCCATATCCATCGAATAGTTTTGGGTGTCTTTTTTTTAATCTCATTTTCAGCGCCCTTTATATTTATTTTTCCTGAAAATTATTAAAAAAAAAAAAAATAATTTTATAAAGAACTTTTTATGTACAATAAGACCATGGCGTGGGTAGAGTGGGTATAGTGGGTAGAGTCTGTAGCTCATACGCCAGAGAACCCAGGTTCGAATCCCCAATCTGACACAGAAAGTTTTTTCAATTGAATTAATTTTTCTGTTCGGCCGTCACCTCTCTGCAGACAATGGCAAACCTCAGAGTGTAAAAAAACTGCCATGAAAAGCTTTTTGAGAATATAAGCCGTTCGGAGTCGGCATAAAACTTGTGGGTCCAGTTCTCGATTATTTGTGTTCAAACATTTCACAAACACGCACAATACAATTGATCATAAAAAGCTCGGTTAAAGTCATTTCGAGGGCTGAAATGGCCATTTCTTTTTTTTTATATATTTACAATACATATTTGCGTTACTACTTTTCAAACAATACAAACAAGTTTTCAATTCGTATTACCAATACCTTTTAATTGAATGAACAATTTCCAGGCTTAAACAGTTATTTTTATTGTGTAAGATACATTAGGTGTGTTTCCGTACTCTACACTGTGTAAGATTTGTGTAAGTTCAAACTGAGAGAGTAAAAATGAAATGTGAGTATAGTTGCAAAAGTACGGAAACAGCTTCTAGTAAGTTTCAAGCACAAAACAGCTGATTTTGGCTGCAGACATGTCAAACGTAAATTGCGCCAATTAAAATTAACGTCAATTTGTTTGTGAAGTTGATGCTTGTTCTTCTTGATGCTTGTTCTTACTTTACTCGGAGTCTTGAGTTCTAGCACTCTCTGTGCACTTTGTGTGCTCGAGAGAGCGGTTTTATGCTTGTTCTTCTTCTCCCATTTTAAGCACAGAAAGTACGGAAACAGAAAATAGTGTCCCACAAGTTACACAGTGTGAGTACGGAAACACACCTATTATCTTTTTAATATTGTGACCAGAGATTTCAAATTAATAACCTCTCACACCGAATGTCACATTGCATTTATCCAAAATATGTAGAAAATGTTAAATTTCATTCGCCTTATTTATAATTGTGAAATATTATTGACTATCAAGTTAAGCTATTAGGGTTTATTGTCACAACTTTCGCCAAACTTTTGTACATTTTTAAGTTTTTCACAATATTAATTATGGCTTTTTTTATTTATTTCAGTTATTACTTTTTGGGTGAGTACAAATAAGAAGTATGTAAATATAATACAATTATTTTTATTTGGCTTTATATAATTCAAATATTTCCATAAATTATAAGCTGGTTTATAGAAAATGCTGAATGCACAATGATATTTTTCATGATGGATTTATTATTTAAAAGCAAAAAGCAATTCAACTGCGTATAAAGAAAATATAAAATTTTCAAAGCCAAACTAATATTAAAAATCTTAAAAAATAATATAAATTTACACTCGTAAATTACTTTACTTTGTACCATTTAGTGGCACTAAAATGCATAAAAAGAAATAATTAGCATAACCGTACCTTGCTTCATTAAACAGTAAAAACAAATATGTTTACTGCATTGAATAGTTATTTCTATTTTAATTTGTGTCGAAAAACGAAACTGCACTCTAGAAAATTATATATCGGTGATTCCATGGCAAATCGGATGATTTTCAAAACTCACATGTTTGTAAAAATTTGTTAATCTGCATATCGGTTGTACTTAAAAAACTAGAAATATTTGTATATTTTATTTTGTAAGTTTTTTTTTAAGTTATGCACAGTGGAAAATTAAAAAAAAAAAAAAAAATTTGTCACACGGACATGTAGTAAAACAACTATATATTCAAAACCGTTAGTCCTACAAAAAATTGTTAAGAACATATTTTAGAGATCTTCTTTGTATTGTAGTTTTTACAAAAAACTTTAATGAAAAATTTAAATTTTTTTTATCACATTCACATTTTTCAAGGTCAGCACCACTACTCCTTTTGAGTTTTGAAAACATTGTTGTATTGAGAAATTTTTCTTTTTATTCTTTTTATTCATTCCTAGTATAAATTTGCTGATGTGTTTTGCTTTTTGAATCAATCTTGACGTGTTCCGTAAAAGAGCTTAGAGAAATGTCAAAGATAAACCATATATATAATAAATGGGGGATTAGCCGAAGCGGACCAAAGTGGGTCCTTTTTGTCCTTTCCCTCCTTTTCCCTATTGGACAAAGGATGATACTGCTCGGAGCACTCAAACGTGAGCATGCTCCTTATATAAGCATCCTTTGTCACCTCAAGCACATCCTTGTAGTTGACCAATTTCGGCTTCGGCAATAAATGGACGTCCAAGAATGGTTAATCTTATGCTTGCCACCGCCGGACACTGGCACAGAATGTGCGCTGCTGTTTCCTGCTCCTCTAGGCATACTCTACATGTATCGTCCTCGGTCAGAGTCATCTTCCTTGGATGGTACATGAAGGGACCGTGTCCTGTGATCAGCGCAGTAAGCCAGCTTACAGTCCTTCAATTGTATCGCATAACTTTTGCTGCATCACAATGAAAACACTTCACGGCCGCCTTTAATTGCCTGCAGTTAACAGCTGCTTCCCACCTTGTACGGTGTTCCGAGTCTGTTCATTGCTTAATAAGGCCTGCCACCATGTGTCGCCTATGGCGATACGTGGTTCTGCTCCACAGAATTCTTCTGCTGATCCTTCTTTCGCTAAAGAGTCAGCATTTTCATTCTGTTCTATGCCAGAATATCCTGTCCCCACATAAATGTGAGCTCATTTGTCTGGGCGCACCTATTGAGTGCAATTGACAATTTTCTTGCCATTGAACCGGTCATCTATCAGGTGGTCCAGCGCATGCACTTCTCCAAGCATTTCCGCCTGGTATACAGACACAAACCTCCCTAACCACAGTACACAGGATAGGCTCAACTCTTCTGAGTAAACAGCTGCCCCGGCTTTGCCATTCATCCTTCTGTGAATATGCTGATAACGTTACCAGCGATTTACTCTTACTCTTACTCTCTGCCTTCCGTCCATAGGCATACACGTCTCCCTGACATCTCTATGTACAATATCAAGAATGCGTATATGACCATATAGGGCCGTTCATCCATGCCACGTAGCATTTCGCAACATCCTTAAGGGGTGTTAGCGCCAACGATTTGTTTATTTCCAAATCCAGCGGCAACATACTTAACAGAACCTCCATTGTGCTTGTTTTAGTGGTGCGTATTGCACCTGTTATTCCAATACACTCCAGCGAGTCCCTTCTTAATGATTCTCTGGCTGACTTTTGTCCACCAAATCACCGAAGCATACGTTATGACAGGTCTAACCATCATAGTGTAGACCCATTTCATAGACTCTGGGTTTAGCCCCCATTTCAGACCACAAACGCGTCTACACTAAAACAGAACCCTCTAGGCTTTTCCAGTTCGGTTTGCCATCAAGGGTTACCTCTAGATATTTAACTTTCGTGAATATGTTGATTTCAGCTCCAAAAAGTGTGAGTGGTTCTCTCCTCAGGCCTACCCTTTGTCTAGTAAAGAGAATATTGTCTGATTTTCCTGTGTTTACGGTAAGGCTTTGTTCTCGACACCACTCCTCCACCATTCGGAGTGCTCCCTTCATGATATCAGAAATAGTGTCAGTGAACTTAATACAGATCACAAACGCAATGTCATCTGCATACCCTAACGTGTGTATGCCCAATTCATCCAGTCTACCCAGTAGTGAGTCCACAGTTATGTTCAGCAGGGTTGGCGATAACACCCCGCCCTGGGGACATCCTCTACTTACTCTACCACTAGTCTTTACTCTACCATTCTGCATGTTGACCGCTCCGTGCCTGAGCATATTGTCTACCCAATTTACTATTATTGGTCTTACATGGCGCACTGTCAGGGCTTGCCGCAGCCTTCTAAACCATATTTTGTCGAAAGCATCCTCGATGTCCATAAATGTGGCGAGCGCAATGCCTCCTGTAAATAACTCCTTTTCAGTAACTCTTACTAATTCGTGAAGAGCATTCTCTGTAGACCTACCTGCTCTATACGCATGTTGGCATCTACTCAGAGGATAATGCATTAGCAAAGTCCTCTCCAGACAGTCAACTCTTTCCATAGTTTCAAGAGGAAAGACGAATGGCTGATCGGTGTGAACGACTTTGCCTCCGCATAGTCCTTTTATAAAAGGACTCTTTATTATGCGGATCTTTTTTATCCGCATCAATAGATGATGTTAGATCTAAAGCGCAGAATTTTCAAACCATCTCACAAAGGGGTAAAATGATCGAAAAGTGTATTTTAATTCAAAAAATTTAAATACAAGTAACCTCTTAATTTATGGTAACCGAATATTTTCCATCTTTAATCGAAAGAAAAATGCATTTTTGACGATCCGTTTTTCCGCTCCGTTCTTTCACCGTTCTCGATCGAGCGTTGTTGCGTGCGCATAGTGAAAAATTGAATAAAGCCTAAATTTTAGAGTGAAATATTATTAAAAATTTGTGCAAACAAAAATAATTATAGTATGGAGCTTTCAACTTCCGGTACTGTTCAATAATATTTTAAAAAAAAACAGTTTAAAAATGCTAGCAAATATTTTATTTTTATTTTCAAAATGCTTAGAAATTTGGGTGTTTGTTATGAACCGGAAGACAAATAGTTGTGTTTCAGGTTTTCGCAATCATTTTTTTTTAGATATAATCTTTATACTCTTGTTTTGCATTTCCAAAAAGAAAATATTTGCGAATTTTTGCAAAGGCCTATTTAAGCTAGTGTTTTCGATTCTGAATCTTTACGAAACTACTGCTTGCAAAGTATAAGCATTGCGCTGTTCGTTATTCGTGTTTTCGGTTTCTGTTTTGTTTATATTCATATTTTTGTTATCGTTGTTGTTTTGTTAGTATGAATATGCAACTAGCTTCACTGTCTTAAAAATGTAAGTGATTTAAACAGTGGTAATACGGCCAGGCGATTTTTTTCCAAACGCACAAGTCTCAGCGGAAATGAAAATTTTATATTAAACTCGAATACGTGAGCTTCCATATTAAGCAATAAAAAACTGCGAATTTTTGCGCGAATAACATTTATTAAATAAATTGTGAAAATAGTCACAATTTTTTCTATGTAATATTTCTATTTCTATGTAATATTTTAATGAATTTTGTTAGAAAAAACTAGTAAGGAATTACTTTCGACTGCGCCAAAGCTTTGGAGCTTTTATTATATGGATGACGTCACTTTGTATGCACGATAGGCGTGGTTTTCTTACAACTTCTCCAAATTTCAATTTCAGAATACATTTTTGTCCCTGAAGTTATTTACATTATGCAATGAATTAAGTTTTGAGGAATTTATGAAGGTGTTACTATTTAGATGACGTCATTTTGTATGGGAGGTGGAATCTTCATTAGATTGTACAAAGTTTCAAACTCAGAGTGCATACTAAAAAACTTTTTTTATGCCTTTACCTTTTTTTATAAAATTACTCTGTACGTGAGGTACGTGTGGCTTTCTTTCGATTTGGTTGAATTTCATACGCAGAGTACACATTAAATATCAAAGCTCATTTCCAAAATTTCAAGGGCATATAATAAGTTTTGTGGAATTTAAAGACATTTTACCGTTTTGATGGCGTCACTTTGTATGGAAGGTAGGCGAGATGTTCATTCGATTTAGTTGAGTTTTGTACTCAGAATATATATATAATATATCAAAGCTCTAATACAAAATTTCAAGTCCATATATGAAGCTTTGGAATTAGTGGAGATTTTACTGTTTTAATAAAGTCACTTTGTAGGAGAGGTAGGCGTGGTTTTCATCCTATTTGGCTCATTTTCGACCTTGGTCTTTAGTTTTCAGATTCAAGCTTAATATTGAGTTTTATGACAATAGCTTCAAAATTACGACTGTAATCATGTCGTCAGACGGACAAAAGGACGGACGGACAGAATTTGTTTTTCTTATTTGGATCCATTCTAACTAAAAAAAAAGTCCAAAGTTCCTCTGAATTCTAGTAGAATTAATCTCCATTTTTGGCACTTTCACCCCTCTGTGCGTCGTTCGGTCTTGAAAGTGCAAAAATTATGTGTTTTTTATCTACTTTTAATGTTAACATTTTTTTAAGGAACGGAAAAAATGCATAATTCTCAAAGAGGTCAGAAAAAATGCAGAATTTTTTCCAAGAAAAGAAACGTGAATATAAGTTTCACACAAGATATATTTTAAGCAAAAATAAATTTGAATTAAATAATATATATCGATTGCGAAAGCAAAGTCTGTAAAGTAACGATTTCGGACTTCTTGTCACATTGAAAATATAATTTTAACAAAAATCTATGTTCAACTCTCATTGTTATTAAAATATCAATGACTTAAGAGCTTAAAATAGCTTTAATTAGAGTGATTTTTACCAACTTTTGATTTACGTTTTAATTTAATTCTTATCATAAAAATCTCGGCTACTCTTAGTTTCATTAGCACATTCCTATAAAATAAAAAAAAAATGTTTACCAAAGCTACTAAAAAGAAGTATATCTTTATAACAGACCGACAAAACGACTTTCATTGCGTTGACAGCTTGCCGCTGTCATAAGAAAGTGATTTCAAGTTTTCCTCTTAGTTTTAGCTTTATTTACCGCTTTCAACAATTGTATTTCCTACGTTGTTGTTGTTATATTTTCATGGCATTCAACTTTTTGTTGAATCTTGTTGGTCATTTTTGCTTTGCCAAAATCGCAATTGTACAATGATTCCAAGACCAACAATGACACTAGGGTTGCCATAAAATTGGTGCTTTGTATTTTATCGCATTTCAGGCGCGTGCAAGTCAAACAAGTTTCAATCATAAAAATGCGACCCCAAAAAAACTAAAACAAGAAATAAAAAAATTGAAAGTGAACCTGTTCAAAAATGGCAAACCACATTATTTACAAAGGTAAATGTAGCATAACAACAACAACGGTACACTAACTAAAGGGTATTCATGCTACTCAGAAAAAAAAACAAAAAAAAATAAAAACAAACTCAAGCATTCGCTTGAGGAATGGGCTCAAGTGAACGAGGTTTCATTTTCAATGCTCAGAAATTGTGGCAAAGAACGGTGTTGCAAGGTTTTTTTATAAATTTAATGAAACAAAAAATGCGGTAATTAATTATTTATACAAATAATCATAAGAACTGGTTTCACTTCCTATTCAACTCAAGTAGTTGGTTTAGATTTTATAGTGGTTTTTTTGTTTTTTATTTATTTTTCCCAATATTACATACCATTGAATGCGTTAAACTGTTTTTGTAATCATTGAGATACAAAAAATATAATAGCTATGCTTTTAATTATGCAGCACCTTGAGATTTTTTAGAAGTGGCTGAGTGGAATGTTTTTTGTCAGTTTAATTGTTATTCTAGGTTTTGAACATAAGCTCAATAAATAATTTATATTGTATATAGATCCAGTGGCTTGAGTTTTTGAAGGTCATTCTAGTATATATCAATCAATCAAGAGTTTAGAGACTTTTAAATATCTGACTTAAAGTTCGACCCTTTCAAATCCATTAGCCGTAAATTTTGATTGGCTTAATTGAAAAAGAATTGCTTGGTTGCAAAATAGCAAGTTTTACTATCATAAAAATTTGTCATGTAATTAAGTTTTAACTAAGAGCCAAATTGTACAATTTTACAAACTAAGTTAAACGTCGTGTAGTATTAATGAAAAAACACTTAATAACTATCATAAATAATTTTATTTCAATCATTTTTTTTTTTTGCACAAATTTTTGCTCAATATTTTGGTATGACTCCATATAAAAAAATGGGGAAAAATATAAGAACTTGTTTCAGTGCACAGTGATTTGTCTTCATATAAGCGTTGAACAAAATTAGAAGCAGTTGTTGAATATCGATGGAATACACATTGAATTTTATACATTGTCTTAAAAGCTTTTTAAAATTGTAATTTTTTTTTAATTGAATTCTGCATTTTAAATTTTTTTTTTCAATTTTATGAATTTTGAAATTTTAAAAAGAAACCCATTTTTTAATTTAAGCCCAGTCGTTTTATTCGCCGAAACTACTCTATCTCTCCACCCTCCAACTGAATTAACACAATGCTTTCGCATTTACGGGGGCATCCCCTGAGCATTGGTTTAGTCTAAAACAGCGGTGCACAAAATTAGACATTCACATTTTTGCTATTGTATTGCAAAGCTTTTATTTTAAGAGTTTGCACTGAACGACAAGCAAGAGTTTGTTCATTCGTACGATCACAGCATAACGCAAGAATGATAGCTTGTCGTGTTCTATAAGGTTTCGATGAACACATTGAAGTAAAAGAGATGCATGACTTGGTTTCTTTATTGCTCCAATGTTTTTTTTTGACTCGGCTCAGAAATAAGCATTCACTTTGTTCGCAACCTTAGGCAATGCAGAATAGAGCGGCCGCAACTTAACAGCATGAAGTTCGTCCAACGACTGATCGTATCGAATGAACGAACAAACGCGCTAATAATATGTTGTTGTGTTCAATAAGGCAACGCAGAATAGACCGGCCGCAGCCTGACAGCATGGAGTTCGCACAGCGACAGATAGTATTATTTTTTTCAGTGTAATAAGTTTTCAACTCGACTAAAAAGCAAGCTTTGTTAATTGAAAGCTGTCGTATGCATGTGACGCACTTCTGGTCTATACAAAAAAATGTATATCCCCGACATTGAAGTATAATATCTGTAGCACTGATCACCTCTGATTTGGCTCATATTTTTTTTTTTTTTTTGATTGATTAGAAAACCAAATCCGGAGGTTAAGATTTGAAGAATTTTTTTCGCGGACCCACAGTCATGCGAATGCCAAAACAGGGTCTATATTGATACAAAGGCTGATTGATATAAAGGTTTTCGATTAATTTTACTTATTCTAAGATTAAAATACAAGTAATAAAAAAACTAATTTTAAAAATTGTAAAATCTATTAGCTCTGTTTGCATGGCATATATAAGGTGCGTGGCCCGTATGTCAAAGAAACGCGGTTCAAATACCATCTGACACAGAATGGTTTTTCAATTGATTTTATATTTCTGTGCGGCTGTGACCTCTCTGCAAACAATGCCAAACCTCAGAGAGTAAAACTGCTATGTAACTTCTGCCATGTAAAGCTTCGTGTGAACATGAGCCATTCGAAGTCGGCATAAAACTTGAAGGTCCAGTTGTCGATCATTTGTGTGAAAACTTTTAATAGCACACACAACACAATTGATCATAAGAAGGTCGGTCGAAGGCCTTTCAACGGCTGAAATAGCCACAAGGTTTTTTCTACACGATACACGAAGAAATCGGCATGATGGGTTCCTTTAATGCTTAAAAAGAGCCGCGTGTGCGTTTTGATCAATATTTTATACAAATGGAAAGTTCATCAATATCAATAACATTTTCAAAGGTAATAAAGCTTGGTTCTAAACGGTACGACCCTGTAACCAAATAACAGTCAATTGTATGGTATGGGAGGGGGAAACAATTCGCAGTGTATAAAAAAGAAAATAATTAAGAACAAAGGTATTCGGTGATAATGAGGAAATAATAAATACAGTTAATTCAAAGTTGCGACTAAACGATAAAGATACAAGTTATGAAATTAAAATTATTTTTGATCTTCTCCTTGGGGCCAACTAAGTGAACTTTTGAGAGTACCTCCGTATTTTTTTAATTAATTCAGTCATCGTTAACTTTTCAAAATAGACTTCTTGTCTATAACAGAAATTATTAATTGAAACTTTTACAACATTATTGATTATAAAGAAATGAAATACCGTTTACGAAGTACCTTCGGTGAAGTTTTAAGAGACTGATCACGAGGTTACAAGGGAAAAACTACGGAGGTCGTAGAAAGGTTGGTGACAATAACAGGACAAGCACAACTTTTGCACGATAGAACGGGAGATAACTAACTTATAGGAGTATTAGAAAGGTGGTGGCCTTCCCTCCAGAAGGATGTATAGTAAAACTTCTACCAACAAGCTAGGCAGATCATTAATGTACAATAAGAACAATAAGAACTAGAGATGGTAGTTAACTTGATTTCTTTGGTTGCATAAGATTTCCTAACTTTTGATTTCTTTGTTTTCTCAAGTTTCTTAAATCAGCTTTGAAATGCATAATTCATTAAATTTTTTCTGAAATTTTTCTAAAAATAATTGCAGTAAATATTTGAGGCGTCATTTCTTTGCGTTTGTTTGGGAATGTCCTATTTTGTTTTCGTCGTGTTCTTGCCATAGACTGAAATTTCTCTCTATTTGCCATAGAACCCTACTATTTCGCGTGTTCCTTTTTTTTTTGTACAACGTAAAAAACGTAATCCAATGTGGGAAGGCCCACAGCCAGCGGCGGATCTAGCAAAATATTGCTCGCTGAACTAACACCTTAATCATAATAAAACACCTTAATCATAATAAAAATAAAAAGTTAAAGGAGGAAGGGGTGGTTGCAACTAAATTTTTTCTAGAATTATTTTAAGGGGCGAAATTGGGTAATTTTGAAAATATAAAATATGTAATAATATTTTTAAATAATTTCGACCATACGTCTTGCTTCAGAAAAGCCTATTTATCGAAAATTAAAATAGGTCTGTTATGAAACAAGACTTATCATCGAAATTATTTAAAAATAATAGTATTTGATATTTTTAAAAATTTCCCAATTTCACCCCTTAAAATAATTCTAAAAAAAAAATTAGGTCCAAGCTCCCCGCCCCCTCCCCTCCCCCTCCCCTCCCCCGCCTCCATTAAAGTTTTAGTTTTTTTTACAATTTTAGTGTTTTCTAATTTTGAAAAAAAATTCCTTAGTTTTGCGAGTAATATTTCGCTAGATCCGCTGACCACAGGTCATCATATCTAAGAAACTATCGCTTACGTCATGTGTCCATTTACCATTGAGTATGCATAATGGTCCTATCTCTCCTGTTTTTGGCAGAAGACTCCTGTTTTTTTTTTTTAATCAAAACCTGTGACCTGTTTTTGCTCTCGAAAAACCTGTTTTTATGCAGATATATGTGCTTAAAACCCAAGGCGATAATTTCACCGCAGTTAATATCACTCAATATTTGAGTGAAATACGTCTTTCTTTCTTATTGCCAAATCTTGACCACCAAATTCGCAGAGTTCTTCGATAATTTGTATTAACCATTATCATTCTTATATCAATTAAAGTGGATTTTACAGATGATGCTGTTGAATATATCGAAATGTGGTCCAGCCCAATAAAGACATTGAAAGCGTATTCTTAAGTAACGTTAAGCGCAGAGTTTTAGTGGGAAAGACGTAGAAGCGCTCATGAAAAAATTCGATGTGCTAGACTTGTACGACGCGAACAAAAATGCAACAAAAATACACAAGGAATTTGTATTTGCAAGTGAAGACCTATTGTTCAAAGATTCAAATCAATCAGTGGAAAGCTTACGACTACAAATCGATGGATCGAACTATTGTCATTTGGAAAACAAATGCTGCGACTACAATAAAACTGGAAATCTCGATGAGTATATTCTTTGCATGCCCGGTCTTTACTGCTCTGTAGAGAGAGTTTTTGCTGCTATGAATAAGACGTGGACAAGGGATACAAAGCAACAATAAATGTGCACATTGAAGTCCATCCTAGCAGTCAAAGTTAATTTAAAAATGTTATGTTTGGACTTCTTCGAAGATTTTTTCGAATATCTACGAAATAGAAGATGTCTCTCACGATGACATTGACTTTGAACAGGATGAAGTGATTATTTACGATGCGAACTCTTGGTTATTCGTAATAATTAATTTAATTTTTATTAATTCTTAGTTCTTCGATTAATAACATAATAAGCTATTTTATTTACATTTTAACGCCATGATGAGGTACAAAATAATCTTTGTTTTTAATATTAACTATTTTGCTAACCTAAGCAATAAATATATTCTCACATGAAACTCCTGTTTTCCACCTGTTATTTCAAAATAAAAACCTGTTTTTAGGTTCGATTTACTGAATTTCTCCTGTTTTATGTAAGGTATATGTCATTAGTACCAGTAATAAATATGTGCAAGTATAGATAATTGTTAAGATACCATAAATAGCTATACTGTATTTAAGAAATAGTCGTTTTGTAATACTGCTTTTTTCCACTGAAAGTAATCATTACATCTCTCTGAGCTGTCAAACACTGATTTTAAATTAAACATAAATTAAATTGAGAACGGTTTCTAATATAGTGAGTAAATCACTTAGATGTTCACAAAACAAACTTTCATGAAATAGACTATTTTGTCCAAACTCCGACCACTGTGCACCATCATTAGGTAGATAAACATAGACAGGGTGGTCAAAATTATCAGACGAAGATCGAAAAAAAAACACAAGCTGCCATCCACCTGTATCTCTACCAACCACATAAAAAAGTTTACATAATGCTTAACAGTTTGCGTTTCTTAAATATTATTTTATCGCTTTTGGCAATTTAACAAGTTGCTGATTTCTATCATGGGTACCAAGAAAACCAGTCGCACCACATAATTGGCAGCTAGTTGCAGTTATTTTCTGCACATGAACGCAGCATAGTTTCTTATGTTGAAATTTTCCATTTGAACGGATTTTATTGCTTCGGCATTTAGTTGATTATTTTGTCGACTTGTTCATTTTTAATTATGTTTAAGCCTTTTCAACATTTGCCAAAAATAACTTTTATAGCACACATGCCTCACATAAGCTATGGCTGTAACGCGTATGTTGCGCAAATAAGCTTGTAGCCATATGTTTTCAGCTCGTAGAATTAACTGCATACGGAAAATATTTCAAAGAATTGCATAAGTTTTATCCATGCTATTTTAACTTTTCTCTAAACAAATCCTGTATTTATTTTCTCCTGTAAGATTCTACCACAAAAATGCTTAACTACAATTCTATAGTAACCAAGAATTTTTTGCATCAGCTGCATCATCAAGACTTCCGCGGCTTAGCCACGATGAATACGCACCTTTAATCGGCGCGCTTAGCTGTTTAAGCGCATCGATTAACTTTTTATTTCATTAAAAAGTGCCAAATAATGACTGTTTTTATTACTAGGAAGTAACATTAAGATGACTCTTTAATGCGTTGGCCAACAAGCTGCGCATGTGCAACAAAGCTACCCGTGCTGCTTGCAGTCTTGTCATTATCATTAAGGAATCTACATTTCCATTGAATGGATGCATTAAATTGCTTAGATTATGGAGCGAGATAGCGGGATAAAAAAATCTCTTAATGTTCGGCGAACGTGCGAGCGAGCTGTGAATGCATTTTTCTAGTATTTGCTGATTGAGGCAAAAACAAACATGCTCAGCACAGGGTGATGTAAAGAAATTCGATAAAAAAAAAAGTATATTTTCGATAACTTTTTTTTTTTTTTTTGACGACACATTCAATGTATAGGCATTTATTTCTATAATAACTTTATAATGAAAAGAACATTTGAAGAATATTCTGAGAAATTTTGATTAATTTTTATGGAGAAATAAGCCGCAGGCGTCTCTAAAAAAAGTTTCATTGCGTTGCCCCTCTTAACTCATCATTGGACCATTTGAAATCAAAAAACCAAAATGATTTTGTTAGTTGATAAGTTTCTGTAGGTAACAATGTCGATTTTTTTTTTTTTATTATTGATTTTTAAATTTATTTCAGCACTTAGCAGTCAAAATACTGAGTTTTCATCAATAAGCTCACAAAATTCGGTAGTTAAAAATACGTAAAATATACGTAAAAAATCGACATCTTTATCTCGTCATTTATATAAAGAAATAGTGTGCAAAATTTCAAAAGAATTGGAGGAGAAGATTAAAAGCTAGAGCGGGCACCGACTCCGAAAAAGCTAAGTGTGAGAAAAACGCGTTTTTAAGTTTCCTACAGCGCGAAACCGGACAGGAGAAGTATTCATCAAGAAATTAATATATTTATGATAATAAAACAAATAAGAAAAATATTAAGGTAATTAGATTTCATATATAATAATATGTTTAAATAAATTATCAAATATGACCAAGAAATTAAGAGGAAAAGTATTTTTAAAATTATTTTTTACTTTACGTAGTGATTTTGTAGTCGGTTGTTTTTTTTTTTTTTAAATTTTTATTTCTTCCTTTTCAGAGAATATGATAAATTTTCGAAAAAGAGTATAAACAACATTAGTACAATTGTTCCGAAAAAATGTGTTCTATTAAATTCTGAAAGTTTGTTGGTTATTTCAAATATCTGCCTCTTAAATTTAAATTAGATGTCACATGTTTTGAAATTATTATACCCATTCTTGTAACGAGTTTTATTACCCTAGTGTCAATATTATTCGAGATATAGTGTTTTCCAAATATTGCCACGCCCCTTTGTTAAATAAGCGCCCACTTTCTGGAGCGTTATTTCCAATAATTGTGCCTACCCCTGTACTTTATTTCAGTACCCCAGCGTCAATATTAACTGCGATAGTGTTTATCTAGTATTGCCACGCCCATTTATCGAATAGCGCCTACTTTATTGACCATCATTTTTAATAATTCTGTCTACACCTGTTCTACAATAAATTTCAGTGCCCTAGTGTCAATATTATTCGAGATACACTGTTTTTCTAATATTGCCACGCCCAGTAATCGAATACTGCCACTTTCTTGACCGTAATTTGTACTAATAATGCCTACCCCTGTACCAAATTGCAGTACCATAGTATCAATATTATTCGAGATATACTATTTTTCTAATATTGCCACGCCCATTTGTCAAATAACGCCCATTTTGTTGACGGCAATTTGTAATAACACAACACTAACTACACTACACTACACTACACTACACTAAATTTCAGTACCCTAGTGTCCATATTATTCGAGATACAGTGTTTTTATAATATTGCCACGTCCATTTGTCGAATAACGCCCACTTTATTGGCCATAATTTGTAATAGTAATGCCTACCCTTATACTAAATTGCAGTACTATAGTATCAATATTATTCGAGATATAATCTTTTTCTAATATTGCCACGCCCATTTGTCGAATTACGCCCATTTTCTTGCCCGTAATTTGTAATAACTGTGCCTACCCCTACACTAAATTGCAGTACCCTAGTGTCAATATTATTTGAGATACAGTAGTATCTAGTATTGCGAGATTTATTTCTGCCACGCCCAGTTCTCGAATACCGCCCACTTTTGTACGGGCACCTCCATGCTTATCTGTTCCCCAAAAATTATGGCAATCAGGCATATGATATAGGAGTTATCGATGTACATACATTTAAAAAAAAAAAAAAAAAATAAAAAAAAAAAAAAAAAACAGAGAAACCGACGAACTTGAGAACCTCCTCCTTTTTGAAGTCGGTTAAAAATACAAAATTATTAAAAAAAAGTCGATTTCAAAAAACTGCCAATGTCATGTCCCCCTTAAATGTTTGCACACAAGATATCGAGAATTGAACATACAGGTTTTGTGCCGACTCGGAATGGCTAATGTTCTCAAAAAGTTTTACATGACAGTCTATAAACCGAATAACGAATAGTTAATTAATTCAATTGAAAAACATTGTCAGATGGGATTTGAACCGCGATTTTTTGGCATACGGGCCAAACACCTTAAACAGTACTCTACGGCCATCACTTTCAAATAAATATTTTATGGTATCAAAACTCAAATTTCATTATGCTATATTATGCTCCCAGAGAACCAGTTGCCTCCAGATGGAGGTCCCAAGTAAAGATCCTATAATTTTAAAAAGTATTTGGATCAACATTTGTTCATGCCTCTGATGGTATAAAAAGTCGATGAATAAAAACTCTTAAAAAATTCCAAAATTTAAGATAACTGTACGGTGTCCTCACTCAAACGTTGAAAAATCATGAGCTTAAGTAAAATTCAAATATGTAAATAAGAGTTAAAATAATTTTGCATATTTTCGAAGCTTAGATCTTTAAGAATATATACTCCAAAGAAATTTTTAAAATTTCAATTATGTACGGAGTAAAAGCTATTTTAGTATAGCTATTTTAGTTACGCCTGTAACTTTTCTCATATCTTTACATGCGTCTTTCTCGAAATTACTTTTTCCAACACGTTTGACATGATATCTCAAGTTCTAACAGACCGATTATCTTAAAAATTGGTGTGGGCCCTTTTTGTATATCCCTTTTTGACACTTTATGGGCTAGAATTATGTAAAAATTTGGTTTTTTAATTTTTTTAAAAAAATTCAAAACTTCGAAAAAATGACTAAAAAACTAGTTCTTTTTTTCAAACAGTCGTCATTTCGCATAAAAAAATCCTTTTCTTTCCGCAGTCCGTGATATAGCGAAATTCTTACTAATTACAGAGAAAAAATTTTGATTGCTAAAACTAATCAAAAAGTAGATTAAAATTGCACCAATCTAGGAAAAGGGATTAATTTTACGAAAAATAATTGTCACTTTCAATTTTACTGTAAAAATAGTAAAACTAATCCCAAAAATATTTATTTACCCATCAAAAATAGTTGAGTAACAGTCTTACAGTAGCTCTACCGAAGAACTTATACTGAATTTTAACAGTGCGCAAAAATTTATTGACTTTGGCGCGATGATAGAGCACTGAACTCCTAACCGTGAGATGACGGGTTCGAGCCCTACAGTTGAACTATTTTTTGTGATTTTTATTCAAAGAATTTCATTTTAATTTTATTTAAACATTTGTTTTTAACACACCATATGATTTGAAAAATGCACACTTTCTTACTTCCATCATTGGGACTCGAACCCCGAACCGCATCGATGTCTGGTTTACTGCGTGCTCTGCTTAACCTGTTGCACCACCGTCAATTGTATTTGCAGTTGGCTAATATTCGTGTAATTATACTACACTGCTCGAAGCGTTTAAATTTATTGTCACTATTGTTAAGGAACAATTTTTGATCAGTTATTTCAAACGAAAAAAATAGTAAGTGTGCAACAGCAATTGTTCTGACGGTAAAGTGACCGCAAATATCGTTTGAATTTCCTGATGAGATTTTTTTGATTGTATTGCCATATTAAATCCTTTATGAATGTGAGTTAAAAAATTAAAAAAAAAAAATGGAAAAAATTGATCTCTTTCCATTGTGGCTTTACTATTTTAACAGATAGAAAACATTTTTTGCTAACATTTTTTGTAAGTAGAGTTTACAATCAAGTTGTTACAGAAATAAAATAATAAAAAATAGTTGGAAAAATAACAACAAATTGCGAGGGTAAGATGTTACTATTATTCATCGCTGGTATAATGAACGATTAAGATGGTACGGAAATAAATGCAACAATATTTGCAACTGCTCAAAACTGTCAATAAAAATCAACAAATTGCGTGTTTAAAAATTAAGGCGGTCTTCTCATTCAAAACCCGTTTTTTTGACCCTTTTTAAAAAAATTCTTATTTGAAAACGCAAAGAATAATTGAAAACTTTTTTTATTTATTGTATTACAAAAGGTTCAAAGTAAATAAAAAAAGTTTTTTTGCCTCGATACGTGGGCTGTTCAAAAAGTAATGAGACTTCAAAGTTGGTGGTGAAAAAAAAAGGTGTCGTCACGGCGGCCACGATTCCGGGTCTCCGGAGCGTCTGAAATGAAAAAAAAACGGGGTTATAGTCAGTATAGATGTAATTCTCGGGTGAACCTCAAGCTTAATTTTGTGATGTTTTTTTACAAAATGGCGGCTATTCAAAAAAAAAATTTCAATTTCGGGTTTTTTTTTTGTAGTTTAGTGTAAAAAAAAAATAGTAAAAAATTTTTTAAAATTATGGTCGAGGTTCACCCGAGAATGGTGACAATTCTGCGTCGATTCCACTTTGTTTCATGAAAATCGGTTCAGTTGAACTAGAGATATCATGGCCGCCAGTTCGAAAAACGTGGGTTCGAGATAAACGCGTTTAAAGTTTGAAGTAATTTTTTTATAGCTCATTTTGACGAAGACCTTGCTTCACAAAAAAGGCTGTATCTTCTAAAGTATTCACAACTACCAAAGCTATAAATAAATACAAAAAAAAAAAGTTGAAAAAAAAAGTTGCTCAATGAGAAGACCGCCTTAAGCAATTATTTTTGGTATCCTTAATTCCTGAAATAGTTCGAAAGATATCAACAAAATGCAAGTAAACAAATCCTACCTTTCGTTCTGTAGAGCTAATAACAAAAATAGTTACAAAGCAACAGCAATTTACATTGAAAGTAAAACTAACAATTTAATTCCGTACATCTAACTATAAAAAGAGGTTAATAAACATGCAATAACAATAGAGTTCAGCTACTACAGCTTTATCGCACTTCCTCAGCATTAACCCATCTAAAGCCACTACCCCGTAATCATTGAAAAAAAAAATATCAAAGTTATGGATACCCGTGACCACAAACAAGTTAATGTGGGAAAAATTTACCCACCAATAAATGGGTTGGGCTCAGGGACAACACAAGACGTAACAACTAACCATGCGTATACATAGATCTCATTACACAACTAATTTTAATCTACTTTTGAGTCGACCTTTTGACAAATTAACATCAAAAACGATACAATTGTTAACAAAGGAACTCATGCGACTTAAAGGAGCAGTATCCATATAATTTGTTCTACTAAATGGCAAATAAATTAAGTTGTTAGCGTTTCTACTGCTTCTACGGTTAGTGTTAAAATTTATGTGAGAAAGAAGTTCTGGAGAATCGAATACACCTGTAATGAGCTGGTGTAAATATACGATATATGCCGATTTCCTTCGATCACCTAAAGACTGCATTTTTAATAGTTTTAAACGATCCTCATAAGGAGGAAGGTCTAATATGTCAGTTCCACTAAAGCCCCTTAGAGCAAACTGAACAACACGTTTTTGGATTCTTTCTATTCGATCAACATTCACATTGAAAGTTGGGGACCAAACTTGACGTGCATACTCTAAGTGAGGACGCACGATTGCATAATACAACGTTGTAGTTGTAATCATGCTATTAAATTCTTTGGCCCAGCGTCTTACAAAACCAAGCATTGAAGATGCTTTTTTACAAATATTATCCATATGAATGTTAAACGATAGCTTAGAATCCATGCATATACCTAGGTCTTTGACGGTGTCTACACGACTCAAGGCAGTATCTTTAATCTTATAATCAAAAATAAAATTATTCCTTCTTCGCGAAAAGGTCATAGTTTGGCATTTATCTGGATTTAAAAACCTATTATTTTTAGAACACCAAACTTCAAAGGATTTTAGATCAGACTGGAGTAGATCTGAATTATCTCTAGAATTAATTGTTCTGTATATTTTCATATCATCGGCATAAATAAGCAGATGAGAGTGTTCAATGACGTGAGTTACATCATTGATAGCTAAAATAAACAGAAGAGGACCAAGGTGACTACCCTGAGGAACACCTAATCCAGCAATAAATTCAGAAGACAATGCGCCTCGGAAACGTATTTGATAAGATCGCTCCACCAAATACGATTTAATCCAGTTCACAAAATATTGTGGAAATCCCATTAACTCAAGTTTAAATAAGATTAGATTGTGTGGTAGCTTATCAAATGCCTTACTAAAGTCAGTCAAATTCAGTCAAGTCAGTCAAAAATCAAATTTTTACAACAACAATTTGCATTGGTTGTCAATTCACTTCATAGATGGTTAAAATTACCCATAGTTTTTTCTACCGGTGTAAGAATCATTTTTTCAGATAATTAAAACATACAATATATGTTTGAGATTTTGAAAACTATAAAAAATTCATTGCAAAAAAATTTTGGTTTTTCATTGAGTGTTAAACTTTCAAACTCAAAAGCTAATGCAAATTTGTTAAAGTGTTAAGGTTGGCGTTAAAGCTATCAAGATTTAATCGCTATATGCATTAGGAATATTTATTTATATTTTGCTTATTTCTATTTATAATATAAATAGCGGAGTTTTGGTATTCCTTTTTGTTTTTTTTAAGCATATTTTTATAAGCATATTTCTTATATTAATTGCGATTGAGTCTTGATATTCTTTTTTGTTTTTTTTTGTTCTTCTCTTTGCACCTTATCAATAACTAAAGCTTAGAAATCTAATAAAAATTAACTTAAGTGAAAACTTTTTAAGCCATACTTTTACTACTCATGCCTTATACTGGAGTTTTCTAATCCTAACAAAGTTTAAATGAGCAGGTATTAAGAGAATAAAATTTTATATTTGGCTATTTGAAGCACAGTAAAATATTGAAGTGAACACAAAAGAATATTATTACTTATAGTTGTTTTTTCATCTGCTAGATATTTTATAAAAACTAAAACTGGTTTTCATTTTTTTAACTTATGCTAAAATCATAATCATGATTTATTAATTTCACCAAAACTAATTTAAAAAACTTAAAATTTTTTATAAAAAAACAACTTTCACAAAAAGGAAAACCTTTTTTGTATGGTTTAAATGAGTTTTCTCTTTAAAAAAAAAAAAAATAACAACCAAAAAATAAAAACAAATAATGTAGAGAAAATAGATTAAGGAATTCTCTTTTTAACCGACTTCAAAAAGGAGGAGGTTCTTTAACTATATACAGGAACATCACAATGCTCTTTTAAATTTTTTTTCAAAATTCTTCAAAGCCTTCTAGAGCAGAGACCAAAAAATGACATATATGCATACATATCAGGCTAATACAAGGGTTAAAATATATGTTTAAGACCAAAATTATTTGATTATCAATATATCAGCGGTCTATGTCTAATTTATAAATAGCTCAGCGAGCAGATAACTTTAGAGCTGCATGAAGAACCTAGATTCGATTCCTGGTTCAATGAGAAAAATTTTAAAAACTTTTTTGTGTTAAATTGCAACAAATTTTGCTCAACAGTGCCCAATTTGATGCTACTGCTGAAATACATTTTACAAGGGGCTTTACAAATAGTCTTTAAGATCCCTATTCTGGTGATTGACAGTTGCTAATTTATTGACAACTGTAAAAATTTCTTATTCTTAAATGTAATCAAAAGCTCATAACATGACAAAAATGTCAACATCATTAAAAAAATACTCAGAACAAATAAATTTGTGCAATATTTGGAAAGTTTTCCACTCCTCTGACCAAATAATAGCACATTAAAGAATAGCGTGTCAATGAATTTACAGTTGTCAATCACCAGAATAGGTCTATAAGTCTTACAAATAGACTTTTAGACACAAACGATTCACTCCCTTATTTGGAGATTAACGAATGGGTCACTCGTTTGCTTTTAATTTCCAATGAAAGAAACAAAACTCAACTGAGTTGTATTGAGATGAGTGAGAGATATTTTACTCCTCAATGATAAGTATTTACGTACCGTAAAAAGGTTGGTGGTTTTAACTTCACGTCAGTATAGAGGAGAGTCCTGCCAACTAAGTGACAAAAATAATTTTTAGCAGCCTTTTAAGTGGAGATCATTTCCCGGTCTTTTTGCGACAAAATTTATTTTATTCTTTTTTATTAACTGAAATAAAAATTCAACAATATTTTTTATTTGAGAGTTGTATAGTTGTGGCAAGTTTTTGAAAAGGATTGCTTACAACTTGAATTGGCTGAGGTAAGGACTTGTTTCATATCCATATGTTTGTGTAGTTTTTTGCCCCACTTCAAATTATCCCAACAAGGTTCAGTTGATTTTTTTTTTCATATCTCATTTTCGTATCAGGACATTTTCGCACCAAAGTGGAATTAAGTAAATATATGTTGCCCATGCATATTTTTTTGTGTAAATTAAACAAAAACTACACCGAGAAAAAGCTTATGTTAAATAGAAAGAAAAGCTAGTATAATTTATAAAATGGCTTTGGCAGTTTTCAGCATCCCAAGTACTTCATCAAAACGCCTAAGTTTTACATGTTGACTTGTCAATTCTTATTTGGGTGATAAATTAACCAAGTATTTGGTAATTTTTTATACACTACTTCAAAAAAGAAAAATTGAATTTACAAAATATAACTTTTTTTCGGGTTTTGGTTTTTTTTTTCCTTTTTTTTTTGTTGGAAGTTGCCGCCTCTCGTACTGTGATTTGCTTGACTGAAATCGGCAACAACACAAATTTTTCTTTTATCACACCGTTTTTTTCTTAGAAAATATTAATGACTTCTCGGCTTTTCTTGCTGCTTGAAATCAGAATTTTTTTCAGAAAATAGCTCAAAACTATGTTTAAGCCATCCATGCCAGTTGTTGTTTAATTTTTAATTTTTGGATTTTGGGCTTATGTGAATCAAATAGGTGAATAAGCATAAGTTTATAATTCACATACAACTCGCTTTACCCAAGCCGACTTAGGTGATTTACGTATTGCTTTTTTTCTCGGTGTACCTACACTTGAGACTTGCTGCCCATAAAAACAAAAATACAAAACCACATAAATTAAGCAATTTATTTTGGAAAATTAAAAATTTATGAACATAACTTAAACTGAGAGAATAATATGGCAAAAAAAAAAATCCTTGAGCTACTGAAATAAATACATAAATATACATAAAAAAAAAATTTAAAAACACTCCTCAACAAACTTGGCACAATTTTTAAATTAATTGAACATGAGAAACATATACCTGCGGCTGTGTAAATATTTTTTCTTACTAAAGTTTTTAAATTATGCGGTTTATATTGAGTGGTTTTTTTTTAAATTCAATAATTTTTTTTTTAAATTTGCTCATCGCAACCCTTGTCAGTTTTATGTGGCACGCTTTGATGTTGCATACAATGTATGCTCAACAAGCATAACTCACTAATTTTTTTTTTCTCTTTTATTTTTAGTACTTTAGCAACAACTTCAAAAAGTTGTTGGGTTTGAACATGCCGAACACTATACCAGCAAAAATCGAAATTAGGCCTGCAGGCAAAGTAAAGAGCTTTAAACAACTTGACATTCAGACACTCATTAAGAGAAGTTAACAACAGGTTGTAGGTACATAATAATAGCAATAACAACAAAAGTAATTGACAGCTACCATAGCAACACAAGACGACATTTATGTCTTTTCTTAAATATGGCTATCAAGGTTGAAAAGCGTGCAGTCAGCTAAATAGCATCTACAGGGTATTTAGCTGAATAAATTGCAGTCAAAAAGCATGTAAAATAAGAATCTGACTGCACCGCCTCAGAGCTGCATCATTTTGGTTTCTGGTAAAATCATGTTTTTTTCGGCTATTTTTTTTTATTTTTCCACCGAGATGATTTATTGTTGTTTCAACTTTTCGATATCGTTAAAATTTATCTGATTGTATATTTTAAATATTTTTAAAAATTTTTATCGTTAAAAGGTTTTCACGCCAATATACATACGTGTACAAGGTGCGGCTCACTGTGTTGTGTATAAAAAAACAGGTATTCTTTAAGGTTGGTATGCAATATTCCATTGTGATCAAAATGTTGTTCATAAATAAAACAGTTGTTTTCTCTCCAAACAAAATAGTATCTCATGAAAAACTTGTCATATTAGTCTAGTTCCCAAGCTAGCAATAAATTAAATAATATACCGTTATAAGCCAAAAAAATCTTAGCTGTATTTGAATATGAGGAAATATATTTATATTTATTACCGTTTCACTGCCATAGCTAATCAATGAGGCATCATGACATTTATAGCCAGAGAAAATTTCAATTTATTTTGAATATTCCTAGTTAACTTTAATTTTAACAATCAATCCCAACAGGTTTTGTGACAATCGAGAGTGACAGTTTATTGGGTGCGTCACAAATCGGATGCATAGCAAATCAGCTGCAGGTGTTACCTAGATACAATCTTGTAGATATATCTAATCTAATTATGAGTTGGGAAGCTTATATAAGTAATACCATAAATACAATTTATTTGTTGTTATATTATTCATAAGATATATATTCTTTTTAATTTAAACAATTTCGATTGATTTTTGTATAAAAAAAACTAAAAATTAATATATAAAAATAATAAATATTTAAAATTTGACTAAGTTTACACTTTTATGCGATATATTATGTAATTAAAAGCTTTTTGAAATTCAAAATTTTTGAAATTGTGTTTATATAAAGAGTCGAAAATAATATAGAAATATTTCGAGTACCAAAAAAATGTTATCTATATCGTCACATAAAATTCAAAAAGAAATAAAACAAAAACAATTTTAATATCAAATTTTGAATTGATTTGAAATTTAATTATGAATTAATGATGGATTTGACTTGATTTAATGTGCTCAGGAGTTTTTAAGCTGACGTTTCCAAAAAAAAGCTATTTCATGAACGAAATTTATAGAAGCATTTTCGGTGAAAATATAAAAATGTTCCGATCTTGGTGACGATATATTGTCGGCTTACAAGGAAAACTCATTCCTTACTTTTTTTCTAAAATATGGGCTTGTGATATCAAGCTGTCAGATGCAAATGTGCTTATATAATAAACGCCGAGGTATATGAAGGAAAAATGTCAAAACTCTCTACCAGTAGAATTCACAAAATACATATTTTGATCGATGGATATATACCAAATAAGGATTATTGACGCTATTCTCAAATTTTACGAGACTGAGTTCATAATGCTTATGAGTTGTCATGGTATAAATAACAAATGGCAAATTTTTCAAAAAAAAGTAACTAAGGTATGAAAAGTCTACTTCTTGTTATTCAGCGGTAAAATTTTTTAAACATTTTTCGCATAAATTTCCGGCAGGATTTAAAAAATTTTTTTAAAATTCTAAATTCGACATTTAAATTTAATTTACAAACCACAAAGCTCGAAAAATATTACCTAATACTTAAAGGGTTTTTTCGTCTAAAAAATGCCTTTTTTATGAATTTTTTTTAGAAAAACTTATTACTGTTGGTTTATTTTACATATTATGATATAAAAGTACAACATTTGAAGAATATTTAAAAAAAATGTTTGTTCAAAAATAGAGAGAAATAACGGATTTATTCTACATCTCCGCAGGCGCCTCAAAAAAAGTTTTTTTGCGATGACCAGCCTACAGCATCACTGGATCATCTGAAAACAAACAAATCAATATGCTTTCTTTAATTTCTTACTATATCTCTCCAGTCTCGTCGAGTTTTTTTGAATTTTTAAATTTTTCAATTTTTAGCACCATTTTCAAGCCAAAATGACGATTTTTGACAAAAAAAAATCGACCTATTTGTAATTTGTAATTTGTAAAAAAACTCCACGTAATTAGAGAGCTATTTACATGTAGAATATGTGTACAAAACTTCAAAACGATCGGCTCAGTAGTTTTTTCTGTAGGCTGGCCACCGACTGTAAAAATTACATGTTTGGGAAAATCGATTTAAAGTTTTGTAGACTGAAAAAATGAAAATATCTTGAAAAACTGGATTATCTTAAAAAATACGTATATGTCATCATCGATGCCGGGTCTATACAGTACATCACTATCATTCACGTTATCTAAGGCATCTTTTTGCTTCTGTCTACGTAAAACTCTGCCTTCTTTGGTCTCGCGTGCAGCTTGCTCGTCCGCTCTGCTGATTCGCAAAGAGTCTGTCGCGCGCGCCCATTCATGCGCACTTGGTCCTGAAGTGATGCCCAAATCTTGCTTGAAGGTCAGAAAAGCAGTAGAGCCTTCGTTAAAAGTGATGCTGCTACATATGCTGCAATTTCAATGAAAGTTGCGGTACCACTCACTGATTTGGGACTAATTTTCCATAAGAGTAGCTTTCGTTGTTGTTCTGCGTGTCCTTGCTTAAATCTTCATATATTGTCTTTATTGCGTCTAAAACATCAGCTGGAAGTGGAGAGTATCTGTACTTGAATGATTGTAATGTTTTTGCTGCTTCAGTCTTCTTCCACTCGCACTACGATTCATCGCATTTTTCATGCTGGAGATCAGTCGAAGAATAATGATAAAAAGTCGCCCATATAGCGTTCCTCAATTTGTCCACAGAATCGTGTTATCTTCGAATTGCTAGCCCATAATACACTGTTAATTTGTCGATCATGTTGCCAGTTACACCGAGAAAAAAGCTTATGTTAAATTGAAAAAAAAACCTAGTATAATTTATAAGATGGCTTTGGCAGTTTTCAGCCACACAAGAGCTTTATCCAAACGCCAAAGTTGTACATATTGACTTGCCAATTTTTATTGGGTGATAAATTAACCAAGTATTTGGCAATTTTACTACTTTAAAAAAATTATTTAATTTCAAAAATATTACTTTTTTACGGGTTTTGGTTTTTTTCATTTTGCTTCTTTTTTTAAGCTGCCGCCTCTCGTTGTGATTTGCTTCACTGAAATCGGCAACAACACAAATTGTTCTATTATCAACACCGTTTTTTTCTTAGAATTTAATGACTTCTTGGCTTTTCTTATTGCTTGACGTCTATTATAACAAGAACATTAAATTAAATTAAATGAAATTAAATTAAATTATATATCAAACACAAAAATTTTACCTTCGCACGTCGTTGAAATTCGAACCCACACCAACCCGATACCACTGCGTATGAAGACACTACGCTACGCATTGAGCAAATCTCCTTCGTTACGCGGTGTGATTTATTCAATATTAATTACAACTGAAGCTATGCTGCAGCTACCAACAGAATACTGCCATATACAGCATCTGTTAACATCTGTGAATCAAATATTTTATTTTGGCAGGATATCGACGTATGTGCTTTCAAAGCAATTTACTCGTATTAAACAATAAATGAATAAATGAATTTATTAAACAATAAATTGCTTAGGTGAATTAACGTAGCTGCAGTTATGTCAGCAAACAGTAGCAAGGCTGCTTAGATCAGTTGGTAGAGCGATGGACTGGGTACAAAAGATCCAGGTTCGATTCCACACGGCGGGCAGAGACTTTTTTTTTCTTTTTTTCTTTTCTTTTTGTTGATGAAATGTAATAAAATTTACTGGTGTGAATATTTACGTATGTTTTTTTATTTACTTTATGTTATTTTTGATTTTAAAAGTGTTTCTATTAAAAAAAAAACTATTAAATTATCAAATATATCCTTCTATCGTGTGTCTAATGAAGCAGCTGTGTTTTTTTTTTTTTTTAAGAAAATAGCTCAAAACTATTCTTAAACCATCCACGCTAGTTGTTTTTTCATTTTGTATTTTTGGCTTTTGGGCTTAGGTGAATCAAATATTTTTTTTTTTGGAAAGGTATCGATGTATGTGCTTTCAAAGCGATGTATTATACAATAAATTTCTTAGGTAAATAAGCATAAGTTTATAATTCCCATACAATTCTCTTCACCTAAGCCGACTTTGGTGATTTACCTATTGCTTTTTTTCACGGTGTAGTTTGCCTAGAGGAAAGAGTTTTCCTCTTCATTTTTTTACCAGATTTCGTTTTTGCATCGACCACGTGCGACCTCCAATTTCCAATTCCAACGTGTCCAATACTTTCTTGTTTATTATGAAATTATCACTGTAAGGTTTTGCATTGACTACTGCGGTGTAGGTTTTGGAATCGCCATCATCAATATAATTACGGTATTTTACTTTTAAAAACTCCATCGAACTTTGAAACATTTTCACGATAGCACTTACTTCCATATTCCCGGATGGCCCGTTGTGATTTGATTAACATTGACCTTTGTTCACGTGCTCCTCGTGCCACTCTTCATATTCTGAAGGTCCTAGTTCTTTGCTTCAGGTTTCACATAAGTTACAGTACGAACTGCTGACAAAAATAGCAACAACTTTGCCGGTCCAATAGCCGATCAATGCCGATACACCAAAGAGCGAATTAAATCCTCTTTTTTTCCACGTGCCGTCACCGGATACTGTAATTTCCATCAATTCTTACACTAGACGGAATTTTGCACTTTTCACACGCAACTTTTATTTTGAAGCCAAGACCTGTTTTTTACAAGATTCAAATACCACTGAGCTACCACACGTTTTACACTTCACTAAAGATGCTATAGTAGAAAAAACTAGAAGAAAGCCTATAATTCGATAATGTTTTTTAAGATCTTCCTCGACTTCAAGCGAAGCATTCAATTTGATTTTTTTTTCGCTGATGCACTGGACGCTCTTACTTTCGTTTTTCGATCCTGCGGCATTACTCTTTTTCTTGGTCGGCTTACTCTTGGGCCACCCTGTGCACGTCCTTCTCCGCCAGTTGGTTTCGGCATTTTTTCTCAAAACAAGCAAAAACAAAACGAGTTAACGGAATCGGAGCAAAACTGAAATGACGCACATATCTGCTCTCCAAAGCGTTCAATTTTAGACTGAAATATATATTCTATGATACATCGAAGGATACAATGTACGTTATACATTTTATTTACCTGAAGATATTAAGACGCAAAGAGGAAATAAAAGTAATACAATAGAGACCTAAACAGTTGCAGCTCAGCGCAGGTAGCTAAAAGACGAGCAAAACTAAGTTAGAGGTACGGTCATTCAACGTACTGTAACTTCGTTAGTTTTGCTACGAATGACCTCAAAATTTAATACAGTATTCTTCAGATGTTGTACTTTCAGAAACAAAAATAAAAGAACATGGAAAAAAAAAGTTGTCAAACCTTGCCTCCCCCTTAAAACGATTTATGCATTTAAATTAAAAATAAAGCTTCTCTCACTATTATATGCAGTTTGCAGTTGTCAAAATTAACTGCTTGCTAAGGTCAAATATAGTTTCTATTTGAACACGTTTTAGCATATAGAAAAAGTAAAAGAGTTGTAATAGCTGTAACTCTTAAATATTTCAGGTCACTCAAAGACGCTTTATACTGAGTTTGACTTTAATGCATCTACCATATCTATCTTACTGAAAGTCAGTCAGCAACATATCACGTACTTTACGCTGGTGTACATTAAATGCCAAAGTTATTAAAAGCGAAACATGCAAAATGTACGCATAAGCAAAACAACAAAAAAAAAACCATATGGAACAAATTGCCTTGACATTGAAAACGAAATTAAAATGACCGTAAAAACCATAAAAAAAATTAAATTATAACAGCACTACCAACAACAACCACAATAAATAAAAATTTTAACAAAAACAGAGCGTAAACAGCTGATCATCGCCTCGCTGAACCATGAATTAAAAACAACAACAAAAAAAACTCAACAAAAAATATAAATCAAGCTTAAATACACAAAATTGAGCTAACGTACAACTAAAACCAAAACAAAAAATCAACTCAATTATTTGAATTACTAAGATATGAAGTATAACTACATTTTTTTTAAACAAAAAAATTAAAGTATGCATTTAATTATATCAGCAGAGGTGAAAATAATTAGCGTACCATTAATTAAGTGAAAAAATGTAAATTCAATTGATTGATTATCTCTTTTTGGGTGTAAGCACATTTAAAGGTCACGTATATTTATTTGTATAGGTGCAGTATATTTATTTACCAGTTTTTTTATATATTTTTTGTGTTAATAAATCTGTTTAAAAATCTTTACGACAAAATTAATCTTTATTCAAGAGAGTTTAATAATACTAAAGTTAATGTGAGAGTTTAAAACAGTTAAATTAATATATGAAAAAAAAATTTTTTTAAAAAACCTTTAATTTTATTTATGTTAAGAATTTTATTTTATAGAAAACTCCATACTTATTAATCAGTTCTTATAGTTTAGAAAATATTTATTATTTAGCAATATTTTTTTCTACATATACAAAAAGAAATTTCTAGGAATCTTTTCAAAAAGCCTTTTTCCAAAAACTACCACTTAGAGAAGACATTTTTTTTTTTAAGTTTTTAAGTTTTGAATAATGGCAGCATTTAATATAACGTTAAAGAATATCTCTATCTTAATGACTTTACACTTGATGACTTTACAAAAGCATCCTGTTTATATCTCTTAAAATAAGAGTTCAGTTCTTCAGTTCTTCAGTTCTTGAAGACCCCTTTTTTGACTTTGAGCCCATATTGTGGAAGAACTATGTGTAATGCAAAAAAACGGACTACAGATTCGGTATCGGCGTCATAAAAACACAGGGAACTAAAAAGGAAAAGTTCCCAGGTGTCACTCACACTCACACCCAGGCTTAAAAATGACGTTTTAAAATCAGCGAAAATTTCGTTTTTTTGCCACAATTTCACTATTTTTCATAGAAATATATACAAATTTGGTATCAAACGAACCTTTTCCTTCCGTTTTTTTTTTTTGATGAAATTATTTTTTTTAAAAATGATCTTTTTATAATGATTTTTTTATAAAAGAGTATAGCTTCAAAAATAATTTATTCGACAAAAATATCCCAATATTCTTTTCCAATCAAAAGTTATTACTAATAACCTCTTTTCATACCATGTGGATCTGTATTAACAAAACTCCTTTTCTGTTAATTATTAAGTTTCTATATCCTTCCCATGCTCATTTTAAGAATAATCTTGCTCATTTTTAAAAGAAACAAATATTTTTTGTTTTTTTGTATTTTTTTACAAAACTCCTTTTCTGTTAATTATTAAGTTTCTATATCCTTCCCATGCTCATTTTAAGAATAATCTTGCTCATTTTTAAAAGAAACAAATATTTTTTATACTTTTCAGTTATTAACCCTTGGCTGCCACACCTCGCTCCAGTAATATAGCTTCCACCCTATGGTAACTCATTACCCCAACTAACCAAGGGGTGTACCCTTTTTTTTTATGATAGAAATAGTTAATAAATTTTTGTTTAAAACTGAATCAATTTTTGCTAATAAATGTCATGCCATGTGAAAGGGAGTTTTAAATTCAATTTTTAATTTATATTATTTTTACAACAAAAACAAATTTTACGTAATTTTTTGAGGAAACATTGAATATTTTGGGCCTTTTTTGAAAAAATATTTTAAATACAAATGTACAGTAATTGGTATTGCTAAAATATTTTTTGGCAAGTAATTTTGTTAAACTTTATAACAAAAAAGAAATGTTGTGAAATGTGTTGAAAACTAGCGGAGATATTTATATAGAAAGTCATATTTTTAAATTTCCGATGGTTTTTTCTATTCCTTCGGGCAAACAAGTTAAAAACACAAAGTTATATAGAAGCCCTATTAAATATAAACTTTTGCGATCAAATATTTACACATACACGGAAATTTGGAGAAAAAACCAAATTTTTGATACCCATATTGTGGTCTTCATCTCCAAAAAAAAATTTTTTTTTAAGAAAATAAATGCATATTTTAATAAGGGAAATTTTAATATAAAAATATAAAAATTTAAAAAAACAAAAAAAAGGTAACTTTTAGAATTCTTTTAAATAAAATATAAATGATGGTGAAACAATTTCAAAAATGCGCTCCTAATAATATCGACTAAATACTGTTAAAAATTACAACAACAAAATTACAATGGAATTTATTTCTCCAAAATTGACGCCATCATGTGTGGCCTTAAAATACCTTTAGTTTGATACCAAATTTGTATATATTTCTATGGAAAATAGTGAAATTTTAGCAAAAAAACGAAATTTTCGCTGATTTTAAAACGTCATTTTGAAACCGTAAAATATCGATTGAGCACGTATAAAAAAATACGTCGACCTTAGATTTTTGTCCTCTATCACACATCCAAAAATTATTAAAATCGGTGAGTGACACCTGGGGACCTTTCCTTGTAAGCCAAAAGTTGGAATATTCCTGCACTGTGTTATTCAACTAGGTATATTCAGGTGCCTATATAAGCTTTATACTGGCCAGGCATGTCATTTTAAAGTTTCTGCTTAATCAATTTTTTATTGTTTTCCTTAATTTATTTATTGCTTTTTATTTTGTTGTTCGCTTCTTAACTATAGAGACAAAAAGCAGGAAATGTTGGCCTTATTTTTGATTAATTTAATTAATAGTTACATCGTGGCACTTGATGTATCGGTAGGCTCAACATTATAAATCTGGTGTAATGCAATAAGAGCTAATCAGCGAAACAAAAATGGGCGGGATGAGACATCAAATCAGAATATACATTTACTTTTATTATAACGGAATATCCCAGCACATTGCTAAAGCTTTAGTTTTAATATTGAAAACGGACGTGTAAGTACTACCAGAAATGTTAAACGAAAAATAATATGAGTGGAATTGTATATTAACCGTACCACATTACATTCATAAAGGCCCGAATGACGCCGTGTACATCAGCAAGTTGTTGTTATAAATAAGAAAAATATATACGAGCAACTTTCCCATCTCTTCTTTTAACAGTTCCCTGAACTCTACATGTAGACACAAAAAAAAAAATGTCAATGTCACTTTCTGCACATGTCGCTGAACTAACTTTAAATTACTTGAAATTTTCTAACAAGCTTAACGCAGACATTTAAACTTTTTCACTCAGGTTTTCACTAATAATTTATGTAAAACGCATTTAATTGAAAACATAAATTGTTGCCACAAAAACTGTCAGTAGCGCCATAAATATTTGCACATACACAAACGCACATAAAGGCCAATGAACACCGGACCAGAAAATAGTTTCTTTGCACTTGCCACAGGTTCGGCAAAAAATTGGCACTTTAGATATGCATGTGAATGTGTTTTTTTTTTTTTTGGCAGCTCATAAAATTTATTGAAACTATTTAGTTTAAAAGTTATTAGAAAGTGCAACCAGATGGAAAAATAGTCTACAGTTAAGCTCTAATCTTTAAGCCCAGTTAATTTATTACAAAAACAGCCATAAAAATTAAAGTAAAACAAAAATAAAAAAACAAAATAAATAAGTTACTGCCAGTCTGAGACAACGTCTCAATAGATGCTGCTATTGCTGCTTGGACACAACACCTTGCTATGCTTTGCGTGTCAATCGCCAAATGAAAACCTTTCTTTCCCTCAGCCCCAGTCATAAAATCGCGTTATTTATAATGCGTTCGTCTGATGGCACGCCATGTTTATGACAACAAAGTTGCTTTTTATAGATCATGACTGCAACAATAATAACAACAACAACAACATTAGCGTGATGCTCAATTTTACCATTAAAAGCAAATTAATTGGTCGTTACCAATAACTGGTAATCGTTGCAACCGGTACGAATATACATTTTTTTTGTTTTCATACATATTTTTGAAAGAAAACAGTCTTCAATAGTCTGGCTGACACTATCTCAACAGCTACAGTTAGCGTGCTTATGATTAATATTTTTTGAATTTTACAACTTGTTGTTTAGAGATACATGATATTCACACTTATTTTTCTTTGCATAAAAAAATACTGTTATTGAACTTTCAATTAGTAGTCATATGTGTCTGGTTAATAGATACTATTTATTTGAGCTTTATGCACATTAATTTGTTTAAGTGTAGCCGTTAATGATGGAGAGGGAAATTGTTGGAAATTCAATTTATTAAAAATGGCATTTATTAATGGGTGATGTAAATAAAAGAAATATTAGCTTAACTGTTCATTGATCCATGCTATAATTTTATATCTGCCATACTTCAGTTTAACTCTTAAGTCAGACAATTGATGATAAATACTTGAGACTTTAAATTATGCACTTCATATTTGATATTTTATACTTTATACTTTATACTTTATACTTTATACTTTATACTTTATACTTTATACTTTATACTTTATACTTTATACTTTATACTTTATACTTTATACTTTATACTTTATACTTTATACTTTATACTTTATACTTTATACTTTATACTTTATACTTTATACTTTATACTTTATACTTTATACTTTATACTTTATACTTTATACTTTATACTTTATACTTTATACTTTATACTTTATACTTTATACTTTATACTTTATACTTTATACTTTATACTTTATACTTTATACTTTATACTTTATACTTTATACTTTATACTTTATACTTTATACTTTATACTTTATACTTTATACTTTATACTTTATACTTTATACTTTATACTTTATACTTTATACTTTATACTTTATACTTTATACTTTATACTTTATACTTTATACTTTATACTTTATACTTTATACTTTATACTTTATACTTTATACTTTATACTTTATACTTTATACTTTATACTTTATACTTTATACTTTATACTTTATACTTTATACTTTATACTTTATACTTTATACTTTATACTTTATACTTTATACTTTATACTTTATACTTTATACTTTATACTTTATACTTTATACTTTATACTTTATACTTTATACTTTATACTTTATACTTTATACTTTATACTTTATACTTTATACTTTATACTTTATACTTTATACTTTATACTTTATACTTTATACTTTATACTTTATACTTTATACTTTATACTTTATACTTTATACTTTATACTTTATACTTTATACTTTATACTTTATACTTTATACTTTATACTTTATACTTTATACTTTATACTTTATACTTTATACTTTATACTTTATACTTTATACTTTATACTTTATACTTTATACTTTATACTTTATACTTTATACTTTATACTTTATACTTTATACTTTATACTTTATACTTTATACTTTATACTTTATACTTTATACTTTATACTTTATACTTTATACTTTATACTTTATACTTTATACTTTATACTTTATACTTTATACTTTATACTTTATACTTTATACTTTATACTTTATACTTTATACTTTATACTTTATACTTTATACTTTATACTTTATACTTTATACTTTATACTTTATACTTTATACTTTATACTTTATACTTTATACTTTATACTTTATACTTTATACTTTATACTTTATACTTTATACTTTATACTTTATACTTTATACTTTATACTTTATACTTTATACTTTATACTTTATACTTTATACTTTATACTTTATACTTTATACTTTATACTTTATACTTTATACTTTATACTTTATACTTTATACTTTATACTTTATACTTTATACTTTATACTTTATACTTTATACTTTATACTTTATACTTTATACTTTATACTTTATACTTTATACTTTATACTTTATACTTTATACTTTATACTTTATACTTTATACTTTATACTTTATACTTTATACTTTATACTTTATACTTTATACTTTATACTTTATACTTTATACTTTATACTTTATACTTTATACTTTATACTTTATACTTTATACTTTATACTTTATACTTTATACTTTATACTTTATACTTTATACTTTATACTTTATACTTTATACTTTATACTTTATACTTTATACTTTATACTTTATACTTTATACTTTATACTTTATACTTTATACTTTATACTTTATACTTTATACTTTATACTTTATACTTTATACTTTATACTTTATACTTTATACTTTATACTTTATACTTTATACTTTATACTTTATACTTTATACTTTATACTTTATACTTTATACTTTATACTTTATACTTTATACTTTATACTTTATACTTTATACTTTATACTTTATACTTTATACTTTATACTTTATACTTTATACTTTATACTTTATACTTTATACTTTATACTTTATACTTTATACTTTATACTTTATACTTTATACTTTATACTTTATACTTTATACTTTATACTTTATACTTTATACTTTATACTTTATACTTTATACTTTATACTTTATACTTTATACTTTATACTTTATACTTTATACTTTATACTTTATACTTTATACTTTATACTTTATACTTTATACTTTATACTTTATACTTTATACTTTATACTTTATACTTTATACTTTATACTTTATACTTTATACTTTATACTTTATACTTTATACTTTATACTTTATACTTTATACTTTATACTTTATACTTTATACTTTATACTTTATACTTTATACTTTATACTTTATACTTTATACTTTATACTTTATACTTTATACTTTATACTTTATACTTTATACTTTATACTTTATACTTTATACTTTATACTTTATACTTTATACTTTATACTTTATACTTTATACTTTATACTTTATACTTTATACTTTATACTTTATACTTTATACTTTATACTTTATACTTTATACTTTATACTTTATACTTTATACTTTATACTTTATACTTTATACTTTATACTTTATACTTTATACTTTATACTTTATACTTTATACTTTATACTTTATACTTTATACTTTATACTTTATACTTTATACTTTATACTTTATACTTTATACTTTATACTTTATACTTTATACTTTATACTTTATACTTTATACTTTATACTTTATACTTTATACTTTATACTTTATACTTTATACTTTATACTTTATACTTTATACTTTATACTTTATACTTTATACTTTATACTTTATACTTTATACTTTATACTTTATACTTTATACTTTATACTTTATACTTTATACTTTATACTTTATACTTTATACTTTATACTTTATACTTTATACTTTATACTTTATACTTTATACTTTATACTTTATACTTTATACTTTATACTTTATACTTTATACTTTATACTTTATACTTTATACTTTATACTTTATACTTTATACTTTATACTTTATACTTTATACTTTATACTTTATACTTTATACTTTATACTTTATACTTTATACTTTATACTTTATACTTTATACTTTATACTTTATACTTTATACTTTATACTTTATACTTTATACTTTATACTTTATACTTTATACTTTATACTTTATACTTTATACTTTATACTTTATACTTTATACTTTATACTTTATACTTTATACTTTATACTTTATACTTTATACTTTATACTTTATACTTTATACTTTATACTTTATACTTTATAATTTATACTTTATACTTAATACTTTATACTTTATACTTTATACTTTATACTTTATACTTTATACTTTATACTTTATACTTTATACTTTATACTTTATACTTTATACTTTATACTTTATACTTTATACTTTATACTTTATACTTTATACTTTATAATTGATAATTGGCATTTAGCGCATGACAGGTGACAGGTGTTACTTGATTCTTGGCGCTTGACCTTGACACTTGGCACTTAACCTTATGGTTTGTACTGACATTGGTATATTTTTAATTGGAAATTTTTATTTGCATCAACTCGTTGATTGCCAAGGAGTGATAGTTTTAGTTTTAGTTTTATGATATAAAAATAATGAAAATATTTCCACATACATGACAATCTATCAAATATTGCAAAAGCAACTCAAACTGTTGAAAGTCACGCTCTCTGCTAAGCACCCACATGCACGAAACATGCTATCGAGATAGACAATGCTGGATGGACAGTTGAATGGATTAGCACAGAAGCAGTGAATGTTTCAAAAACTTGATGGATATTTGAAAGTTGGTTGAACGTTCAAACATATTTGAACAGCAACAAGAAATTTACTCAATCTTCACTGTCCATCTCAACTTCGGCAATTGTTGTTTATTATATTTTGACATTCCAATTATAGCCACTATAAGCCGAATATCAGGTGCGACGTCAAAGTGCAAGTTCAGTAATTTTGTTTTTAAATAATTTGCTGCATTACGAAGCTGTAGCCAATTTTTTTAACCTGTTTAATTTTTTTGTGGCGTATTGAAAGTAATGTTGCATGATAAATTAAAATATTTTTGTTGCTTTGAAAAATTGAAGGTATTGTATCGCTCATTTCAAAAATTTTCTACTCTTCTTCAACAATATTTCTTGTTTTGTGTTATGCTTCTTTGACTTATGATTAAGTCATGGAAAAACTTTAATTATATAATGTATAATTATTTAATTCCAAACTGACCCCAGAAGTGCGCTCAATGCGCAATAATTATAGAGTTACGTTGGGATTTTTGTGATCAACGGCTTTGCTGCTATAATTATAGCGGTAAGCCGTGTAATTAGAGCAGGCGTGGAAGATAAATAAACTTTAATGTCAAAAGCTTCCTTCAATGACACAATTGTTTCAAGCCGAGTTTGCAAAGAGTGATATTAAAAATTTGTTCAGGTTCATATTATTGGGCAATACATAAAAAAATACAAAAATTTATGCAATATGATTTGGAGAGAAAAACAATTAATTCACATAATTATTAAAAACATATAAATTAAGAAATTTTTTAATTTCTTAATTAAAATTGTGGAACAACACATTTTCCACTAATTATGCATGGTAAATTATGGACTACATTTTTATCTAGGTTTATAGTTTGAGACACATGCAACTGTTTGGACTCATGGACAGTTTTATTTGTTAATTATTGTTGCAATTGCCTTTTTTTTACATTTTAACTTCTTAAGCTTAAGCTAGAAAAATAAAACAACGGCTTGCAAATTAATATAAGCTGCAGTTAATTAGAAGGCGCAAGCAGCTCAAGGGCTGATGAATAGAAAAAGAAATATAGAGTCATCAACGCCAGTCACTAAGCAACGGGCAGTGAGTATTACTCGGCATGCAAATCATGGGAGGATGTTTGCAAGTTTGAGTTAATGGAAAATGTCTGCGAGGATGATAGACAGAAAAAAGTGTACCACCGTATTATTGTTGAAGTTAATTGAAACAAAGTTGACTTTGTTGTTAGAAGATGTTGTGTGTTGAATATTCATGCTTTACCACACAGTTACAAATAGTCCAAGTTTATCATCATGATTGCTACGCGAGTTTATTCTTTTTTTAATGCTAAGTTACAGTTTTAAAATTTAAAAACAAAAATGCTTTAAATATGTCTTAGTTGCTATTTCTCTGTCAGCATGTCTATCAGACTGTCTACCTCAAAAGACTTGTCTACACTTCGACTATAATTTGCTGATATTTATTGTTGTTTTTGCTGCTACTGCTTAATCTGTAGAGGACATGAGAAATATTTTAGGCTTAAGCTTTAAAAGACGGAAGACACGATTTGTTTTTTTTTTTCTTGCTGCACTCTTTGTTTTTGTGATAAATATGGTGGCTGTCATTGCTGTTGCGTTAGTCTTTTAGGTAGAGTACATCACGTTTATGCGATGCAATAAAAGAGATAACTGTTCCTTTGCTTACCATTTGCAATTACATAAGAGCACAAAACATCAACTCCAACATGCCAACAACTATAGCAAAAATAACAACATTCACATCAACTAAACCTTAAAACCTACAATTATTTTGTTGTTTTTTTTTTCTCTCTCTCTCTTAGACATTTAAATTGAACTAAGACTAAGAATGTAGGTCAAACTGGCAAGCGGTTTTTGTAGAAATAAACTGCAAGTTGCATGAGGAACTTTATTTATTTTTTTTTTTTTAATAAATAAGTTAATACTTAAACAATGTTCAATAATTATATGATATATTTTCTCTTTGTTTTTTCAGATTTATGTTGAAATTCTTTAACTACTGGGTGGACAAAGAAACTTGGAGACGGGTAAGTTTAATATTTTTATATTTTAAGCAAAGAAACTTAAAGTCAGTTAGGCGATTTTACAAATTGTGTTTCTAAAACAATGTCATCAAAACATCTTCATTATATGCATCGAATATGTTACAAAACAGCGGAAAAATTATGTCTTTTGCCAATCTAAACAAAAGATTTAAGACACGAACTTGTTCAGGTCCATTGGTACGTTTAAAGCACTTATATCAAAACATTTTAAGTGTTAAATATGGAAGTAGATATATTTATATATAACAACAAAAAATTTAATAAAATGCTTCAAATTTAAAATAAAGCAACTTTTGTCATTTTTTTTTTTTTAATAGACTTATTAAATTATTCGTTTATAATTCGATTAAGCACTTTAAATGTTTGAGAATTTAGAAACAGCTGCAAAAAGCTTAAAATAATTTCAAGGTTTGACCTTATAGAAACATTTTTATTCAACCATAAATTGATCGATAAACATTTTTCCGTTATCAGTATTCAAAATTTTAAATTATTCTTATATACTGTTTTAGTCTTAATACGCTTCTTTTTATAGTACTAAAAATGCACATATATTTAAAATTTATATAAATAATTTTCAATACATGTATGCCAATTTATTACAAAATTTGAGGTCAAGCCAAGATATATTTAAAAGCTTCAAAAATATTAAAAACCAAAAAAACATTTCATGTTGTATTCAATAAACTGTTAAAAACAAACCAGTTTTTTTTATTGCTGCTCTTTAACGAATAACTTAAAATAATAAAGGAATTTTTATAGACTAAAAAAATTTAAGAATTTTCATTGAAGTGTCTAAAAATTAAACCTGATTTTTATTATGATATTCTACTTATAACTTCAAATTTTTATTGGAATTTTAATTAAGTCAAAAATCTTGTTTATAAATTTTAAAACGAAACAAAAAGAGATAAAATCTGGGCGGACAAAAAACTCTGAGACAGCTGAGGTGTGTTTAATATTTTGAAAACATTACAAAAAAGCTTAAAGTCAATTAGGCGCTTTTGCTCGAAAATGTGTTTCCTAAGCAATATAATCAGTAATTTTCAGTTATATGTATCGTTTATATTACAAAACAGGAGGAAAAAACAGGAGCAAACGAAAGACTTAAGATACGAACTTTTTCAGCTCGATTGGCTTACGTGAAGCTTTTATTTAAAAAAACTTTTAGTGTGAAAAGTTGAAGTTTTTAAATTTTTTATCATTTTCTCTCAATCACTTTTTGTGTTTAAGAACCGGCTTATAACAAAATCGCATGAAAAATTACCGAAAAGTTTCCCTATAAGATTAATTTATTTTTGTGTATTGCGGTTCCAACGAATGGAGAAAATTCGTTGCGAGTAAAATGCAACTCCAACTTTAAACTTAAAATTATGGTTTCCACTTGAATTTCGTATACATATTGGTATTTACTGATTTTAAATTTATCGATGACCACTGTGACTTTGCCGTTAACATACAAGCGAAATTTTGTTTCCTTAAGTTTTTATGGTGTTCGGAAAGTCAATGCAATGCAAATATGATGGAGCTACATAAAACTATTACTCAGTTTTTCCATTTTAATATATGACCATAAAAAATTATTTTAAAGCCTAATGCTAACGTTAGCAACAAAATATTATAGCTTCATCAGACCACGAAGGGACACGATTGAGTAAATGTAACGAAAATATTTTCTCGTTGCATGAAAATATTATTCGTTAAGGTTAGGCACTAATTTTAATGCCTATCTACAACACACAGTTTTCAAATAAAAACATTAAATAAGATGATGTATACTACGAGAGCCGAACCTTCTAAATGAAATGCAATGCTCCGCAAAATACAATAGAAACTTTGGTACTTAATCCTCTTTTTGTTTTTATTAGACATTTTTTTGTATACGAATGACGAAAGATTTAGGGGAACCCCAGAAAGGTGGCAGGTATTGGGTGGATAGGCTCGTAATAAGTGTTGGGTGTGGAAAAATAATACATTTGACCCCTCTAGGGCTCATCCTGGTAGAGCTCTGAAGTATTTTCTATACTTTTTTCATTTTTTGTATTTTTGTGGAAAACCCCCATAATGTTTTGAGAGTGATGTTCGGAAGACATGTTGCGGGTGAAAAATTATAGAAATAGGTGATACATTTGACCCCACCACCAAGGTTCTCGTCGGGGTTGCTATGGATTGTTACATTTATCTTCCTTTTTTAATGTTTTTATAGGGGGCCCCAACAAAGGTGACAGATGGGGTAGATATGTTCGGATGAAATGCTGGGGGTAAAAGTCAGTAAGATCTGGTGGCGCATTTTACCCTTTAGGGTCACTCTGGGAGAGTTATGAATAACTTTATTTTTTTCATTTTTTTTTTTTTTTGTTGTATATTTGAAGCTGAGTATATTGGAAAGAAATTTTAGAGGTGAAATATATAAGAATCTAGTAATACATTTGACCCTTCTAGGGACTACTTTCGTCATATTTTTACCAAATTCCACTTTCTGCTTTTATAAATTTAGAAATGTCAAGACATTTGCAAGTCTTGTTTATATGTCGACATAAAAACACGTTACACCCGAGTAAACCCGAAAGATTAAAATAAACGAAAAAAAACACCAGAAAAGTTGTTGACCTCCTAACTGCAACTCTTCTGGGATTCCCCTACAAAAACACAAACAATTAAAAAAATATCATAATTTATAGCTCCCCCGGGGGAGACCCTTGAAGTGGTCAAATATATCAACTAGTCCAATTATTTTTTCATCCTATCATTTCTTGCGAAGGAACCTATTCCCTATCTACCACCCTTCTGAGCGTCCACTACAAAAACAAAAAAAAAATTTAAATTTTAGAAAATAATGCAATGCTCGCCTGGGATGGGGTCGAATGTACCAGCTGGTCATATTATTTTATCATCTCCAACATTTCTTTTGAACATGCCCGCCTCGTACCTACTACCATTCTGGATGTTTCCCTACGTCATTCGTATGGAAAAATATAGGCTGAAGTGGGGTGATGTGTAATACGTTTTTATTTGCTCCAATAAAAGTTCCTTTCCACCCTCCAACTAACTATCACCCGTATTCCGAATCAACACAATGCTTTCGCATTTATAGGGGGCATCCCTGAGTGCTGGTTAAGTCTAAACAAAAAAAAAATTAATTTTTGTTTGGCTTAAGCGCCTATGCCTTGCATAGAACCAATTCAAAGTGAATGTTTTCATGGATGTTGAATATTTTGAAAAATGGATGAAGTAGAACAAAAATTTCAAATATGGCGCTTTTTTGGTATTTTTCAAATCGGTGGGGTGATGTGTAACATCAACAATATATTGGTTTAAAGACCAGGAACTTTAATTTTTTATGTTTGTTTTGAGTTTTTATGTTTAGTTAAAATATTATGATAAGAACTTAATAAAAAAATAGCAATAACTCGTAAATATGCCCAAATGCACACATACACACACATACGATGAAATTAAAAAACTTGCAAATAAAATAACATTTTAAATGCAAAATAATTATTCGTCGGAAATATCCATATCAGAGTGACAATTCTCACAAATAAAATGGCTCACAAAAAGTAAAAAAGGCGCGCTTACAAATGTTGCAAAAAATCGCAACAAATCATGAAAAAATCTCGATCTTCTTCGTATGACGACGAAGAGCGCCGGTCTTGTGGCCGAGCACCTGCAGCTTTCCTTATCGTTTGTTTGGTTTTCTTTTCCATATTTTTTTTTTTACCGTCTGCTGCAACTGTAAGCTTTTGTGTGGCGTTGTTCAAACACACAGATTTTCATTGGATTGGATTTTGGTCTGGACTGAATAGTATTAACTGGGCCAATCTTTTAAATGGAGTTGATTACATTTCAGTGTTTAATGTTGTTGTAATTTATTAATTAAGGGCAATTATAATGTGTTACACATCACCCCACCGTGAGTGTTACACATCACCCCAATGTAAGCCACTTTTTTCTTATTGATGGTATTTTACCACAACGTGAATAAATGCAAAATCTTTTGTTATATTTAATGATATTAAATAATACCACATTTTACATATACTCACTTTTAAAATATGTAGAAAATTTTTTCCGAAACGCTTTTTTTTAGATTTACAAAACTTTTTCACAAAAATTTTCACGCTATTTAGGAATTCTAATGAAATGAATGTCTGCTTACTTCCAACGCTTAGAAAAACTAGATGCTGTCAAAAGAAACATATCACAGTTGTTCATTCACTCATATGTAAACTAACATTTTGTACGAAAAATCGTCATGTTACACATCACTCCATGGTACACATTGTCCCATCTCACCTTATATTTAAAAGAAAGACTTAAGTACCAAAGGTCCGATTTTGCTACTAACTACCTAGTAGTTAGGTTAGTTCGGAACTAACTACCTATCGACAAAAGAAAAGTGGTACTATACTTATTTAATGCTCCTATTTGAACACCGTAAACAGTTAAGCTTGAGTATTTGAACTCATGTCAAGCCTCACATCTACAACTTTAACTTTCAAACAGTGTCCAAAACGTTTGCATTTATTTCCTTAAGCCTTAAAATTTAGATTCTTTAGTTATTTAAGACGCAATATTTTGAATATTTAATTTTAAGGCTCTTACGTGACCTTATAAGTAGAAATACAAAAAAAAAATTTTTTTTAAATTCAAAGTGTACAACTAAGGGTAGAATTTTAACATTGAATGCTACGAGTACACCGAGAAAATTGAGCGCTTTAAAATCAAAGAAAAAAGTTCTTGTAAAACTGTAACCAAAATATCTTTACCACAACAAAAAAATCGTTGCAATGTTGAGTTATCCTTGAACTATGCAAGTGCTGTATCATTGAAACAAAAGACTGAAGTTCTTTGAAGCTAAATCAATGAAACAATTTTTGCCGTGAAGATAAAATATTTGCTATAACGATTTAATTCTTTGTTAACAAGGAATTGAAAAAAGTATGTAAAATCAATAACTTTTTTTTTTGAGAATAAGCTTTATTGTTTCAAAGACAAAGTCTGTTACTTTAAGGAATGTTTTCTTCAAAATCATATCTGTATACGAAGAATAAGAAAATCGTGTGCGAGTGCCAACATTGAATTGTAATTGTAAAAATCACACGTTAATATTCACACCAGTAAATTTTAATACATTTCATCAACAAAAAGAAAAAAAACAAAAAAAAAAAAAAATCCGCCGTGCGGAATTGAACTTGGAATTTTCGATGCCAGTCTATCGCTCTACCCACTGATCCAAACAGCATTCCTACTGTTGTCCTACTGCTGGCATAACTGCAGCTATGTCAACAGATGCTGTATTAACAGATGCAGTATTCTGTTGATACCCTGTAGGAAAATCAACTAATTTAAAATTAGTTGACAAAGTAGTTTTTTGTCAACCACAACTAGTTGAAATTCTGACTTTTTTCCATAGAACGAACTAACATATTTTGTATGGTGATGTCCGCTAAATAAGTCACTTGACTTTCATCTGCATATATTTTCAACTACTTGTTAAAATAGTTATATTTAAATTATTTTTTTAATTACTTTAAAATAACTAATTTAAAACTATTACTGATGGCCTAAAGTTAATAATATTCGATGAAATAACATGGTTAAATATATATAAACTTGTAATCTAAAATTTGCAATTTAAACATGTCAAAACGTGTTTTAAAGTAGTATTTCAATTACTTCATATATAATGCAATAAAAACTATTTAAAATTGAAGTGGATGCCGCCTTAATATAATTCAAAGTAGTTCATATACTGGTTTATTTTAAACTAGTTTTTTTTTTAGTTATTTGTTTTTAAAAACAAGTTAGCTTGTTCCTATAGGGTAGCTATACAACAAAAATCTATACTCAATCACTCTGCGTAACGAAGGAGTTTGGCTCGATGCATAGTGTAGTGACTTCTCAATCGGTGGTATCGGTAGGTGTGGGTTCAAATCCCCACGGCAGGCGAAGGTAAGATTTTTAATTTGATATTTAATTTAATTTAATGTTCTTGTTATATTAAACGCAAGCATCAAAAAGAAACCGAGAGAAGCCATTAATTTCATGAAGCCAATGTACTTAAAATCAAGGGCCTTAGTCTTTGCCGTAACGAATAAAAGTCTTTGTGCCAAAGCACATTTTCTTTACTTTAACGACTTTTCAATGCTTTTTTAAAGACGTACGTCTTTGCCACAGGTATTTAAGTTTTTGATTCAAAGTATATTGTTCTTTATGACGTAACGAATGCTTTGACGTAACGATGTTTTGTCTTTGGGCACAATGTAACCAAAGTGCATTTTCGTTGGTTTAACGATTTTTTTCTCTGGGTGTAGTAATCGAACTAAGTTCTATTTCGCAAGCTTCAAAAAATACCAAAAAAAAAAACAAAACTAATAAATATCTGCATAAAACATAACTTTATCGCTCTCATAAATTTTCTTGAAGCAGCTAAGCAAATTCCTTTCGCAACAAAAGACTTAAGCAATCAACTTGATGATGAGTTTTTCTTTGTCAATAACAATGATCTTAAAGAAATGCAAGATCATCAACCAAGATACAACACAATCAAGTGCCGTGAAAGCTAAGCAACATTTTAACAAAACAAACAAATAGAAATAGTGAGCTGCAATCAAATTATGAAAAAACTACTGCCTCATGGCACGAAGCGTCACACAAAAATTTCTTTGTGATGTTTTGTGTCTTAACTTTTTTTTTTTTTTTGGATTACAAGCAATTTTCATAATCTTGTACAAAACAATATACAAAATACTTTTAAACTCTACTTTTGCGAAGATTCCTCAAAATATTTATTGAGTGTGGAGTTAAATAATTCAATATACACACTTGTCAGCTCGGTTGTCATGCTCGTTAAATATGGCAAAGTTTGAAATAAAATTTAACGCTCATAAAAGTGCCGCAAAAATTGATTGCATGGCTAATTTTATATGCGTTACCAACAGCTAACAGATACATAGGCTGCGGCAATTCAACCTTTAATATTGAAAAAAATACACAAAAAAAGCTATAAAGGTAAGGATCCGCTACATTTTGTTTGCAATCAGATTGTTGGTGCAGTTAATGTTAGTGGTAGTGGTAGTGGTAGTGGTAGGAGCGGCTCTTGCGCAGCTTGCCAAAATTTAATGTAGATGTAAATGATCGTCTTTTTTGATGTTGTTAATGATAATGACGCTGCTCATATTGCTTATGATGCTAATGATAATGATGCTGACTGACAGCTTTTTGACTGTTGATTAAATTTTTTTTTTCAATTGCTTCGAAGGACGTTACTGTTGATTTTGATATGACCGCCTGCTAAAAACAACAACGTCTCATGACTTTCCATTCCTCTTATTTTGCTGCAGCTTTTAAATTGAATTTTTTGCAACTGTAACTTATATGCTTTATTGCACTTGTGCTGCCTATTGTTGTTGCATGTTTTTGGCATTGTTGTTGTTGCAGCTATATTGATTGCTGTTTTCACTTTTGTTTTCATGCCAACAATTTTTTGCAGTAACCTAAATTTTTGGAATTTTTTTTTTTAACTGAAATATTTTTATGCTGGCTGGCAGTGAAAGGGATATTTTGACAGTGATTGTTTTTTAGTTTTTTTATGCATTGGTATAAATTATAGCGCATACACATAAATAGAATAAATATGCAATTTGAAGTAATATGAAAAGACGCATAGATATATGGGCTGTAAATAAATGGGAAATATGTATGGCCTCCATACAACTAAGTTATTGTTTACGAAGTAAGTTAAAATTAAAAACTCTCACATACAAAATAAATGAATATTTAAAGTTACTATTTAAAGATATATATGATATATGAGAAAAATTTTACAATTTATAAAGTTTTGATTAAAAGTTAAAAAATGAAACGGAAGTGAATTAATATTTCAGAATAAAGGCCAAAGTGAACTTAATATTATGCTTTTAAATTCATCATTTTATGTATAACTACACCGAGAAAAAGCTTATGTTAAATTGGAAAAAAACATAGAATAAATTATAAGATGGCTTTGGCAGTTTTCAAATTAACGAAGTATTTGGTAATTTTTTATACACTACTTTTGAAAAAAAAAAATTTAATTTCAAAAATATAACTTTTTTCGGGTTTTGGTTTTTTTTTATTCTCCTTTTTTTTTTTTTGAAGCTGCCGCCTATCGTTCTGTGATTTGCTTGACTGAAATCGGCAACAACACAAATTTTTCTTTTATCAACACCGTTTTCTTCTTACAAATTAATGACTTCTCGGCTTTTCTTGCTGCTTGACGTCTATTATAACAAGAACATTAAATTAAATTAAATTATATATCAAATACAAAAATTTTACCTCCGCTGAGATTTGAACCCACAACTAACCGAAACGTCTGTGTATGAAGTCACTACACTACGCATTGAGCGGAACTCCTTCGTTGCGCGGAGTGATTTATTCAATACTAGCTGAATACCTGGCTTAACTCGGGAGTTGATATAAATAATTTTCGATTTCATTCGTCGATTTGAAAAAACTTTTCACAAACTTTAGAAGGAATTTTGTGTGCATTTTTCTAACTGGTAACTTTGGCGAAATGAGCAAAATGTAGCTTCAACATCTGAAAATTATGAGAAAAAGTTAGGGAAATCGTGGTTTGTGTGTACGTGCCGCCAATCGCTTGCAAAAATATATTTTCAAGTTTTATATTGAATTCGATAGATTGCACATTGCAAATTCGTGGAACCCAATCATAGCGCCACCTACCGGGTCCAATTGCGAATCTGAACCATCCAGAGATCCACCTAAGCACACAAAAAATTTCATAAAAATCGGTGCAGCCGTGTAGGAACAGTTTAATAACATGCACACGTACAAATTGTACAACAGCGCCCTCTAGTTTTCGAAATAGAGCAAAAGAGATAACGCCAAAACAGTTGCCCTACACGAAAATCCTTTAATAAAATGTTTCATCCAAATCGGATGAGCGGCTTTCTACTTTTTCACGATTTCTTAAGAGATTTGTACTTCAGCCTCCTCTGGTGTTCAAGATAGAACAGAGTAGATAAGTCAAAAAACTCAGCGTGTTCAAGAACCTCTACACACAAATTTTCATGAAAATCGGATGAAGGGTTTTGGACTTTTTCGACGTTTTTTAAAATATTTGTACTACAGCTCCCTCTGGTGTTCAAGATAAAACCTAGTTTATAAGTCATGAAAACTGACCGTTTCTGAAAATCTCTGTATACCAACTTTCAATCAAATCCGATAAGCGACTTGGGAGTGTTTTTACGTTTTTTAAAATATTTGTACTGCAGCGCCCCCTGGTGTTAAAGATAGAACAAAGTATATAAGCCATAAAAACTCAGTTTCCGAAAACCTCAAAATACCAACTTTTGTTTTTGTATTTTGTAGTGTAAAAACTTTTGTACTTTTTCGACGTTTTTTAAAATATTTGTACTACATCGCCCTATGGTGTTCAAGATAGCACAAAAAAGTTAAGTCCAAAACACTCACCGTATCAAAAAACCATAGTCTACCAATTTTCATGCAAATTGGATGAACGGCTTTAGAGTTTTTCGACGTTTTTTAAAACATTTGTAGTACAGCACCCTCTGGTATTCGAGATAGAACAGAGTAGATAAGTCATAAAAACTCACCGTATCCGAAAACCTCTACTAACAAATTTTCATGCAAATCGGATGAACGGTTTCGGAGATAAGCTAAAAAAAAAAATGCCTGGAACTCGATCGCAGCGCCCCCTACCGGGTCCAACCCTTTTTTCTGGATAAAAAGTAGCCTATATCATGACCGGGGATATAAGGAACCAGATGTCAAGTTTCATTTAAATTCATACAGTGGTTTTCGCGTGATGCTTTAACAGACAGACAGACAGACAGACAAAAATTTTAAAAATGCGATTTTCAAAAACTGAAAATGTCCAACGCAAAAAGAATTTCAAAAAAATATTTCATGTACAAATTTTTTTTTTTACAATTTTTTATATATATAGATTAATTACAACTGAAGCTCTGCTGCAGCATAACACAATAATCTATTAAAATATTTTTGTTGTATGTCTATCAACAGAATACTGCGACATACTGCATCTGTTAATACAGCAACTGCTAACATAGCTGCAGTTATGTCAGCAAGTAGTAGCAAGGCTTCTTGGATCAGTGGGTAGAGCAATGGACTGGCACCAAAAGTTCCAAAAATATTAACGTGTGTTTTTTAATTTAGTTTATGTTATTTTTGAATTAAAATTTATTAAATTTATTATTAAAATTTATTAGAATTTATTAAAAAAAAAACCATTAAATTATCAAATCTGTTCTTCTCTCGTGTGTCTAATGAGTAGCTCTGTTTGTTTTTTTTTTGCAGAAAATAGCTCAAAATTATGCTTAAGCCATTCATGGTAGTTGTTTTTTAATCGTGTATTTTTGGATTTTGGGCTTAGGTGAATCAAATATTTTTTTTTTGGCAAGGTATCGAGTATGTGCTTTCAAAGCAATGTATTAAACAATAAGTTGCTTAGGTGAATAAGCATAAGTTTATAATTCTCATACAATTCTCTTTACTCAAGCCGACTTAGGTGATTTAACTATTGCTTTCTTTCTCGGTGTAGTATAAAAGCCCGTCCTACGACGGGTTGGAAGCATTAACGCTAAGCTGTAATTATTTTTTGCCATTATTACAGTGCTTTTAGAACATACTGTTTTGGAAAATGTTTAGCCTGAAAGTATGCACATTTGTACATAAAAGGCAATCATGTCACTGATAAGTTAAAAAAAAATGTCTGTGCTGATCGCAAATAATAATTACAGTTTCAGCGATATTGGGTGCAGAGCAATATAATATAAGTTAATAGCAAAATATAAGTTAATACAAATGCATATATTGCTATACGTTGTAAAAAATATGGCCGCCACTTTGAAAGTAGAACAAAAAAATTTTTTAAATAATTCGCAGATCCAAATACATTAGACAACTTTTAATAAAAATATCAACTTTCTTAAAAATGATCGAGAAATGAACCACCTTCGTTTTTTTTTTTTTTTTTTGGATCACTTCATATGGACTGACCTTTTAGTAAGTAAAACAAAGATGAAACTAAATAAAACTATCTAGCATTTTATACAAAATACTACTTATAATCATCAGTTTTCTATCACAATCTCCTCACATGAGCAACACATTCTTTATAGAGGAAGATATTCGTTCATGTTAATGAAAACGAAACACAAAAAAATTATCAGACTTATTTTTTCAGGTTTATAATTTTAGCTAATTAATTAATAAAAAAATATATATGTCATCAGTTGCTTTTGTAAAAATAAACTAAAATGACACGGTCTTAGCAGACAATAGCTTGAGGTTATAAAAAATTCAATGCTTAATTAAGTCAAATGCATAACGTATGCGTAAACTACGAAGATTAAAGTGATTAAAAGTCTAAATATTTTAAGCATTTTGTATTAAAAAATATAAATATTTTTGTTTTTCTTGTTTTATCATGCAGAAATTATAACCATGACATTGAAATAAAAGAACAAAGCAACTTTAATAAACTTAATAGTAAGCAAATTTACATTTTAAAGCATACTAAGCCAGTGCACACCAAAAAAATAACTACGTTTTAAAATTAAGATATAATAACAACAATTAATTATGGCACAAGTTGTGAGAAACATGCATGCATTTGTGCGAATGAAGCTACTATTGGACTATTATGTTTTGAAAATAATTCAGAGTCTAAAATTTTTGTGACTTAAAACATGGCTAAATAAATTATGAAAAAAATTTCAAATTTTTTTGAAATTACGTACACTATTAACGGATTTTAGTATAAGAGACAGAAGAAAAAAATGTATATCTATTAGAGCCCTGCATGAATATATTCATCAAGTGAATATAACCTGATTCTCTGCTGTAGCAGTCACTGCAAGCAAAGCTGCAAGCGAATAAATGTAAACAACAGATCGTGTAGCAACAGGTCGTGTAGCGCAAGAGAATAACTTTTTATTTGTTCTCTGTTCTCATTTCATATACTTTAGCACTGAGGTGAGCTTGCGATCTACGCGTTGTTTCAGTTATTTCTCTGAGTACTTAATAAACTACACGAATACTCAGGAATCTGCTGCAGTGACCTGAATAAGAATCAGGTATGTTGGTTTTTCCCCGCAATAATTTCCCCGCAATTCGATACAAAAAACACTAAAACTGTCGAAAATAGTTTATATCGGCCGTAGCTGAACTCCTAGAGGGGTTAAATATATGAGCTGGTCCAACTATTTTTTGCACCTCAACATTTCTCCCCAACACACCTACCCCCAATCTACCACCCTTCTTTGGCTCCCCATACAATAAACACAAAAGCTGTCGAAAATAGTTTATATCGGCCTTAGCTGGACTCCTAGAGGGATCAAATATAGGAGTTGGTCCTATTATTTTTTGCTCCTCAACATTTCTCCCGAACACACCTACCCCCTATCAACCACCCTTCTTTGGGTCCCAATACAAAAAATATCTATTTTCTACGAACGAACGAATAAAAAAATATTCACTAAATATTCAGGGTATGAACACTGATATTTTTGTTATTTTTTATTGCTTTATTTGCTACCTGCTGTTGTTAGTAAAGCTCTTATTCTCTTCGTTTCTTATATCTGAATAAAATAAAGAGAGTTTAAGATCAGGTATGAGCAAAGCAGAAAAGGGATAGAGGAAATTTTTTATTCTATAGCTAGAGAATATATTCAGAGAGGCGAAAAAGCATACTCATGCAGGGCTCTTATGTCTATCGACGATTTTATAGTTTACATCTGATCATGGGCGTAGGCAGTATATCAGCTACAGGGAATTTTGTATATTGGTAGGAATTTAAATAAACAACTTTCTAGGTCACAATTAGCTAATCCACTTCCAAAAATAAATGCACTTTAGTTCTTAAAAATAGATTCTAATGGAACAGCTGATTTTGTTTTGTTAACAATGGCAAAATGTTGCTTGTATTCTACTACTCCTTAGATGGCAATAACAATTTATCAGTGTAACAAGACGATAGGTGCTAGTAACTTTAAATTCATTGTTTTGTATTTAAGATTATTTTTTTGTAGTTTACTTATTTATAATCGATTTCTTATATAGCTCGTGGTATAAAAATTATATAGCGAGTAAAATCAAGCGTTTAACAAAAACTCAAGCGTTACGTTTTCTGTCATTCGTCCAGTGACTCTCCGCTTAATGGTAGAAATTTCGTTTCGACCAAGGTTCATTAATATAGGTTAAGTCACTTGAGAGAAAAGCACTCTTTTTCTGCCTTTGCTCGAACTGTCAAAGTAGCTGTTAGCTAAAAATTGTTCAGATTCAGGTTTTTTTTTCTTGATTTCCTTTTATCCATTCTGACAGTTCGACCGAGCTTCTCTCAAGTGACTTAACCTTGGTTTCGACAGTTTGGTGCTTGGCTCTCAGCCGCACGACTATGCGCAGCAAAATACGCACAGGAGCAATCTATACGGATTATATTAAATTGAAGTGCAAATTAGAGCTTCCATCTGGCGGGATATTCCCTGTTTTTCTAGATCTTTTAACTAAAACGGGATGACGGGGAAAATAGTGATCAAAAAGGGATAGTGTAGAGCTAGTAATAAGACATTTTCAATCTTTTTTTTAACTACCTTGCCGGTGACTAACTACTACGGGCCGGTGACTAACTACTACGGGCCGGTGAAAAATGTTGGTTAACATTTGATTGCTATCGAATTTTCAGAACTTTTCAGAAATAAATATTCGAAGATTTATGAAAACTGTTTTTAAATTGATATAAATGCGGGATGCTTAAGTATGCATGATAAAAAATTATCAATAATAAAGTATCAATGATAAAAAAGGTTTAAAAAAAATTTTGTTCGAAATTGCCTCCTAAAACTTCTTCGGACTCGATGGTGTGTATTGAACTTTTTTTTGTCTGTGAGGTGGTATTCATATTTGCTTATTCTTCATACGTCAAACGTCTCTTGTACCAGATTACCTTGATGAAAATTTAAAATTATCTTATGTGTTGTACTGTTATATACAAAATATAAAAGTATTTAAATGCCTTTAATTGAGCAGAAATTGTGTTAAATAAATGCACCGTTCACCAGCCATTAAAGTACTTCAAAACATGAACATACACATAATAAAAAGTAAAATAAAAACGTCATAAAAGTACACACTCACAACTAGAACTTTGCTCATGTGCACAAACCACGAGCTCAGGCGCTTAATGCGCTTTAAACACAGGCTTCAACAAAAGCCACAAAGAGCAGTGAAAACTTAGATGTAAAGAAGGCAAAGCAAAAAAAAAAAACAAAAACAAAATAGGGTATAAATCACTTAAACAACAACAATAAAATTTTACAAATAGAACTTACAGAACAACAGCTACATATAACAACTTGAAGAATATGGCGAAGAATTAAATTGAGGTCAGCAGTTCTTGGTTTAGGCAAAGAAAACAACAAAAAGAGTAACAAGACAAAACAGACATATATATATATTCAGTGTTCTACACACGTATACTCACATCCGTATAAAGAAAAAAAAACTCCTCGAATAATTTATTTTAATCATATTAAAATATGTGCAACAAAGTGTAAAAAAGCGTACAACATATATTTTCTAGTACTTAACAAAGTCTAGAAGAAAAAAAAAATATACTAGACTTGCTGTTTGTCTTTCAGCGGAAAACCTAACCAAGCATAACCATGTTGCCCACAACTTAAGTTTTATGTAAGTCAAAACATAACACTTGACTCTACTTTTTCAGACGCACACACATAAGTTGATTCGATATTCGAAGCTTATATTTCACGCTAGTTTTTCAACAACCTGTTGCCCAAAACCGAATTTTGTACCAAATTTTTCTAAGCAACCTGCAACAAATTATAAGTAAAATTTTTTTTCAGCCAAGTAAGATTGCAACTAACAGACCATTGTTAATTGAACATGGCCTTAAAGTCTTAATTGAGTAGCAGCGGTTTCCACATGCTGCAGAAATATTGTACCTTCATTGTTTGTTGCAGCAAATATTTTTTTGTATTTATTGTAACAACTCTAGCAATTTCCGTTCTTTGTAGCTGCGGCTGCGCTTTTCTGACCATGTGTTTTTTTTTTCGTTGTTTTCTCAACCTTGTAAATTAATTTGACTTAGTTTACAAAAATTGTTAGTACTCGTATATATATTAAGTCAAGCACTTAAGATATTGTGTAAGCACATTTATTGTCGATATTTTTCAAATTGAAAAATGTAGAACAAAACAAATTGAAAATAATAATATTTCCAATAGACGTCAAGATTTTTACGTGGGAACATTTCTTCATCCTACACACAGTGGTGTTCAGAAAGTTAGCAACGAAAAATTTCCTTCTCGAGTACGCTATTGATATTTGTTGAGAAAAGATGGTTTATTTGATATTTACAATTTTTGTAATTCAAACGATGCTAAATTATTGAATATGGTGCACTAAGAAAAATACATCCTATAAAATCAGTGAAAATTAAGTAAAATTTAAAGAAAATTTTAATTGTTTTATCAGGTAGAGAAAAAAATATGTCTGTCCGTCTGTGGACACGATTTCAGCCGTAATCTTAAGTCTATCGCAATGAAATTCAAAATATAAGCTTCTTTTTTAATGATGGATGAAAAACACGCCTACCTCCCAAACAGAGTAACTTTATTTTTACAGTAAAATTTCTAAATAATCTACAAAAATTAAAGATATATCTTAAAATTTTGCGCAAAAGCTATGACATATAATATAAACCATCTCTGTGATATTCGGCAAAATCAGATGAAAACCACGCCTATCTCCCATACAAAGTGGCTTTAAAGTATCCGCAAAATCTCTTAAAAACCTGTTCAAATTGAAGAAAGCTCTTGAATTTGTCCACATAGGCTTTGATAGTAAATGTAAACCATCACTATGAAAACCATGCAAATACATATAGGCTTTTTTTTTAAACGGCACCAAAATCATAAACATATCTTTAAAAATAAAAAAGTTGGCTGTACAAAAAAAAAAAGTATAATTATTAGAAAATAATAATAATGGCATAACAATTAAGGCGAATTTACACGATTCACTATCATTGTTCAGTTTGGATAAATCAGCCGATTTGAAAAGCGTAAATTGAGTTTTATCTTTAAATTGAAGATGATTATCATCCACATTGAACAATGAAAGAAGTAGAAGTAATTCCTACTTTTGATAAAAGTGAAGCAAATCGTACTTATTTATTATCCGTAGTGAAACAGAACAATGCTAGAACTATAATTCTGTTTTATATTATTTTAGACGGCATTGCTATTATTTTTTTGGACGTCAATAAAAATAAAATAAATCAATCAACGAATAAATTTTGACATTCAACATCGAATCATCCATTTCATTTTAAATTTACACTTTGAATAATGTAAGCTAAAAATTTATTCACTGTAATCATTCAACGTTCACTGTCATCGTCTTGAGTGAAATGTTTTTTTTTTTTAAAAGCTAAAACAGTTTTCTATGAAATAAGCCAAATCTCTTTGAGATGCCTACAGGTATGTGATCGATTTTTTATCACAATGCTATGATAAGTAACATCTGGGCTACTTAACAATTCAACTTAACAATTTCATAGAAAGTTTCTATGAAATTCTTAGTTCAAAAGTAAAAATAGTCCTTAATAAAAAAGAATTACCTATAACTAGATATTTTTTATTTTGGCGTCTTAATGCCAAACGGGATTGCATTTATTTATTATTATTTCAACGCACTTGTGGGCAATTGTTAATTTTCGCCGATGCTGAGACATCTTGTAGCAAGTAGAAGCAATTTTTTGTGGAATGTATTTATAATATGTTGTGGAATGTATTTAAAACAAATACACAATCCTCTATCTATTAAGAGATTATTATGATCAACTGCAGCATAGCCTTAATAATACATACTTGATGTTGAATCTACAACTCTGCTTAAGGCGGGACATGACATTCGCGGCAGAGAAAATAGACCTTTTTTTAAAAATTCATAACTCAGTCAAAAACAAACATTTTTCCAAAATTTTTTTTTATTATTGTAGAGAATTGAACAAATTACAAGAAACAAAATTAAAAAAAAATATATTTTTCACTCCAACACGGTTTTATAGAGCTCCAAACTGGAGGCAGAGAAAAAAACGGGGCCTCGTGGTTGCAGCGCTGGGAGTTGCAAAAATTTGTCCGATCTGGAAAAAAATGATTTTTTTAAATCTTAACAAAATTGGTTATTGTATGACACGAGCTTTTTTTTAAATTTTTGGTGATGTTCCAAATTTGAAAGAGTGTTTTTTCGAAAAAAATATTGACTTTAAAAATTCATTAAAATCGAAAAAAAATTTTAAAAAAAGCTCGTGTCATACGATAGCGAATCAAGTTTAAAAAAAATACAAAAAAAAAATTTCGTCAAAAAATTATCCCGCTAGTGCCGCAACCAGTACGAAAAACCTGGTTTCGAGATAAACGCGTTCAAAGTTTGTGAACAAAGAAAAAAAAAAGTTACCTTCAATCTGCCATGCCTGCTTCGTACTGTATGCCTTCGTTATCTTGTGTTGTGCTGTTTCTTATAGTTTTTTGCAATCGTTTAGCAATTCGGGCTTTACCCTTCACTCTTCAAGTAGGTACGAAATAACAACCCCCAAAAGTCAGGTAGCAAGTGAAACAAGTATATACCAGCTGCCGTACGTAGGTAGCGCAAAAATTAAAAATACGCTCTCACTATTCCGGCTGTTACTTTTGAACCCGTAGGAATTTTTCCATGAAATTTTTTTTCTTAGAATCTTAAGAAGATTAACAAAATTAAAATACAAAATTATTAAAAAAAGTCGAGTTCAAAAAACTGCCAATGTCATGTAACCCCTTAACAGAGGCTTTTGGATAAGTGGATAGTGTAGTGAATTCCTACTCACAACGATGCGAGTTCAAATCCTCGCAGAGGATTGAAGAAATATTTTTAGGAACAAAGAAACATCAATTTCTAAGAAAAACGCTGTCGAAAAATAAAAGTGTCTTTTTTGAGATTTCACTCAAGCAAATCACAGAACGAGGCGTGAAAAGCTTTGCTTCAAAAATATTAACCTCAGCTGATGAAAAATGTATTGTATAACATTTTAGTGGATATAACGTTTTCAATTTCATATTTTGCATTGCAATGCTTCCTTATGTTCAAAAAATATATAATTAAATTAAAATATTCGCTGAAAAGCAATAAAAAAAGACACACAAGCAACACATGAGTCAAAAAACTTGAGCTGCTGATATGCAAAAATATATGCAAAATATTACTAGCAATTAGAAAAGCAGCACAAAAAAAAAACGCCAGCTGTTTGAAGTGAACGGATAATATGTATAAAATGTTAGCAGTCAAACGCAATGCATCTGCCTAAAAGCAGGAAATAACGTTAGGATAAATAAACCATTGAAAAAAATTAAATAAATAAATTTAAATAACTTTTAACATTGGTTAAACACTTGATCTGAACAGTTACGATAAAAGGTGAATGGCTAGAAGAACATTTTTTCTCACCTCATAAGTTGGCATGCCTCAAACATTCCATAGAGCTTTGTTACCCAGCTATTGTGGCCTGCTGCATTTAATTGGGAAAAATTTGCGTTGCAATCAAACAATTAAATGTGTTGCATTTAATTAGACTACGACTAAAGCCTGTGACTGGCATGTTATGCCCGTCTAACTGTACATGAAAGAAAACATTAGAATACCTGGCAAAGATGCCTGAGCTTGAACTGTAAATGGCTTTGAAGCGAGTAGGAGAGACGGGTAGTAGTTGTTAGGTTAAGGAATTTCAATTTATATGCTTGCTGTGAGAGTTCAAACATGAAATTGCTATCTTATGCAATAAAATAGTTCGTTCTTAATTGGTTTGAAAATTATTTAGTACATAGCTATATACGAAAGACTTAAGACATAAACTTGCTCAGTTCTAGTGAAGACATGTTCAGATTTAGATAGGATTTGCTTAAATCCTATTCAATTTTTAGGTTTTTGCTGGTTAATATCTGGCAATGTGATTCAAAACAATTATTGATTACACAAAATTATTCAAAAATTAAATGAGCTCAAAAGCTAAACTGCAGCTAATTTTACAGTTTGCGTTAGCCCATAACTATGATATTTTCATTGCCAAATTTAGCTGCCATTACAAATCAAGGTCAAATCAATTTTCACAAGTTTTAAAGCAATGAATTTTGCAACTTAATGGAAACACATCACACATTTATGTGCAATATTAAACAAAAGCTATCGATGTGCAGCTTTTTACATCAAATTTAATTGCAATGAAATTTAAATAAATAAAATTTAACAAGCTTTGACTTTTAGCGTGTACCAATCAAGGCATGACCTGCATTTTAAACTGTCTCTAATGAACCATTATAAACAAGTAGGCAATAGCTATAAAGCAATATCAACAACAACAGCAACAACAATAATAATAACAGTGAAATCCAAGCAAACGTTGTCAAAAATCAACGTGCACTTCAAATTCAATATAAGTTTCATGACTTCAGCTGCTTTGACTTGCCTCATTGTATAAATTAAGTGAAGTACTCGTGATAATTGAAGTGTAGGGTGCATGAAAAAATAAAGCCAAAGCAAAACATAAACAAACAAATCAATCTTAATACACTAAAAAAAAAAAAAAAACAGCATGCATTTAAAATTACTTTTTTTATATCACAAAATAACCTTCAAATGTGAAACCTTTCGCAAGAAACAAAAGACTTAAGGCACAAACTTGGCTCAAGTCTTCACGCGGCAATTTAATTTGATTGGGGTTGATTTTTGTTGCAAATGTAGCAATATTTTTTTTATGTTTTAATGTTGCTTGTGTCATATTTTACGCTTATACAATTTAAAACTTCATTAAAAAAAATGTTTAAATACTCAAGTGCTGATTTTTAATAGCTGAACTCAACTTAAGTGCCAAAGCAATGTGACTTAGATTTAAACAAAGCATTTGTTTAAACTACTTCTAAGCGCTGTTTTTTTCGCCATTTTGGCATTTTTCGCAATATAGGCAAATTTTTGTTTTGTACCAATTTTTTTACTATGTGTATGTGTATGTGTGTGTGTGTGACTGTTAAGCAAGTGAAAGTAATGATGAACACTTTTATTGTTTTGCAAATACTTCATGACTACAGGAATGTTGTAAAGAATTTGCGAATGAAAGATTTTTTTTTTCTTCAATTAAAATGCTACTCATTATAACATACTTGTATGTCTACTTATTTCATATATTCACTCTGTGCACGACTGACAACATTTACATTGTGATTGAAAACTTTTACAAGTTCATATTGAATATCTAATTCTCACTCAATGTGTTAAAATATTTAATCTGCATAAGGATTTCATGTATATAAGAGGGTCAACTGAAATATATTCAAAGGCTTAAGAATCTTCAATTTACAAAAAATAAATTTTAAGAAAAATAAATACCTATATTGTTGAAAGCTATTCAACACAACATCAAAAAAAAATCTTATAAGATACAGTAAACAGTTAAGAATAATAAAATATAAGCTATAAAAAAGGCCAAATTCTAGTTTTATGAAAGCCGTTATTCATTACTGGAGGACGAAAAAAAATTTTGGAAAAAAAATCCAGGTTATAGACATGGGTATAAGAATTACTTTAAGCCCCGCCTTTGTAGATAGTGAGATGTGCTTAATGAAAAATTTTGCTACTATCTCGGTGTCACTAGTCTTGGAAAACTTTTAAAAAAATTCTACCAGTTTTACTAAAAGCAGCGCATTTTATAAATTCAATCGTGTTAGTGAGACCGATGCTCTTCTAAGCTTTTTATCAATAAAATCAAATTCCAGAGGTTCTGATAATATTCACCGGCTTTTCATGAAAGCCTTACTTCCCAAACCGTACACGGTTAAAAAATTTGGAATATATTTTAATACAAGCGAAGTATAACAACGATTTTTAATTCAAAAAGTATTACATTTAATACCATTCAATAGATTACAAAATGTTTAAATAAATTTTGTATGAAATTGTAATACAATCAAAATTACAATGATATTTTATATCCTTTGGAATAAATTTGATATTATGGTGAATATTATATTCAAATTTTAAGCCATGCTTTGTTATATTTCAATGCTTTCCGTCTTTATTTTTGAATTGTTAATATTCAAAAGGCTTATAGATCAGAGTTACTTTTTCGGTTAGCAAAGCTTTATAATACAATTTTTTTGAAGCATTTTTTTGAAACTTTTTTTTTTGATTACGGCGCACAAGCAACATTTACTACTTTCATTTATATGATGTTGTGAATTCGAAACATGATTCGAATGATGGAGATGATTTAAAAAGTATAAGTATAAAAGACATAAATAAATTGTGTACTCTAATGTGCAATAAAATTGGATGCTAACTTTTTAACATTTTAATATTAAAATTTAAGCCAAAACAGTATTAAAATTAAATACTAACTGAGTATTTAATTCTAATACAAATTTTTATAAGAAATTGAATGTAATATTCGGTAAGTATTAAAGTTTAAAACAATTTTGGTGCGGTCATATATGTAAGTCCATTCGTATTAAAATGTATTTCAAAATTTCTATCCGTGTAATATTTGCATATGTACAAATGTGATCACTACTGCAAATAGTTACGGCAGTACAGTTCATATAAGGTGCTTACGAGCGCCAAATGGCGGCTAAGTGATATATGGGAAAAATTTTCAAGTTACTTTAAAAAAAAAACGAAATGGCCATTTCAGCCCTTGAAAAGACTTTGACCACCGAGCTTCTTATGATCAATTGTGTTGTGTGTATTGTGAAATGTTTGAACACAAATGATCGAAAACTTACTCAAGTCAAGACCAAGTTACTTTTAGCTATATTTAAGCTATTAAAACCTCAATCAAAGTCTGCCGCCTTACACCAGCCCACAGTGGGCCAGCCAGTTCTGTTTGTGGCCAAAAGTCAATATCTCTGCTTAACATTATGATAGATGGATGAAATTTTATACATGGAGTATATACAGTGGCGAGCCAATCTAGCTAAATGTTTGCCACTTACACGCACTTTTGATTGGTGTAGAGTATTTTTTCAATATAACGCTACCAAATTTTCAGGTTATTGAACTTCATTTATTTAAATGATAAAAATTTAAAAAATTTAATTTAAATGTATAAAAATACAAAAGATATTACCAAAATAACAAAAAATTCTATTTAGCCAATTTTGCACGTGTTCAAATTTATCAGCGTCGTTTCAATATTTATACCGTTATACTTTCCGTGTTGTTTTTTTTGCTGAAATTTACTGTTGCTTGATTCGCGATAAACAAAAAGAAGTGAAGTATTTCAGTCGTGCTTACTTGATTCGGCATCAAATTTGATGTGTTGTTTAAATTAAAAAGACTGTTTTTTATTTTTATCAAAATAAGGAAGATAAATAAAAAGGCTGTAGATGAAATTGTTTCAATGACCGAAAATGGTCATTCATCAAGAGAAAAAGCAAAAAGCTTACAAATTTGCCATCAAATTGTTCTAAATGTCCTGAAACGACGGAATATAAAGGCTCCAAAGGTTACAAAAAGGCGCCCCAATCTACTTTCGGACAGAGATGCTTGAGCCATGGAGCACTTATTAACTCAACAAGTAGCTAAGAGACCAAAAGAAGCTGCACAAAAGATTGAAAAGCCGGTCAGTGAGTGGACAGCACGCAGAGCGTTGAAAAAAATCGGGTTGGAGGCCGCCATCAAGACACAAAAGCCAGCATTGTCTGACAAAAACGTGAAAGCGAGGTTGAGTTTCTGCAAAAAGTACAAACACTGGAGTGTCGATGATTGGAAACGTGTGATCTGGTCTGATGAGACCCGTATTAATCGGTATCAGTCGGATGGGAAACAATATTACTGGCACCGAACCCATGAAAAGCTACAGAAGCATCAAGTTAAACAAACGATGAAACATGGCGGTGGTAGCCTTATGGTATGGGGCTGCTTCACATGGTGGCATATTGGTCCACTTGTGAGAATATTCGGTATAATGAAGAAAGACAACTACCTGAACATCTTACATACCAATTTGCCGGATTTTGTTGACCTAAGCGCATATCCAACAGAAGAGGTGATATTCCAGCAAGACGGGGGTCCGAAGCAAAAATTGTTCAAGAGTGGCTAAAAAATCAGCTTTTACAATGGCCAGCACAAAGTCCTGACTTAAACCCGATTGAAAATTTGTGGGCTACTCTAAAAAAACGGCTATCATCTTACGAAATCGCAGCAAAGAACATCGAGTTCACCTTTGGTCAAGAGTTCAGAAGGAATGGCGTGATATTCCACATGCAACTATTGAAAAATTGATCGAGAGCAAGCCGAAAGGCCAAAGGACTTTGGACTAAATATTAATTTTATATTTTATGTAACCGTTAAAAATTGGCTAAATGGAATTTTTTGTTACTTTTACAATATCTTTTTTATTTATTTATATTTTGTAAACTTGAATTAATTCGTTTTGTTTCCTAATAAATAAAGTATGTATATAACTTGAAAATTTGGTAGCGTTATATTGAAAAATGACTCTACAGCAATCAAAAGTGCGTGCAAGTGACAAACATTTAGCCAGATCTGCTCGCCACTGTATATAATAAACCTTCTAGAGAACTAAAATGGGCGTAATTTATCAATTATCACGCCTACCTCTTATATAACACAGAAAATTTAACGCTATATTTTTTCGTATTGAAGTTATATCAAAATAACTTACTCTAAAATCTTTAATGTACGTGTGGACTGACAAAAATTATTTTGCCACGCCCACCTCCCCCATACTTTTTACAAGAAATTTGCATAACATCAAGAAGGAGTCGTCGTCGTCGTATACCAATAAAATTTGGTATATAAGTTGAAATTGGCTATATAAGATCACAGACGATAATATTTGTAAGTCCACCCACAACCACGCCTACCTTCCATAAAAAACAAAAATTTAAAACATTTCAATTTTTTTTCGAATTGAAGTTATATTAAAATAACTCACTCAAAATTTAAGAAGCTCGGTCAAAGTTCTTTCAAGGGCTGAAATGGACATTACGTTTTTTTATAAAGCCACTATGTATGGGAAATAGGTGTGGTTTGGTCATGCGGCTTGGTTAATTTTCGAACTTGATCTTTATTTTTTAAACATAAGCTTATATTTTTAATTTCATCGCCAAAAATTCTAGCTTAAAAATTACGGCTGTAATCGTGTCGACAAACAGACAGACGGACACATGGAAATCGACTTAGGTGGTTATGCTGATAAAAAAAACGCCTCTTTATTAACGTTACAAACGTTATAACAAAGTTAATATGCCTCTTACGCAGTACGCGTTGGGGCATAGAAATCGAACTTATACCAGGCATATTTTTTTTAACTATAAATATACATATTATTGGAAATATGACCTTTTTACGTATTATTGCAACTAGGAGCAGAAATGAAAATAATTCTACTCTTGTTCCGTGCTTAAAAATTTTCCGTTCGCGTGCTCAATTAAAATTATACCAGAAATGGTATAATCGAGTTCAGGTTTTTTTTTAACAAAATTTATTTGTACACATTTAAAACTGAATAAAATTTTTTTTTTAATTTTTACATTTCTTCAACTTAAACAAAAGCATTCAAAAACAAGGAATGCTTGTTACATTTCTTCAACTTAAGCAACAGCATTCAAAAACAAAGAAACAATTAAAACTAGTAAGCATGAAGCATCGGCAGGGTAGCGAAGCTAAAATACCCCCCGCAGCCATATTGAATTATATTCGAAGTCTTTAGCCACAACATACACGATGACATTCAGTTTTATATATTAACGAAAGTTTTCCTATTTTGCTGACGTCACTTTGTATGGGAAGTAGGTGTGATTTTGATCCGATTTTGCCATATATCATAGAGATGTATGGTTATATAGAGGTTCATATTATATATCAAAGCTAAAGTGCAAAATTTCAAGACATTTCATTAATTTTTGTGGATTTTTAAGAGATTTAGCGTTTATGCGGTAGGCGTGGTTTTCATTCGATTTTGCCATATATAAAAGTGGTGGTCTATGTTATATATCAAAGCCTATATGCAAAATTTCAAGACATTTCTTTAATTTGAGCAGATTTTTAAGAGATTTTACTTTTAAAATAAAGCCATTTTGTATGGGAGGTAGGCGTGGTTTTCATCCAAATTTTATAGCCAGCATTAAGACTGAAGAGCAAAGCTCATCTGCCAAATTTCAAGGGATTTCTTTAATTTTTGTGGATTTAAAAGACATTTTACGGTTAATATAAAGTCACTTTGTATGGGAGGTAGGCGTGGTTTTCATCCGATTTGGACCATTTTCAAAATTGATCTTCCTTTTTTTTTAAATAAACTTATGTTTTTAATTTCATCGCGATAGCTTTAAAATTGCGGCTGTAATCTTGTCGACAGACGGACACACGGAAATCGACTCAGGAGATGATGCTGATCATCTGATGATATATTTATTTTATTTTTCTATACCTACCACGCCTCCTTCTTGGCGTTACAAACGGAATGACAAAGTTAATATACCCCTTACGCAGTACGCGTTGAGGTATTAAAATAGCAAATAATTTTACTTTATTGCTAAAGTCTTATTTAATTTGAACAACTTTTAAATATATTTGTACACTTGTGAAGAAAAACCACAACGATAACGATAACGATAAACGACGCCCGCTGCCCTTTTTATTTTTACTAATCATTCAAGCCTAATTAAAAAGAGTTGCTGCTAATATCTAAGCTTTATTATGATTCACTATTAAGTCTTGCTTAACTTTCACGTATTTTATAAGCGCTTTAATTTTATAGAACCATAAAATTTGTAGTGTATATAGCTAAAAACTTTTCAATATAATACGGCACTTTGTTTCACCAAGCATATTACATACATTTCATGCCACAAGCAATGAACTCCTACATACAAATTAAATACAGTGAATATTTTCACACATGTGCTAAAATTTTAAAGCTTATTTTGGATATTGTAGTAGTATTTAATTCATGCTTCAAACTCAAATTGGACACACTTTCACCTTGACAATTGCAATTTATTTAAATAACTACTCAATCGATAAATGAGTGAATGAATAAATGAATGCCTTTATTAGCAACAACAATAACAACAACAAAAATTTAAAAACAAACGTTGCTTATATTATGCGCACACATGCACACAACAACAAATAATGTGCAAATAGTTGAATAAGCTTAAAATATTCGTTAAACTTAAGTTTCACGTTCGTTGCTTAAGTCTTTTGTTTGTTCTAAGGCCTGCGCCTTCTATTGCGCTCTTTAAGCCGCTGCTACTGTTGCTGCTAGCTCTTTAAGGTTTAACTGTTATTTTTACTACATTTTTACTACATATTTAGTATGGAAAAACATTTTTTTAAATGAAAAGAAGCGACGAGCACATGCGCAGCAACAACGTAAAGATTGACCAAGTTGATTGTGCTTGAGATTTAGTGGCTAACCTGAGCATGGGAACACAAACGCATATTAGACAAATGCACATATGTGTGTTTATATGTTTGCATGTGTGGTTCAGTAAAATAAATGTTGTTTGTTATCTTCTCAAATCAAATTAAACTAAAACTAAAACCGCAAACTCCAAATTTGGGCCAAGTTAAGCAGGTGAAACTCAGCTGTTTAATAAAACAAAGCCATCAAATTGCCTGCTACATGCATTAAAGTTGTTATAATTAAGTAGTCTAAGCAACAACAACAAAAACAACAACTACAACTAATGCAATCAACCTAGAAATGCATTAAATTGCTTTTCAAACTCAGCAGCGGCTCAAACTTAAGCTGCATCCACGTCAGCAGCACACCCGCCATATGCTGCTACTTCTTCGTATGGTGACACATGTGCATAACTTGCTCACTGAGCTTCATTCAATTTCAACTACAACTTTCTTTATTTATATTGTATTAATTCTACTCTTCATCAGCTTTTTATGGTAAAAATCTTGACACACAATGCATGACTCTATGAATGAATATTATAGCTGAGGCTTTTTTTTTTTTGCTAATCATGTTCACTTTTATGAATGAATTGTTGCTGCTTTCATTCCTCTAGATTGTAGCTCAAATAAGCTGTTCAGTCATAGTGACAGCTGTCACTAAAAATGTATTAGATGAATGCTGGAAGAACAAGTTTAGGACAAATAAAGTTGATTAAAAGCTAAAGTTGTTGCTGTACCGTTTGTATATGGAACAGAAGATATTTCTATTTAATGCACAGTGAATTAAATACTACCTAATAGATACTTGAATTTGGGTTTTTTCACTCTAAAGAAACTTCTGCGCACAAAAATGTGAAAACCATCATTTTTTTTTTTAATATTTTGAGCAAAAATTTGTTTCAATTGCTCAATAATTAAATAAACACTATATTCGAAAGCAAAGCCAGCAAGCCAACAAAATTAAAAATAAAATTGTTCATAAATCAATTGATTTCGTTAAAAACGAAAGACTTAAGCAACAAACCAGCTCAAATTTAATTAAAATTATCTGACAGCAACCAAGTCATACAGAGCAAAAAAAAAATAATGATCCACACGTCATTATCTATATAGGTATAAAAAAAAATGTATAAAATAAAATCTGTTAATCTATAACTAATTAAAACGAAATCTTTACAATTTAAGACTTAGCCAAATTTCACCAGCTGCGCTTGCATTAAACTGCACCAATTAGTAACGACTACCACTTAAACAGGCAGCCTTCAGCAACAACAACAGCAACCAGTCAACCTTGTAAAGTGATCCTCGTCATTAACAGATATCAATCGCTATGTAACGCTGTATGTGTGCGTGCATATGTTTGATCTCGTGCGCTCTCTAGTACTTTATAGCGTTCATTACCCACTTTTACTAAAACGCAATTAAAATCGAAAAAAGCTCAAAAACATGTTTCACTTGTGCAACAAGCAGGAGTCAGCAGGCAGCATGTAGCAACAACAAGTTGCACTTCAACAGTGAAAACTCGAAATTTGTAAGTTTTCTTCTTGGATTTGAGGTTGTTTGAGGCGTGTATGGTCTACCATTAAAATGCTACAAATAAGTTAGTAAACCTCTGCCAAAGACTGGCTGCAGCAGTTATTATTTTTATTAAAGCAGTATCAAATGTGCTGCACTTGCCACTCCTTATGGCGGCGGCAGCAAGCTTGCGAGGGATAAGACACACAAGTTATAGCAAGCAACAAGAATTGCATCTACGTGCAGTTTGGCAACTTGTTGCTATATCTTTGCTTGTCATCTTGCAAACATGTTGTTGCCTCTTAGTTGTTATTGTTTTTTTTTTTTTTTTGTTGCTTCTTAATACTGCAATTTACTCTGGCCGTACGTGATCTAAGAAGTTGTGGCCGAAAAATAACAAATTTCACCAAAATAACTTACATGCGACACAGCTCGAATGTGCTCAGCTGGTGGCACAGCATATCGACAGCTAAATTATAGTTGAAAGAGAAATTAAATTCCAAAACCAGCTGAGGTGCTATTCCAAGTTGTTGCTAAACTACTGAATTTTCAATAAATGTCAAAATTAATTATTTCTGCTTGTATTTTTTAATAGACAAATTTTATCGTTTCTTGTTTAACTCGATTTGGCAATTGTAAATAAGCTAATTATATTTTTATTATATTGTTTTTTTTTTATTATCTTGCAATTTTGTGAGACGCATAAAATAACACTAAACTTAGCATGCATATTAAGACTCTAACAACGGCGTGAAGTCACAATATATATAAATTGAAACGGTAATTAAATACAACAATTAAGTCTTAAGAAATATCAATTATATGTTTTTCACCCATTAACACATAAAAGAGTAGGTGAAATGTTAAGGCGTAAAATTAGGAATGAGTAAATTTTATTAATTAAATGATTCATATAAATCTGATGGTTTCTGTGAAATGATACCTAAACTTATGTACACTTTTTTTAATTTATTTCATTCAAAACTTGAATAAGTTGCCATCAAGTCATCAAGGCAAAGTATCTATAAGTTATTGTTCAAAAACAAAATTAACCCAAGCTCATATTTTTGCTTGAGTGAAATCTCAAAAACGACACTTTTTTTCGACACCATTTTCTGAGAAATTTATATGAAGTTTCTTTGATGCTTGCGTTTATTACAACAAGAAGATTTAATATCAAGTATAAAAAAACATTTCTCCGCCCTTCATGTGGATCGAACCCGTTACCCACCGATTAAGAGTTCTATACACTATCAATGGATCCAAAAACATTCGATACGAGGAGCATTGAGTTAATATTAAATGCAACTGAAGCTACATTGCAGCACATCCAATCATCTAGTATAGCTGCTATATATAGGATAGCTGCTAAACCACTTGCTACAAAAGTCATTATAAGTGTTTCAGCCATACAGTCATACAGTGTCTGACACTTTTTGGTTTCGACCACTTTTTTATATTTTTATATTAAAATATTTTATATTTTTATATTTTATTTTATATTTTTATTATATTTTTATATTAATTATATTAAAAGTAATATTTTATTCCTTTTGGTATATAAAGAGTAGATGCAGTGCCGTTTTAAGAACATTATATGAGAACTTTTTGCAATAAAACTAGTTAAGCATAAAAAAAATACTTTATGGTATACTTTAAATGTTTTTTTTACGTAGAATTATGTCTTATAGCGCGTTTTGTATGGAAGTATTTTCACAAATTATTTCACGGCCATGCAACGTTTTTTGGGGACACTTTAGGGCCTTATATAGCCTTTAATATTCATCGTACAAAGATAAAATTTATGCCAAAATATCAGTTATTTTATGCATAAAAGGAACTTTGGATTTTGTCACTTCTTTAATAAAGCCACAAAAGATAGCAAAAGACAAGAAGAAAAATTCACAATTTTGTATGAGAAATAATGCATTGATGATTCAGTTGCTGCTGACTTTCTTATGCTTGTTGCTTTGGTTCGTGCCGAAATCTCAAACGCAACATCGTGTTGTTTCTTGAATAGGATCGTTTTATGAATTTCTCAGAGCTTTACAAGCAATGCATACGTATAGAAATGCTTGCGTCAATAAGAAGCTTTCAGTCTGCCGGCAGACTCCAATCAGTCAGGTTGGCGTCGCTTTGTCCGCCTAATGCCTGAGAAAATAAGACGTTGCAATATGAAGAAGCGATGCATAGGTTATTATATTAGTTTATATTTGGTATTAAAAAAAAAGCAGCGCTACTACATATAAACCATTATATAAATAAAGAATCGTAACTGCTTGTGTTGTTGTCTATATCAATATATATACTCGTATATAAAATTTTTAAAAAAAAAAAATCTGTACATGAAATATTTTTGACGTAGAATTACGCCTTACAGCGCGGTTTGTATGGGGGTATTTTCATAAATTTTTTCAAGGCCATGGTGATGTTTTTTGGGGGACACTTTAGGCACTTATACAGCCCTTAATATTCATCGTACAAAGATAAAATATATGCCAAAATATCATTTGTTTTGTGCATAAAAGGAATATCTAACTTTGGGTTTTATCACTTCTTTAATAAAGCCACACGATAGCAAAAGAAAATAATAAAAATTCACATTTTTGTATGAGGAAAATGCATTGATGACTCAGTTGCTGCTGTTGTTCCTATGCTTCCTGCTATAGTTCGTGCCAAAATCTCGAACGGAGCATCGTGTTTTTTGTTTAATAGAATCGTTTTGTGAATTTCTCAGAGTTTTACAAGCAATGCATACGTAAACAAATGCTTGCGCCGCTAAGAAGCTTTCAGTCTGCTGGCAGACTCCAATCAGTTAGGGTAGCGTCGCTTTGTCCACCTGATGCTTGAGAAAATAAGACGTTGCAATATTAAGAAGCGATGCATAGTTCATTATATAAGTTTATAATTGGTATTTAAAAAACGCAGCGGTACTACATAAAAACCATTATGTAAATCAAGAATCGTAACTGCATGTGTTGTTGTTATTAAGACGTATGTATGAAATATTTGCATGCATATATTTCTTTCGTTCTTGGTTATTTGTTATTGGTTTTGTTAATCTTCAGCAAGATTAATGCAATAAATAATACATAAATAATACAAAAAGTTATAATACTACTTACTATGCTGGGTTTACATATACGGAGACTGGAAGCTGGCATGGTAGTAATGCCATTAAAAACTACATTTATTTTAAAAATATAATAAATTCGAATTATTTATCAAACTAATTTTATATATATTACATATTAAAAATATATTTTGTTTGTTAGAATATAGATTTTTAACTAAAATTCAAATATATATATATGAGTTTTTTACTACAGGAAAAGTAATAAAGTAAATTTTTTAAACAAAAGAGTGCATTATAACCCACATAAAAATGAACAAGAACAAGGAATTCATCAACAAATATGTTATACAAAAATTTTACGTCCACACTTACGATACTATCGAAACTGTGTCTTTCTTTTTTGTTGCTTAGGACTTGAGAAGAATTTTTCCGTTAGATGAAAAAATATTCCAACTTTTTTTAAAATCTACCACTATTTAAAATTTGCAAATGACAACACTGGTCACCATCCTCTATCTGTTAACTATCATCTGTTAACATAACTTCTGCTAACATCTCTTAACATAGCTGAAGTTATATTGAATACTATGTAGCACATTTTTTAAAAAAAAAAAATTTCACAAACCTCTTTAAATCCAATCCGCAAACCTTCACGGCAATTGAGATTTCAATTTGTATAACAAGCTTCTTTAAACACTTAAGTACACGAAACATAATTTTGTATGATAGCATATTATTGTGTTTTTTTTTTTTCAATTACTCTTTTAATAAATTCAGCACAACATCTACATTAATCAAAACAAACGCATCAACCTGTCTCACTAACCTCAACGTAATTTTCTCCCATACCAACAAAAATTTCAACTTGACTCGATCAATATCAGCGTAGCAGCAGTTCGCACAGAGTCATTCCAAACATAATCAATACAGCCCAACCCACAATCAACTATTCCGGCGCACCACAGAATCAACTCTTGTTTTCAACATTCTTCACCTTACCGACAAACACAACAACTTTCAGCTTTCTTCACCGGCCTCGACGACGACGACGACGACAATGACTGACTTCAACTGACTGCTGTGACTGGCAGCAGCCTACCCAGCTTTAACCACACTAACTCAGTTATTGAATAGCGGCGCATTTAATCGTTCCTTGTCTTTTGCGCGAGACGCTTTCGTTTGCGTTCATTGGCTACGAGCGCAAATAAGCGCTTAATTTCGGTATAAAAATAAAATCAATTTTAAAACCACGAAAATCTGACAATTAAAATAATTGAATAATGCAAGAATAACATAAAGAATGCAAAAATATAAAAATAGTGCAAGGTTTTTTTTTAAGTGTTTCAATTAATGTTATTATTATTGTTATTCTATTACAAATGTTTAATATGTTGTTCTTTGACTACTACACATATATGTGTGTGTGTTGCAGCTTAACATTTTTGTGTTTGTGTGTGTTTGCTTAACAGTCATTACAAAAGCTTTCGTATTTATGTCATAAAATCAGTTGAAACATGAACTTTTCATTGTCATTATGATTAATGAAAGTGAAAAAATTGGTATCTTCTTTTTGAATTTCTTCATGCTGGTTTAAGCAACATTATCGGTGGTCATCATTAATTTGGATTTGATTGTGTTTTTTTTTTTTAATTTTAATAATGATTAATATCTTTTATTATTGAAATATTTACTTAATTAAAGTTTTTTATTTTTTTTTTTTAACGAAAGTGTGATTTATTTTAAATATTTTAATTTTATGTGCCATCAATAATACAAGCCGTAAATCAGTGATTGTTTTAAAGCATAAGAAACATAAAGTTCGTTTTCTAAGACTTTTGTTTTATAAATATATACTAGGATATCTTTAATCAAATTGTATATGAGTATTGGCAGTTGTATGCAAGTTTGAAAAAGACTTTCTTTTTCTTCTATAGAAATATACTAACATAAGTTTTGATGTGAATAGCTTTTCTGACAGATTTTTTGTCTTAAAACAACAATTTGAAAAAATTTAGTAGACTTTCAATTATTATACAAATGTTTGAAATTGTATACTTCGAGACTACAAGTTTGAAACCATTACTTTTAAGGCGGGACATGACATTCGCGGCAGAGAAAACAGACCTTGTTTTAAAAATTCATAACTCAGTCAAAAACAAACATTTTTCCAAAATTTTTATTATTTTTTTTATTATTGTAGAGAATTGAACAAATTACTAGAAAAAAAATATATTTTTCACTCCAACATGGTTTTCTAGAAAAAAAATTACTTGTTTAAATCTTAACAAAATTGGTTATCGTATGACACGAGCTTATTTTTAAATTTTTTTTTCATTTTTGGTGATGTTCCAAATTTGAAAGAGTGTTTTTTCGAAAAAAAAATTGACTTTAAAAATTCATAAAAAATCGAAAAAAAATTTAATAAAAAAGCTCGTGTCATACGATAGCGAATCAAGTTTAAAAAAATACAAAAAAAAAATTTTGTCAAAAAATGAACCCGCTAGTGCCGCAACCAGTACGAAAAACATGGTTTCGAGATAAACGCGTTCAAAGTTTGTGAACAAAGAAAAAAAGGTTACCTTCAATCTGCCATGCCTGCTTCGTACTGTATGCCTTCGTTATCTTGTGTTGTGCTGTTTCTTATAGTTTTTTTTGCAGTCGTTTAGCAATTCGGGCTTCACCCTTCACCCTTCAAATAGGTACGAAATAACAACCATCAAAAGTCAGGTAGCAAGTAAAACAAGTATATATCAGCTGCCGTACGTAGGTAGCGCAAAAATTAAAAAAGCGCTCTCACTAATCCGGCTGTAACTTTTGAACCCGTAGGAATTTTTCCATGAAATTTTTTTTTTAAATCTTAAGAATATTTAATTAAAATACAAAATTATTAAAAAAAAATCGATATCAAAAAACTGCCAATGTCACGTAACCCCTTAAGTAAAATTGGGACTAAGAGCTTTTGAACTATTTAAAAAATACTTAAAGTTAATCACTTTCCCGCCTTGTGAAGAATGGCACATAAGAAACAAAATATTTGCATTTTTATTTTTTATTACCTTTAAAAAAAAAAATATTTTAAATAGCACTGTACGCCAAAAAGAGACTTTATTTTTTTTTTGATATTTTTCCATCATGTCATAGTTTTGAGAAAATCGGAATGATTCAAGGTTAAAACTATAGGTTGTATAATTTATAATTTGTTTCTTTTTTTTAACAACCAATTTTTTTAGTTCATAAATCATACTAATTTTTTCTAACACCTCTAGATTATGAGATATCCTAACCTAAAAGTTTAAAAAGCACTATTTTTGCCTATATTTTAGGTAAGGTAGCGCATCGATTTTTTTTTTATTCTTAAGATAATATATACCGCATCTAAAAGTACAAGTCTTTCCTTTTCAACTGTCGTTGAGTTTGCTAAAATATCTTTTTTTTTCACTGAGATAATGCTCTTGAGACTTGCATTATAATTACAATATAAAATTCAATATGATGGCTGATATGATGACAAATATCTCAGCGAAAAAAAAAAATATTCGAGCAAACACAACGGCATTTGAGAGGAGAAGACGTGTAGTTTTAGATGCCATGTTAACTTTTAAACATAAAAAAAATCAGGGCAGCACATAGCCTCAAGTATGGAAAAAACTGTGTTTCTCACAAATTCTCAAAAATTAGAGCTGTTAGAAAAAATCTAGTCTTGTTTTCGTAATCAGCACCCTTAACTTAATCAAAAATAATTAACAAAAGTCTAGAAAATTTTTCAGTGTTGACCAGTGTAATCAGTAGACTTATAACCACGATACAATATCGATATTGGAACATAGCAACAACATGGGTTAAAACTGATAGTAAATACAAAAAAGAAGATCACGATCAGATATAAATCAAATTTGGTCCAAAAAGTAAAAATCATGAAACAGCAGACAGGATAAAGACATTGATTAGACTATTTAGGACGATTTAATAATTGACATTTCAGCAGCAGTAGCTTTCCGACACATTACCACAAATAGTATAGAATACCACAAATAGTATAGAATTCAAAATCCGGGAAACGATTATGTAGATCTGAAAAATAAGCATCAAGACTGTAACATCTGTAAGGATTGTAGACGCAAGAAACGAGTAGTTTTACATTATTATTATTATTACAAACCTCGATATTTAAGATTTTAGCATTGTAACGAGTTTTTTTCTTAGGCTGAGGTAGGCTCAGCCTTCCATAGGTCTGTTCAAGGTATCTCGAAACCCGTGCAAAAACAGTCTTAAAAAAAAAATAAATAGATTTTGAGCCGAAAGTATGTCACGGTTGACTCGGAGGCCAACTCAATCACTAAACCAGAAGGTTTTAGCTCGGCAAGATAGACAAATCTATTTAATTTTCTTTTTATTATTTTTTTTTTTTAATTTATTAATACACCTGGTTTAATATTAAAAAAATGTTCTCTGTATTTTTCTATGATAATATAAACTTAACTCTACTTCCTGGTTAACCATATGCTTAAGGTTATTTCATATAAATGACATTCGGGTATAGTTTCAAAGTGTACACGGTGGCTGAGGGCCGATAAAATGAGGTGGCATTTTCTACAACCAATAAAACCTTCCTAATATTGTTAGTTACTTGTTTTCTTTAGCATCACCAGAAAGTTAGTTAACCTACATAAAACAACAGGTTTTGGTCAACTGAACTTTGACTGCGTATAGTACATTTTGTTTCCTACTTGTACATACTTACGTATGAACAATATGAGAAATATAAGCTGCCGACGATCACTCAATGTAACATGCGGCCACCTTTGTTATAATTGCTGGCCTCTAGTATTAACGTCGCTTCTTGCGATCGTTAACATTAAGCAGCGTTTGATGCGTTTTGTGGAAGGATGGGGCACCCCATTGAATCACCGTGGGAGTTCTTTAAAAAAAAATTTTATTTATTCGTTCCTCTTTTTTTGTCTTTTTTCTGAGTATTTCCATGGTTTCTGTTTACTTTTAATATACATTTATATCTTTTATTTATCTGTGGAATAAACACTTTAAATTTTGTAAAGAAATATATATTAGGTATATTTGTTAATCTGTTTTACGGATATATATTTTTTTCCATAGATTAATTTGTATCGACCATTTGGTCGTTACAATATTCTTCCCACAAAAATTGTTCCCCACTCCAATTTAAAAAAAAATTATGTAGATTTCTTTTTTAGAACTGTTCTAACTTTTGAGATCCCGAATGGATGATATTTTTCTCTTTATCCGATTTAACCAACATCGTTTTTTAACTCAATACTGTGAACCTCACAAAATTATCATTTATGAGTCTCTCTCATTACCAATTTATGAGTTATAATAACACACAAAACAAACTTTTTTAAAAAAATTAATTAATTTTTAAATCTTTTCATATTAGTTTTTAAAAAAGTTCAATACTCTATCCACCAATTCAAAAAACCTTTGTTACGCAGAGCTGTTGATTTAATATTAAGTAATAACAGAAGCTATGTTTCTGCATAGCCCCATAATCTATTAACAGATAGAGGATTGTGTATTGGCTATCCTACAAAAACTAACAAAAAATTGGCATCTGCTTGCTTCAAGATGTCACCAGCATCGGTGTTTCTTTCGCACACTGACAAAAAACAAAAACACACCAATGCTGATGACATCTTGTAGCAAGTAGAAGCAAAATTTTTGTTAGTTTATATAGGATAGCCAATACACAATCCACTATCTGGTAATAGATTGTGACGATCTACTGCAGCATAGTTTCTGTTATAATTAACATTGAATCAAAAACTCTGTCTAACAAAGCTTTGCGGCTTGGTGGATATAGTGTATCGAACTCTTTATCAGTGAGGTACGAGTTCGATCCCCACATCGGACCAAGAAATATTTTTAATATTTGATATTAAATTTTTTTTGTATTAAGTGCAAACAACAAAGAAACCAATTTTAATTCAATATCTAAGAAAAATGATGTCAAAAAAAGAGTCTTTTTTGAGATTTTGCTCAAGCAAATTACAGAACGAGGCATAAGAAGATTCACTTCAAAAAATTTTTATATAAATTAATATTAAATAAATTTTTTTCAATAATTTTTTCAAGTTTTGGTTTCGGTTTCAGTCATATTAAGAGCGAACAGACGTAACTGACAAAAAAGGTCGAAACCGAATAGGACACTACACATAAGTTTTCCAAACCAGTACATTTTTTCTTTACAAAAGTCAACATGTATAATCTCACTACGACTTATTTTTTTTTTTTTTTTGTCGGTATATACCATATGTATTATTTTCGAGTTTTTTTTTTTTAAAGACTTAACTTTTGTCGACTATTGAAGAGAGTTTTTTGAACAAAAAACCTGTAAAAATTTAACCGAAATCAATTACATACAATGCTCATAAGACAATTTCTATTACAACGAAAAAAAAAACAAGATTCTACACTGTGAATTTCAGTAATTTTTTTAATTTTGTACGAGTTTCTTTGAAAAAATTATGTTTTTTCGGTACCTCATGTTTGAAATGACCACCTGCGATGAAGGATAAAATAAGTTGAGAAGAAGTTATAAAGTTTTTATTATCTGGTAAAAAAAGCCTCTACAAAGCTTAAAAAATATATAAGCTTAGTAACCTCGTCTAAAAAAATTTAATTATTAAGTTATAAAAATATGTTTTAGTGTACGTAGCCACAAATCCAGCGAGTTCGTGTCTTAAGTCTTTCGATTTCATATGTAATTTTGCTTAATACTTAATTAAAACGCAAATCAATTAAATTGTGCAGCCACACACACACGCGCACACATTTTTAGCTGCTACCTAAAGTTTAAAGAACGCTCAGCGTAGCGTATAAAAGCCGCTTTGTTTGCATTAAGTACGCTGAGCTAACTTTAATAATGGTATCATTTTTTAATAACTAGCATTAAAGTAAAAAAAAAAAAAAAATAAAACAAAAAAAATTTATAACTTTGCTAATTCTTATAATTTCTCTATTTCTACAAAAATAATAGCTTCGTTTTACTGCTTCTTTATTACAGATGTAATCCACTAAAAGCTTAACAACACCAGCGCACAATTATATTTAATAGCAACCCAGAATATACTCACACACACACACACACATATAACGACCCAGAAAGAGTTTTGCTAAAATGGCGCTGAGACTGCGTCGTGATGTGCAAAAAGCTTCATATTATGTTTGGTTTTTGGGCGCTGAGGAGGCTAAAGGTTTACGCGGCTCACGAATCATCCATTCAGTGTTGCCGTATCTAATCGATAGGTCACGCGGTCAAGAACCATTGAAAGTCACGCTGCAAGTTTCACACAAGGGCATCAAAATATTACAGGTAGGTTCATGACTAACGAGCCAGCTCAGTGGCAGTGGTACAGTGTAGAGTAAAGGCTGAAATTCATCCTTAATTGGCTTGTTTCGAGAAAGAGGCTTTTTTAATAATTTTGTTATTTGTGAAAATATTTCAATTTTTTTTTTTGTGTCTTGTGCAGGGCTCCTCGAAGCATTTCATTCCACACAGTGCCATAACCAGCTCCGTACAGACAGACGATATTGTTGCTTGTGTCCTACTGCTATACAATCCGGCAACCAAGTGTCCACTTCATGTGCATGCTTATCGTTGCGATTCGGAATCCACAGCCGAGGCGCTTAATCAACAATTGCAGACTTTGATAAATCGTCCGGAGAATCAGAAGCGATTCGAGGAGTTGGAAAATAGGTAAGTACAACCTTTAAGATTTATTTAAATATATAGAAATTTTAGCTAAAAACTGTTTAAAATACCTAAATAAGTAATTAAAATTGGTTAAAAACTATAAATTTCCAAATTTTGCATAAAAGTCGCTAAGCTTTTATACACTTAATTTACCAGCAGAAAAAATAAACAGCTCCTGAGGCAGCATTTTATATAATACTCTCAGTTAATTTTTTTAATTTACTCTCAGTTAATTTTTTTTTTATATTTTACCAACTTAAGAAAAAAATAAAAAAATTAAATGCAACAACATCTTATAATCCATTCCTGATTGCGAATTTTAAGTAGCCTCACATGGTGTCGCCCCTCTACTCAGTAAGGGCAAATATTATGAATGAAAATTACAACAAACTGTTGCATGCTACTTGCATACTCCGTTAAATGATACAGGAAGCAACCAGTCAGCGTGCTTATGTAACAACATGCTGCACTGCACCATGCATGCACAGCTGTTGAGCCCGTTGAGTGAATATGCCTGGGAGCACATGTCACTCGTCTGTTGAGATGACTTTATGTGCGCACTTAATTTTTTGATGAATTGTCAGAAATTGTTAATTAATTATGAATCTCTATATTTAAAATGTAAAGACTATAAATCACTAGAAGACTAGGAAGAAAGTATTATGAAAAATTATGCAATAAAAAAAAAGATTGTCACTAGTTGCGGAAGACAACAAATCGATGTATGACTTTTACCAAAATTGTTGGCGAAACAAAACTATAGCAAATAGCTGAGTGTTTCCATGTCTTTCATGCAATGAATGAAAAATTTTGTGCTATCAAGAGCGGAACCACGGTTGGGTGATCGAAATTATCGTTCCAAAGCTTCTTGAAAATTACAAGTTTAACACATCTAAGCTAATTTCTTTCTTTTTTTTTTTAAGTAAAAGCTTCTTTAGGCGCTTTTGAGCCATTTTTTGGTAGGGACAAAACTTATTAATTCGCGTCAGCACTGTTAACGTCAGCATTGTTATATCGTCAGCACTGTTAATGTCATCACTGTTAACTTTAACTTGATTTTCTGATTCAGCAACAAGGCAAGTAGAAAATAAAGCAATGTTTTTGTGTTTTTTATATAGGTAGCCTCAGAAATGTGACAGATAGGGGTTAGGTGGGCTTAGAAGAAATATGGAAGGATAAAAAATAATATAGCCAGCTCATATATTGGGTACCCCACTAGGGGGTCCAATATCTTTTTTGACCGTGGACCTGAGCCCTAGCAGAACTAGTGGTAACTCTGTGTACCAGTTTGTTTGGTTGTTACTCGCAATTAGAGAAGTACTTAGTTGGCGGTGAAAACGTTCCACCATTTCCTTAGCTTGTGCATGATAAGCAGAAGTGGTGAGATGTTTGCTTCCTAGATTTTTGACACCAAATTTTCTAAATGTTGTGGATGTAAATTGAGGTCATCGATCGGAAGTAGTTTCCAGAGGAACTCCAAAACGTGATACATATTCTTTTTGAAGTATTCCTTTTTGATACGCTTCGGGCCAAACTGTGTTTCGGTCAACTAAGGTAAGCAGATATCTGTAAACATTTGATATCGGTAATGGGCCTACTAGATCTACGTGAACATGCTCAAAATATCCATGTGGAATGTCTATTTTGTGTGGCATTGTTTTCGTGTGTCTGTGTATTGTCAGGCAGATAATTGAGCTGACAACGATTTGACGTATGCTGACAATTTTTGGCGTTTCTTCTGAAAAAATGTTTGAGAAATGTAAAACAGAAACGCGGTGTGAAAGTTGTGAAATTCAAAAGTAGAGTTTTCCGCACAAAAGTTAATTTTTTTTTTTTTGCGCTGGCCAACGATCTCCCGGTGCATCAGCAAGTGCAGCACAGTTCAAATGAAAGTTTTTGCTGGCCAACGTCCTCCTAGTGCCATCACCACCAGCACAAGTTAGTGCAGTGCAAATTTCCTGCTTCTCTCGCTGGCCAACGTTTTCCGAGTGCTACCACTAGCAGCACAAGCAACTACAGCGTAAATTTTTTTTTTAACATCCTCCAAGTGCCATCACCAGCAACACAAGCAAGTGCAGCGCAAATTTCATGCTTCTTTCGCTGTGCTTTCTCTAAGTGCAACTACCAGCATTGTAACATCGTTGCCATGTAGATTAGGCTATGGATAAAAAATAATTATTAAAAAAATGTAACTTAAAAACAAGAATAAAGTTAAATTACATCAAGCAGATACCAATGCCAACAATGCATATAAAGGCACTTGGAGAATGTTAAGAAAAATGTACGTAGCACTCGGAGAACGTTGGCCATCGAGAGAAGCAGGATATTTCCGCTGCACTTGCTTGTGCTGCTGGTGGTGCCACTTGAAGGATGTTGAAAAAATATACGCTGCACTTGCTTGTGCTGCTGGTGGTGACATTTGGAGAATGTTTAAAAGAATTTACGCTGCACTTGCTTGTGCTGCTGGTGGTAGTGCTCGGAGAAAGTTGGCCAGCGGAAAAGTAAGAAATATGCGCTACACTTGCTTGTGCTACTGGTGGTGGCACTTGAAGGATGTTGAAAAAATATACGCTGCACTTGCTTGTGCTGCTGGTGGTGGCACTTGGAGAATATTAAAAATAATTTACGCTGCACTTGCTTGTGCTGCTGGTGGTAGCACACGGAGAACGTTGGCCATCGAGAGAAGCAGGAAATTTGCGCTGCACTTGCTTGCGCTGTTGATGGTGGCACTTGGAGGACCAGGAGATTGTTGGCCAGCGAAACAAAAAATTAAATTTTGTGTGTAAGCTTTCCTTTTTTATTTCACAACCAAAAACAGCTTTTGTTTTATTCTTGTCTATTAATTTTTTCACTTTCGAAGGAAATGTCAAATAACGAAGCAAATGTCATTTATTGTCTTGCAATTGTGGTAGGTAGGTGGGAACCTACCTCATAATCGGAGAATTTCCTTGCAGCTGACAATAATTTAACAACTAATTCGAATTAAAAAACTGTTATGATCAAGGTTGATTTATAAGGTTGTCGCAGGGCTGATCGCACTCTCTTCTCAGTACCCGTAATTGTCAAAACCAGCCAATTTTGCGAATGACTACGAAATAAAAACGGATGATAATAGAGAGCACTTGCAGATTTTCTATGAGCTGTCAACTTCGATTTGACAACTATGGGTACTCGCTCTATCCTTTGCGATAACCTTATAAATCAACCTTGGTTATGATAATTGTTAGGTGTAGACGCAGCTATAGTCTCTCCTGTAATTCTGAATCTGTTGTCTGCTCTTTATGTAGAGTTCTGAGATTAATATCTGAGGTTGTGATAGCCTTTATCTCAGCTCGTAGTTGTACATATGCTTCGACGTTGTCTGTACCTTTGGTGTGTCTGATGTCGTTTGTAAGTTTCGCGATAAATTCTAAGTTACGTGGTTGTCTTTGAGTGTAAGCTGAAGTGAGTGGCTTATGATCTGTGTAGGTTGTGAATGTTTGTCCTTCTAATTAGTATCTAAAGTGTTTGATTGTAAGATAAATTGCTAAAATTTCGCGATCGAGCGTGCTATATTTCATTTCGGACGTTGATAATTTTTTTGAAAAGAAAGATAATTTTAGTTCTATTTTGTGATTGTGTTCTTGTTGTAAGACTGTACCGATATCAGTGTTAGATGCATCTACAACGATAGAAAGTTTTGCTTTGCTTGCTATTAAAATGATTATGTAGCACTTCCTTAGTAAAACTTCCTTTTATCGTTTTAAATGTTTCTGTTGTGTCATCTGCCCATGTTAAGTGTTTGTCCTTTGATTTTGTTGTTGTCAATTTTTTATAATCAAAAATATTTTCATATTCAAAAATATATTATTCATTCAAAAGACGTCCTCTGCTATCTCTTTAATCGTCAATTTGCGATTTTATACCAACATTTCTTTGATTTTTTCAACGTTTTCTTCAGTAGTCGAACACGATGACCGCCCGGTACGAGGGTCATCTTCTACTTTGTCTTGGCCACTCACAAATCGGTTAAACCACTTGTTAGCCTTCTGATGCGATAGAGCAGAGTCACCGTAACATTTCACCGACATTTTACGAGTATCGGCGCAGTTGAAACCATTTTCACACAAAATTTGATACGAGTACAAGCTCGTTGCTCAATTTTTTACTTCCATCGTAAAAATCGAAGAGACGAAAAATGTTGTTGTAAACAAAACACTGTTACTTTACCAAATGTCAACGAAAGACGCTGATATTTGGCAGCCTTGTCATAGACACATGTGGCAACCTATCCAAAAAAAATTAAAGAAATGTCTTGAAATTTGCCAGGTGAGCTTTGCTCTTCAGTCTTAATCCTGGCTATGAACTTTGGAAAAATCGGATGAAAACTACGCCTACCTCCCATACAAAGTGGCTTTTTTTTAAAAGTAAAATCTCTTAAAAATTTGCTCAAATTAAAGAAATGTCTTGAAATTTAACATATAGGCTTTGATATATAACATAGACCACCACTATGGTATTTGACAAAATCGAATGAAAACCACGCCTACCTCCGATACAAATTAGCTTTATTTTAAACGTAAAATCTCTTAAAAATCCACAAAAATTAATGAAATGTCTTGAAAGTTTGCACATCAGCTTTGATATATAATATGAACCATCTCTATGATACAAGGCAAAATCGGATCAAAACCACGCCTACCTCCCATGCAAAGTGACGTCATCAAAATAGGAAAACTTTCGGTAATATATAAAACTTAATGTCATCGTGTATGTCGTGGCTAAAGACTTCGAATATACTTCAATATGGCCGCGGCTGAGTATTTTAGCTTCGGTACCCTGCCGAAGCTCCATCCTTGCTAGTTTTTTTTTTCTAATTTCTGCAAACCTATTTAGGGACTTGAACCTGGAAAACTCCACACGGGCTACTTGCCTTTTTCAAAAAGAGATCTATTGAATCTGCCAAAATAAATAATACTGAGAATTGCATTAATTTATAACAAGTAGTTGGATCATTATGATAGTTGGATCACTATGTTTTTCTTCAAAAATAAACTGCCCTCGTAAATATAATATAAAGAAAAATTATAGGCTCAAAATAAAAACTACACGCTAATTGTATTAACAATTTTTTTAATAAATGTCATCATAAAAATGATTCACAACTCATGATTTACGAATAAAGCCAGCAAAAGCCATCATATAAATTTAAATAAAGCCAGCATATAAATGCATAGATGACAAGATCAACATTCAAAGATGCGCAATCAACATATTATTTATGACATCTAGAAGAAACCAAGTTCTGTATCTGATGTTGATCTTCAAAAGCAAAAACAAGTAGATGACATTTTCAAATATGCTGACATTTGTAGCAATTTCAATATTCGAGATGCTGTTCCGTTGATACGCTTAACCATAATCGGTGGATCGCTCTTAAAAACAACAATCACCAACACAAGCTTCTTATTTGATTTAAAAGCATGAAGCCGAGCTGATATAAGCAGATATATTTTTAGGTGCAGTCAGCAGCTTGACTAATACAGAATGACATTTAGGTGCTCACTCGTCTTCAAGCATACCTTGAGCCACACACAAACGCGTCAAGAATAAACAAGAGTAGAGAAAAATTTTATTAAAAAATTCCATATTTATTTCTTCATTTATTCAGTTTGTGGGTGTGAATCCATCAACTGAATTGATACACCTTCAAACAATGTAAGGAAGGAGTAAAGTCTAAGAATTTGTCAAGAACAAAAACGGAAATTAAGAATAACATGATATTCAAAAAAATTACACAGAACAAATTATTAGATCATATTTATATTTTAAAGATTAATCCTGATTGTTCTTAAACAATTAAATCAAAATCCACATTAACATCAAACCAGAACCAAAATAACTATCAACATCGGAATAAAAACTAAATCATTAGGTAGAAATCTGAAATCAAAATGTTGATGTTTATGCACTTGTTTCATGTGTATTATATTTGGCAAAAATTTAACAAAATAAACTGTTAAATAATATGAGGGGTATTCACAATGTGGCGTATTTAGTTTTGTATTCTGTATTTGTGGTAAATATGGTTTCTGTGTTTAGTTAAACAAACAAAATGTAAGCAAATGTAAGACAGAAACCATATTTACCACAAATACACAATACAAAATACAAGACTAAATACACCACATTGTAAATACCCCTATAATTCTTTTTTCTAAGTTTCCGCATAACAAGATTGAATGTTAATGCTTGAAACTACTTTAATGTTCAGATAGCCTATTTTAAATAAGCAATAGTTTAATGTTTTCTCTTTACCGTATATCTACCATATATACAAAGGCACATTCATTTAGACGCAATATATTTTTTTAAAAAAAACTTATCATAAAATACACATAATATATATTTTAAACCAATTTGTTTTTATTTATGTTATATAAAAAATATTTATTTTGCAATATAATGATAAACAACTTGTTAGCATAGTGTAATATTTATACCCCAACGTGTACTGCGTAAGCGGTATATTAACTTTGTCATTCCGTTTGTAACGCCAAGAAAGAGGCGTGGCAGGTATAGAAAAATATATATATATTTTTGATCAGCATCATCTCCTGAGTCGCTTTCCGTGTGTCCGTCTGTCTGTCCGTCTGTCTATCTGTCGACACGATTACTGCCAAAATTTTAATGCTATCGCGATGAAATTCAATATATAAGTTTATTTTTAAAAAAGGAAGAACAAGTTCGAAAATGGGCCAAGTCAGATGAAAACCAAGCCTACCTCCCATACAAAGTGACTTTATATTAACCGCAAAATGTTTTTAAAATCTTCATCTTCTTCTGTCTTTAAAATCTTTAAATTCTTCTTTGTTCTTCAGTCTTAATCCTGGCTATGAAATTTGAAAAAATCGGATGGAAACCACGCCTACCTCCCACTCAAAGTGACTTTATTTTAAAAGTAAAATCTCTTTAAAATCTGCTCAAATTAAAGAAATGTGTTGAAATTTTGGTTAGGCTTTGATATATAACATAGACCACTACTATGATATTTGGCAAAATCAAATGAAAACGACGCCTACCTCCCATACAAATTGGCTTTATTTTAAACGTTAAATCTCTTAAAAATCCACAAAAATTCATGAAATGTCTTGAAATTTTACACATTAGATTTGATGTATAATATGAACCATCTCTATGATATATGGCAAAATCGGATCAAAACAACACCTACCTCCAATACAAAGTGACGTCATCAAAATAGAAAAACTTTCGTTTATATATAAAACTGAATGTCATCGTGTATGTCGTGGCTAAAGACTTGGAATATACTTCAATATGGCGCGGGGGGTATTTTAGCTTCGGTACTCTGCCGAAGATCCATCCTTACTAGTTTTTAATAAACTTTAATAATAACTCTTGAAACAATTGCCATTTTCGTTAAGACGCATTTAAGTTAAATTTTAAATTATAGGAATTTAGTAATGAGCATGCCCACCATTTTTGTTTTTTTTTTGTCACCCCAGATATCCTATTAGGCATTGAATTAATAAGTTTTTGTAGAATGGTTTCTTGAATTGAAGCTTAAACTTCCTTAATTTCAAATTTAAATTCTGTAACAGTAGAAAATGGGGTTCCTTTCGCTTTTTCGGTGTAAACTTCCCGTGCCATAATACTCCATAGATTTTCTATGGGGCTGAGATCGGGGCTGCATGCAGGCCATTCGAAAATTTTGATTTCTCGCTGCTCCCAAACCAAGCCATGAATGTCTTAGAGACATGAATGGACGCATTGTCCTGTTGAAAAATAACACTGTCGTCCATTTTATCCTCGATAAATTGAATAAGGACATCTCAACTTACTTGCTTAAGAAAAGTATAGTTAAAGAAAAATTTGCTGGGCACAAGGGTGTACCCAAATAAATAGTTTTAAAAATAGTTTGCGAAAAATATTGGTCGCTGATAAGGGTGGTCCTCAAAAATGTTTTCTTCGTGCTTTTTTTTTTAATATTTTGTGCTGTAAATCGGGCCATTTATTTGGAATCTGATGTGTTCCGACGTCCCCCCTAAAAATGTGCAAAATGGGAGATTGATAGACCCCTCTATTTGTGCGTCTCAGCAATGCTTCCCCACTCAGAAAGCCCCAAGAAATGGTTAATTTTTACCTATTTTGCTTTTCCTTCGAGATATGGCACTTTTTCTATTTTTTCGAAGATTTTTCGAGTACTTTTCGAGGATTTTTCGATATCTTTCGATTTTATGTTGTGCCATATCTCGAAGGGGAAGGAAAATAGGTAAAATCTAACCAATTTTTGGGAGTTCCTATTTGAGGAAGCATTTTTGAGACACACAAATAGGGGATTATAGTCCCCCTATTCGACATATTTTTAGGGAGGACCGAAACACGTGTATGACTTACAATTTGACTTTCCCCTTTTAAAAATGTGGAAAATGGGGGAATGGTAGACCCCCTATTTGTGTGTCTCAAAAATGCTTCCTCCTACAGTAACCCCTAAAAAATGGATATGGAACTTTATAATCTCAGAACATCATCTTCATAACATCAGAATCCAAATAATTGATCCGACTTAGATTGCAAAAAAGGTCAAAATCTGTCAGAATCACAAAAAAGTATTGTTACGGTCCACCTTAGTGTCCAACCAACTTTTTATATTCTGACATCAGAATCGCAATCAGCGACTCCCAAGACAACAAGCTTTCCCAATATGAACTATTTGGATACTTGCAAGCTTATAAGCTTTTGCCGAACATATCAATCTTTTTAAGTATTTTCCCGAAAATTTCAAGCGCTTCAAGTTTTTGTGCGCAGCAGAGCAGTAAAGCTTGCGATTGATTAGTTTGATACGAAGCTTGCTTTGCTTGGTTTTTTCAAGTTCAAACCAAGTGATTTTCCAAGTACTTGAAAAAACTTGATTTTTTAAGTACTTGATGCAGGTCTCTGATGGGCAATATGGTTTTTGTGACTGGTAAACACTATTCAGATTATATTTGTGTTGAATTTAATTTATTTTTGGTAGCCTCCTTTCGAATCAAATTTTTCTGACGATTTGTCAGATTTTGATTGCCATTTGTTGGCTTCTTCATTCCATAACAAGCTACATTTTTTAAAAAATTTCTTATAACTTTATCAGAACGCAAAATTTGTCGGTTAATTTCTCGAATGGTACACCCCGGCTCTATAAAAAAATGTATTTGAGGTTTTTCTTGATCGGTTAAGTAAACTCCAATTGGCAGTTTTTTAATGTTTACCTAAAATAATGAATGTTAATTACTTTTCCAGAATTTCTTGAAACAAAACAGAAGCCAGAACAGAAAACAGAATATTATAAAAAATCTATATTATTTTGTTATTTTCTCAAAGGCACTGTTTACACGTCATTCAAATTGAAGGATGAAAAATGAACTCTCTGCGAGAGTGGAAATGAACTTTCAACACTTCAACGCAGCAATCAAAATTTTGATGGAGCTCAAGACCTGCATCAATCAATCACAGGGTTGCATTATCAACTTTTCTGGTACTTACAACAACACTTTTAGTCGGCATCGGCCATTCAATCAAAAAATCACGTGTGAACAGCTATTCAATCAAATATCTCGAAGGGAGTAAAAGAGAACCAAAAATTCGATATTCTTCATTTAATTTGAATGACGTATAAGCTCTGCCAAAGTGCACAAAGTGCATTCACAGTAGTACTAAATTTTTACAAAAGCAAAACAAAAAAGGCATACAACCGTTACGTATCTTAAAAACAGACATGCTGTTTATTCCTTTATTGCCACGGTAGCAGACAGCTATGCCTTTTATTTACACAAATTGATTAGTAGAATAAAAGTAGTGCGTCTAAACGAATGTGCCTCAGTGTATTATGAACAAAAAACACAGACGGTGTTTTGAAATAGCGTAAATTTCGTTGATCATCTCTTTTATAGGCAGTAGCACTAATTTAATCAGTTTGTCTGTTGTTTTAATTACTTCTAATGCATATTTTATTCTTCTTTCTGTTCAACATTAGACTGGGCATCCTGCACCCCGTGCCTATGTCCAGTCACAAGTCATCAGCGGCCACATCGTCGTCGTCCCACAACAAAATTGAACATAGCCAGAAGCAGCAACATTATCATCAGTCACAATTACAACAACCACAACACAGACGACTTGAATCTTCGCCCAAACGTTTTAGTTCATCACTTGGCAGTGACACAGGCAACAGCACACGTGAGTCCGAATGTAGCGAGGAACACAGCGGCTCACCAGTATCACGGTCACCACCAATACTCAAACCCTTGCAGCAAAATAACGAACTTTTCGATTCTTTGGCTGCGGAGTTGCGTGCCAAACTCAATGGCAATGGACCGCCAATACTGCTGCCGCCACGCGACTACGATACAGTACATCGCTCAAAGGGCAATTTGACAGCCATAGAGCTACGACGCTGCCGCAATAAGTTGATTGTGGGCAGCACAACATCTGCCAATGGAGTTACAACTCCAACGGCGTCTACCGCCAGTGCTATTGGCGGTGCAGTGAAGCAGGTATCATCACGTGGCTCATCGGGCATTGGTTCTGACCTGGCACCGAGTCCAGAGCGACAAGAGCTCAATAGTTCTAGTGGTAAGTGAGAAACTATATTTTTGTTGTAAGCAAAAAAGTGATTTGTATTGATTCATGGTATAATAAGAGGAGGTAGTGGTAGTTGCTAAAATTCTCTCTTATGCTGGGTACAGCCAGAGTCTTGCACGAACGTTCGTTCACTCGTCTGTAGAAAAAAATAAAAATATGTTGTTCGTTCGTTCGTTCGTAGAAAATAGAAGTTCGTCCGTTCGTAGAAATTAGATGTTTCAGAAATAGAATCACAAATAACTTCTAAGTCCGTGCGATTTATTATAATTAGGTTGCGCATTACGTCGCAATATTTGTCCGCTATCTGTTTTTCACTTTTGTGGGAAAGCAAAATAAATATTTTGTTTGTTCGTTGAAAATAGATGTTCGTTCGTTCGTTCGTAGAAAATACTTGTTCGTTCGTTCGTATAAAATGGAAATGAAAATTTTGTTCGTTCGTGCGTTAGCAGAATTTTTTTATACGAGCGTGCAATGCACCTGTCAATATCAGGGCTCTCATCACGTAACCTAAAATTTATGTCTGACAACAGTCAAATGCTATAATTTTGACGATTGAATTGCACGATAAATGATTTTGAATCGTTTGTATTAATTCAAAAAATTTCTAAAATTTAAATGTTTCAGAACCCAAATTTAATTATATTTTTGTTTGACAATGAGGAAAAGGAAAAAAAAGAGTTGTTGCGACAACGCAGGATCCTTAGAGATAAATCGAATTCTTGATGTCTTCCATTAAAAACAAATGTGTTGTGCTCACAATATTTCAGTGTACGTAGTGCTAATTATTTGTTTTCAAACAAATTTAGCTTGCGTGCTTGCGACCTAATTGTTGGTCAGCTGCGGGTGTTCATCAACGAAATTGATTCAAATTTCCATTTGCTTAATAATCATCGTCCAAAAATATAATTTTGAGCACATTATTACGGAAATATTTGATTAAATATTTATCAACACTTACATTTTTGCTGCAAATATCACGTCCAAGCACAAAAAAACAATAAAAAATGTAAGCAAATGTCATTTTTACTACTGAACATATGTTTTCTAGACGATAAACGAGACGACAATGGTGCGTTTGTATAAAACAAACACTTAACGATATCGTCGCATAGTATCGTAGGAACAATTATCGTTCCTAAGCCCAGGTTTTTACGAATTGAAGCAAAACAAATAAGAAAACATGCAAATTATAATATTCTATGTGTTTGACAGCTGCTGTACCCACCGCTCCGAGACGACACTACCATGTTAAATATACCTTATACTAAGAATAGAGTACGATCAGCCCTACGACAACCGAAAAGACGTAACTTAACTTTTTTTGGGAGCAGTATGAGAACCTGAGTGGAGTATTTTCAACGTTTCCAACAGTGATGTTACTCTACGCGTCGAAAACTAGTTGGCAACGCGTCTACGCATTCAATAGGAACCTCCCAAACGATACTACTTGTCGGATAGACATGTAGTTCGACAAAATAACGGCACTATTTTCGTTGATCACCCACGATCGCTTATGTCGGATGGACTTGATTCCCAAGAGCGAACATCAAGCGAATTAGATATATTATAGCGTAAAGATGACGAACGCATTGATTGTAGCAATCATTTTTTAACTCTTTACTATTTATTTTCTCCGTCTCCGGGAAAAAATGTTTCCAAAAATCAGCATTTCTTATTAAGTCATTTTTCGGGAGAGATTTACTTCTCTCCAAAATTTTAATCTAATGAGAAAATGCATCAAGTTGGATGGACACGTACACAAACGATACTAAAGGGTCCGCCAAATAACTTTTTTTTTTTTGAAAATGCAAAAAAAATCTACTGAATATTTTCTCAAATTTCTTTTTTTATTTGAATGTACAATCCTTCCGGTTAATAATGGAAAATGATTTCATTCAAATGGCTGCCTCGGCTGGCCATGCAGTAGCCTACACGATCGGTCCAATTTTTAAGCACATTATCGATTGTGTGCAGCTGTATTTCACCAATAGCTTCACGTATATTGTTCTTTAAAGCGTCAATTGTCTCTGGCTTGTCGGCGTAACACTTATCTTTGAGGGCACCCCACAAATAATAGTCCAACGGTGTCAAATCGCAGCTCCGAGGTGTGTAGCTTCGGCTGTGTGGCACGTAGCGCCGTCCTGTTGAAACCAAATGTTGCCAATATCCTCCTCTTCAAGTTTTGTGAACAAAAATGCGTTCAACATGGCCCGATAACGATGGCCATTGACTGTAACGGCCATTCCTTGCTCATTTTCGAAGAAAAATAGCCCTATTATGCCTCTGGACCAAAATCCGCACTAAACAGTGACTCGTTTTGGGTGCATCGGCTTTTCAATGTATGCGTGCGGGTTTTCTGTGCCCCAAATGCGACAATTTTGCTTGTTTACATACCCGCCAAGATGAAAATGAGCTTCATCTGAAAATATGATTTTTTTGGCAAAATCGGTAAATCAGCAATATTTCCCAGCGTTGTTCAAGCGTATACACAACCATATTCGTTCAGCGGAAGGATAAAACTAATTATCTGTCAAATCAGACATGTGCTACGTGTTACCATTCACGAAATAAGCACTAGTTGAAAAAAAAAACGTTAGATGGCGGACCCTTTACATGTCGGATGAACATCGGAAAAGTCAAAAATTTTTGTATTTCATCGGACATGTCCTCACCCAACATTATTTTTTGCAGAGAAACGATACTACATGTGTGATAACATAACAGGTCCATCCTACAGGTAGTATAGTTTGGGGGACCCTAATCCTACATCAAAATCAATTATGGGCGGCGTAGACTGCAATGTTTTATTTACCATTGTTATTATCGACGAGTAGACAATGCATCTATTCATACATCAAAATGTTGAAAATAGAGACGAACTTTGACAGCTGGCTTATTTTTAACATTTTTGGCTTGCTTATTTTTTAACAAAATAGAAACTGACGATATTTTCTTCACCACTGATATCCAAAGAAAAATCTCGGATCATTACTGGGGACGAATGATGAAGAAATGTTGCCAATGAATTTTTCATATTCACATATTTTTATTGCCCAAGAATTCCTTAACAAAATTTTATACAAGTAAATATAACAATTTGAAATAAAATACCCAGCAAGCACTGTTTTTTTCTGAGTTTCTTAACATTTTCAGTTCTGAAAGCAATGTTTCAGGCCAACCAGAATAAACTTGTGGCAGCCGTGGCACAGTGGGTAGAGTGTGTGGCCCATACGCCAGATGACCCTGGTTGAAATCCCACCTAACACAGAAAGTTTTTTTCAATTGAATAAATTTTTCTGTTCGGCCGTCACCTCTCTGCAGACAATGGCAAACCTCAGAGACTAAAAACTGCCATGAAAAGCTTCCTTGAGAACATAAGCCGTTCGCAGTCGGCATAAAGCATGTAGGTTCACTTCTCGATCATTTGTGTTCAAGCCTTTCACAACACGCACAACACAATTGATCAGAAGAAGCTCGATCAAAGTCCTTTCAAGGGCTGAAATGACCATATTTCGTTTTTTTTCAGAATAAACTTATTTAATTAACTTCAGTTGAATTCATATGTATTTTGCAAGCCCAGTCTCTAGTGCAAAATTCAGCTTTTAATAAATTGTGTCCCTCTTTCTTATTATTAATTTTCTAAAACAAATTTCTCGCTTTTTCACAGATGATGATCGCTGGTCCAACGAAGCCGACAACTCAGTCATTGCACTAAAGCCATCACAAATACCGATCGAGCGTCCTGCTGTTCCGATTACTTCACATCATCCGCAATTGAATCGGAAGAGCGCCATGCAGCCTCCCGAAGATAGCTACTTACGTGATCTTCCGGCCAAGCCATACACGCCACATGCTGCTAGTTCCGGACGGCACTTAACACCAACAACAACTAATAACGTTAACGTTTCCAGCAAAATCAATCATCACAGTCGCGACAAGCAACCAACGACAACAGCAACAAGTAGCAACCAACGCTCAAAGACTCCATCGTCAGTGCCTTCCTGGACACGCGAAGATGAAATTAAACCAATCATTGTGCGTCCAGCTGATTATGATGCCAAATTTAACCGCATATTGCAGGCAGAGCACAAGCAGGATTATCATCGCAGTGCGGAACGGGACCACACAAAACTACAGGACACCGACAAATACAATGAAATAAACCACATGCTAAACAAGAAACATTCACGCGAACGCGAATCGCCAGAGCGTCCACCACGCTATGCACACAAGGTTGAAGAATTGGATGATTTTGAAGAATCCGATCCATCAAACGAGCACTTGCCGCTACATGCTACATCTTCTATCGGCTACCGCAAAGAGAACCTAACAGACAAGCAAAAGTTTATTGAGTACACAACGCAGAAGCAAACGAAGCCATATGCCGTGGAGGAGCCGCAACGGTATGGTGGGCGCCATCGCTACGTAGATCCAGCTGATTTACCATTCGAACAAGTGCCACACAAGAAATATCCTGCGGCAAATCGTGCTGCTGTATCACCAGATCGCTCGGATATGGGACGCAGCACTGCAGAACGACAACGCGATCACCAACGCATGGTGGAGGAGAATAAGCCACGTAGCCATTCCGGACGCGACCGTGAACGCGAACGTTTTTCACGTAGCAGCGATCGCAATCCATATCGCGAACCAGAAAGCATTCCCTACATACAGAGCATGGAAAAGATGATGAAGTCCACTGCCTTGCATTACAAGTCCTATGAGGCCTCAACTGAACCCACAACGGTGCTGAAGGATGACCCCTTGGTTGCGCCTCATACAAAAGTCAGTCAACGCAGCAAATCATATCCGAAGCACGACGATAATCGTCGTGAAGACTTTAGTTATTCACGCAATGGCCGCTCTGACTACGCACCTTCGACCACCGGTAGTAACATCTCCCCGAAGGAGCGCTTTAAAGATGCTAAGAACAAGTTTCACGCCATGGAGCGCACTGGTAGTCGTTACAACATAACTGATGAAAAGGATGTCACTTCGGACTACAAGCCACGACGTCGCGGTTCTGTTGAACCAGTATCGGCCGATGCTGCACGCATATATGATGATTGGAGTGATGAAGAACGTTTGGAAGACTCACCGCCACCACTACCGTTGCACAGATCAAGCTCACGCTCACGTGATCACTGGGAGCAATCAGCTCCAGCCGTGCCGATACGAGAACGAGAGCGCGACATATTGCCACCCAGAGAACGCGATGTCGTACGCGAACGTGAATCCAGAGATTTACGCAACACACGCGATGTGCATGAACATCGTGATTACTCACGTGATGTTCGTGCACGTGAGTTGCCCGGCATGCGCTCAGAGCCAAAAGAGATTCGTGATCATCGAGAATTGCGTGAGCCTCGTGATAACTACCGCGAGAACCGTTATGATCCACGCGAGCTGCCGCATCGCGCACACGAACGGGAAACGAGTCGAGATATAACTCGTGAGCGTCAACGTTCCGACAGAACACGCGATCTTTCACATGAATATTCACGTGAACATCGTGATACGCGTCGTGATTACACGCCAGAAGCTCGTTCCGCTACTGGTGATCATCATCGATCCGATTACCCCGATCGTGCAATCGACAAACAACGGTTAGCTCATTCTACCGATAAATATCCACCACCACCCACAGGTGGTGCTCCCATACCGAACGCTAAATTAATGTCAAACCTGAGAGACCAACAAAAAGGATATCGTCACAGCTATGCTGAACCGGTCTTTGCTAGATCAGGCGGACGTGTTGGATTAGCGGCGGTGAATCCATTCTGAGCTAAAAAACTAATTAATTTCGAAAAACAAAATAAATAGCTGTATAATTATGCTAAACAAAACACAAACCCTTTAATCTATCAAAAGAAAATAACTGAGTTTATGTTTCATTTTTGAATTTGTAGCAATAAATTGATTTATGTAAGCGTTTAACCTTAAAGATTACATATTTTAAACTTTTATACAAATCGTATACATTTATTGTACTTTTATTAACTTAAAATAAAAACTAATATGTATGTATTTCAATCTATAAAAACGTCTGATGTGCGTTATACATTATGTGCCTTTACAAAAACTAGTGAAAATCATTTCAAAAAAATTTTAAACAACAAAATTTGTGTAACTTTAATTGTTTTTATAATTTATGCTTTTCGAATATATAAAAAAATTGATATATATGTTTTTTTGTTGTATTTACAACATGATTATTGGATACTTGATTTATTTCAGCATGCGAAAAATTCGTTTCTTAATATTTGATTCTTCAATATATATTCTCTTTTTTTTTCTCTAATATGACATATAATCTATAAATAAAAAATTTAGAAAATTACTTTAAAATACATTTTTTGAGTTTTATTAACGGAATGGTAAGTCATGTGACTTACCATTAAATAATATCTGAGGTAAGCGGTGATAGAAATCACAACATAATTTGGTTAACAGGGTATTTATAGTTAAACATAAAACAAAATTTGCTTGTTTCAATATTTCTTAACGAGCTTTTTAAATTTGAAATTCGAATATGCACGAGAGTGGGCAAAAAAAAGTATAAAAAACCCACCTTCTATTTTAAAGATCAGCCTAAGATATCAACAAAAAGATTACTAAAAAAATAATTCAGAAATAAAATATCCTAAAGAACTAAGTAGGTGTTATATTTCCTGTAGTCCAAAGTTATATTCCACTAATTTACAAAGGTTCTTAAAAAAAAAATCAATTAATTTTTTAAAATTATATGGTATCATATGGTAAATATGGTGTAAAATTTAGGAGTTTTTTATGCCATATTTGCCATATAATACCATATAATACTCTTAAAAAGAAGAAGCTTTTATACTATTAAATAAAGTATTATTTTATTTCTTTTTTTCATATTCTTACGCCTAACCGAACGTTCAGAACGCCTGATTAAACAGAGAATTTATCTCAAACATTTTATTTACTTACTTACTTAGGTGGCGCCTACAACCGTAAGTTAGTTTCCGACTGTCGTAAGAAATTGCGCCAGCCATTTCTGTTTTGCGCTTGCCGGCGCCAGTTGGAAACTCCAAGTTTCGTCAGGTTGTCCTCTACTTGGTCCATCCAACGGAGATGCGGGCGTTCTCTTCTGCGTTGACTGCCGCTGGGTACCGAATCGAATATTATCTTCGCTGGAGCGTCGTCTCCATCCGCTCAACATGACTTAACCAGCGAAGCCATTCGATTTTTATGCGCTTTAACATGTCGATGTCGGCGTATAGCTCATACAGCTCATCGTTTCATTGTATTCGGTACTCGCCATTGACGCAGATTGATCCGTATATTTTACGAAGGATCTTTCTCTCAAACGCTCCCAAAGTCTTTTCATCAGAGCTGCAGGACGGGCATGATTAGTGACTTAAGGCCCTTATAGACGAGCAACTAATCGCAAAACTGATTGAAAAACTGGTTGATGGTTTTACCTACAGACGCATGGACCAATTTTTCAATTCCAGTACAAAAACTTTTTGTTCTCGAAAACATCGCGCATATTATATTGATAATGAATGCAAATAATTTTTTTATTATGAATCTTACGTTTAGTTGTTGCTTTTGCTACAAACACATCATCAGTTGATGAACTGGTTGATGTGAATCGCAAAAAATCAAAATTTTTTCATTTTTGCCAACTGATTGATAAACTGGTTGAAAAACTGAAAATGACACCTCAACTCATCTACACACGACTTGTTTTGAACAACCAGCTACCAGTTTATCAACCAGTTTTGCGATTAGTTGCTCGTCTATAGGGCCCTTTAAAGAGAGTGACTTTTGTTCGTCGAGTGAGGGCTCTGCTTCTCAATTGCCTAATGAGCCCAAAGTAACACCTGTTGGCAATAGTTATCGTTCGTTTTATCTCTCTACTGATATCGTTATATCTCGAACATTTTATTGCAATAAAATCTTCGCTCCGGGTATCGTTCGGAGTACCGTTCAAATCACACAAACATCAATCGCGAACAAACATTAACAGCCATCTTGTATGTAAGCGTTCGGTCGGATTTACTGTTCAGACCGAGGGAACACCATTGGAGATAAATTTATGTATAGCAAACACTATTCGTTCGGATTCAAAGAATCTTTCGTTCGTTCACGTACGGTTTGGTTAAGATAACATTTTCATAACCAAGTCCCGAATATTTGTTTTTTTTTTTTAATCGTTCAAAAAGTATAAGACTATAGTAACAGTTAAAATTTCTAAAGAAATTATTTAATTCTGATTTTAGAATATTAGAAGGTTAGAAGTTTGATGAAGTACTGGGACGCCTTAAGGTAAAAACTTTTTTAAATATTCAAAATTAGTACGCATTCATCAAAAAATTCACAACAAATATTTTCTCTTCGCCAAAGATTTAAATTTGTAATGTGGCATTATTGACATTGAATTTTACTCTATTGGAATATCAATTTCTAGAAACTGATCTCCAGGGTTAATATAGCATGAGCCTTGAAGAGTTTTGTGAAAAAATAAACTAGCGATGTTAGTTAAGTTCCCGAAAATAGCGAATAATTGTATATTTATATGCTTCAAAAACAGATATCTGTGAACTTGAAATCATTTTTATTTAGCAAATAGCAATTGGTTTTGATTCAATTTCAATATCAAACGCTCTGTGTGCTTTTTAAATTTAATTACTTTTGAAAAATTTAGTGTTTCTTGATCAAAAAAAAAAAAGGATACGACCTTTTCAGCCCTTGAAAGGACTTTAACCAAGCTTCTTATAATCAATTGTGTTGTGTGTGTTGTGAAATGTTTGAACACAAATGATCGAGAACTGGACTTACAAGTTTTATGCCGACTCCGAACGGCTTTTGTTCTCAAGAAGCTTTTCATGGCAGTTTTTACTCTCTGAGGTTTGCCAGTGCCTGAAGAACAATTAATTCAATTGAAAAAACTTTCTGTGTCAGGCGGAAATTGAACCAGGGTTCTCTGGCATATGGGCCACGCACTCTACCCACTGCACCATGGCTGCCACGGTTCTTGAACACTAAATCGAAAATACAGTGAAATCATCACAAGCTTGCAACACTCAAACTGTTCGTATTGTGATGTTTAAGCTGCGAGAGACAAATAAATTCTCTGATTCACCCCATGTCTTAACCGCAAGAGTCGTTGGCAACGTTGTTAAAAATAAATATATGTTGGCTACGTTATCATTTGACAATTGGTATATAAGCAACGGCGTTTTGATTAAATTTTAAAATACATTAAAATTGGTTTGTTTTCTACCAAAATTTCACTTAAATGGCTGCAAAAGGTTTTAAAAATAATATATTCACTGCATTCAATATTAACCCAATTCATTTTGTAGGAGAGCCAAGCGCTAAAAGAACAAAAATTCATAGCACTCACATTAATCACATCAAAAGTAGAAGCATTCAAGACGTTGATGGTTTGTAGCAAATGTTTATAATAAATATCACCAAACTAAGAATAAATTTCCAATAGAATTTGAAACGCCGTCAGTGTTTAATCCAAAGTTCCGCGTCTGTCCCTATCTGGATACCATCAATCGGCCACTGCTAGATTTTGACTTTGAGAAGCTCTGTTCAATTTCACTGACGCGCATTAATGTTTACGCCTGCCTGGTGTGTGGCAAATACTTTCAGGGACGTGGAACTAATACACACGCTTACACACACTCCGTCTCGGAATCCCATCATGTGTTCCTGAATCTTCAGACGCTGCGTTTCTACTGCCTGCCGGACAATTATGAAATTATTGATTCTTCCTTGGATGACATAAAATATGTGTTGAATCCTACCTTTACAATGCAAGATATACGCAATCTCGACAGTGTCGATCAGGTGAAGTACTCGCGAACGGTGGATGGCACGCTGTATCTGCCAGGTGTAGTAGGTTTGAACAACATTAAAGCTAACGATTACTGCAACGTGGTGCTGCATGCATTGTCGCATGTTGGTCCTCTACGCAATTACTTCTTACGCGAGCAGAGCTATGCGAAGATTAAGCGTTCCCCTGGCGATACCATTTTTAATCTGGTACAACGTTTTGGTGAGCTGATGCGTAAAATGTGGAATCCGCGCAACTTTAAGTCCCACGTTTCGCCCCACGAAATGCTACAAGCTGTGGTGCTATGGTCTAGCAAACGCTTTCAAATCACCGAGCAAGGTGATCCCATTGACTTTCTTTCGTGGTTCCTACATACGCTGCATCGCGCCATGAAAGGCACCAAGCGGCCAGATTCTTCGGTTATTTATAAAATCTTCTTGGGTGAAATGAAAATCATCACACGCAAAATACCGCCTGTCGAATTGGATGATACACAGAAGACGCTGCTGCTGGCCACCGAAGAGTATCAGGAAAAGTGCGAAGACTCAAATTTTCTCTATCTCACTTGCGATCTGCCACCACCACCGCTATTTACTGATGAATTTAGGGAAAATATAATACCACAAGTTAATCTCTATCAGCTGCTGGCCAAGTTTAATGGCACCACCGAAAAGGAATATAATACGTATAAGGACAATTTTCTAAAACGTTTCGAAATTACACGACTGCCACAATATATTATCTTGTACATCAAGCGGTTTACAAAGAATACATTTTTTTTGGAAAAGAATCCAACGATTGTCAATTTTCCCATAAAGTGAGTATTTAAAAAAAAAATCGAACTCAGCTTTAATTTCTTAAAAATTATTTTTTTTCGATTTTTAATTCTTAATAGTATTATGTATTATTTTAAAATCTTTTAATATGACTTCTTTTTTTTCTTCTCTCCCTCACTCTCTCTTTCGTTACCTTCAGAAATGTTGACTTCGGCGATATATTGGGCATGAAGAATCGTGAGCGTTTTGGCAATACCAAATATAGCTTAGTGGCCAATATTGTGCACGATGGTGAACCAAATAAGGGCACATTCAGAGCACACGTCCTTCACAAAGCCAACGGCCAGTGGTATGAGATGCAGGACCTGCATGTAACTGAAATCTTACCCCAAATGATAACCTTAACCGAATCATATCTACAAATTTACGAGCGCAGCAATGATTGATAAAGCAGCTTAGAGTAAAACATAAACGGAGTAAGTCTGAAATAGATAAAAATTCATGTATTGAATATAAAGGACGAAAATAAATGCTGAGATATGCCCAAAAATAACTTCCATTTGTATTTGATTTTAAACCACAAATATTGAGCATGCGCTTTGCCAACAACTACTGCCAACGAGTCTCGAATCTCTTCCATGCAAATGACTTTGAACTCGTTGCTTGTAGGGAATTGCAAGAGTTCAACAACGACATACATGCATGCGAAAATCGATTTCCGAATTAAGAGGTGTAATTTAACGCGCACATCATAAAATCTTTGTGGTGCCAGTCTCCAATTAACATTTCCAAAAACTAGTTCATAGCCAAAAAAACAATGGCCGAGGGCACATACGAGTACGAATGCATGCGTGCGGAACTACTGGGTATAGCCAAACCCAATCAGGAAGAGTTCGAGCTGGCCAGAGCAGAACGACTTAAGCAGGAACAAGCCGAAGCTGAGGCAGCTGAAGCGAAGGTTGTAATATTATTTTATTCTGAAAAAGCAATAAATTTTTCTATTTTACAACCGTGCAGCTTTTGGAGGAGCAAACGGAAGCCTTGCAGAATACTGGTGGCAAGCTGGATGAGCTCAACTCAATACTCTCGTCGACGCAGCAAAAGCTCAATCGTTTCAAGCAGAACGCCTGTGGCAGTTTGTCGAATATTTTCAGTCGCGGTTCGGTGGATATACCAGACAGTCAGGCACCTAGCACTTCGGCTACAGCCAGTAGACGCAATACAACAGCTAGTGGGGGACTCTGCGAGACTTCCCGAGGAGACATCAATACCGCTTTAGACAATCTAGATGAAATGCAAAAGAATGATGCTAATATTGATGATATACAGCCGCGGATACCCACAGAAGTAATACGCAATGCCAAGCTGGATATATCAAAGAAAATGACATCGCACTTGGACAAGCTGGATACGCTGATTCATAAGGCCGATCAGGCGGAAATTTCAATGGCATCGCAAACGCAGCAAATGAAAAAATACACCAAGTAGTGGGAAAACACGGTGAAAGAAAGAGAGAGGTAGAGAGTGAAGAGCGGCAGCAGCCACCAAAATTGTAGTCAACTATATCAATGATAGTTCTAATTTTAAGTAAATATATATTTCCAATTATAACGTTTTAACGCTATAACAAGTTAATCCAAGATTCTAAAGACCTAAACTAGGAACGTAAAAGTTTGAAGAAAAATGTATGCTGTTGAAAAAAAAGAGTGAAATTTGGCAATACTTGAGCTAAGAACGTAGCTTGTCGCAACTTTAAAAAAAAAAGAAATACACTTAACTTCTGCAGCAATCAAAAGAAAACAGATTCAATTCACTTACCTCAGCAATATATCACAAAACAAACATTTTACATTTCAAAATATTTTCAAATTTTATTTACTTCAATTGTACTTATTTGTGTATTTTAAACAAGCTACTTTTGCGAAAATTGCTGCTTATAAGACGCTTAAATTAAGCCAAGTTTTTCAAATACGCGCTAATCAAGCTGCGATTTATAATCTTTTTAAAATGGACAACATAGAGCTATTCCAATCTTCCATTCTACAAGAAGCAATCACCAAGCAGCCTTTAGCAACAAAATCATTACAAGCTGTGGATCTCGTAGGTGAGTTGAGTTTGGGCAAAATTGCAAAAAAAAAACTGCAGTAGCAGGTTAAAAAAAAAAGGAAGTAAGTCAAAGATTGTGCTTAATAATAAATATATGCAATTAAACTGTTTTTACATTATATTTATATACTATATATAAATTTATTATAAGTAATCTAATGAACACATTCGTTGGCAATCTAATTAATCAAAATATGTACCTAAATTCTTACAATAAGCAGTAGTTTTTTTTTCATTTTTTGTCGTGTTTCTATCTTGTATTTGTGTGTTGAACTTATGAGTAGTTATAAGGAAAAAAATCTAATTAAATTCTATCTACATATATTCGGCTCTATTGTGAATTAAATTGCATCCCGAATTAAAAAAGGGAATTTTCGTATTTTTAACAATGTTTACAGAATGTTTTGAAAATTTTAATCGTCTTTTTTTAAGATCACAAGAAAAAATCTAAATCTTGTTTTAGATAGACAGGCTCTATCCGGTCTAAAAACTGAAAACTCCATTATTAAATTCGGGGAAATTTATTTATAATAGGGCTGATTATGTTGACATTAAAAAAAAAAACATTGTTGTTTTATCTTAATTGCTGAAGTATCACACTGGTGGCCAAAAGTAAGCTTCAATAGCTTATCAGTAATCAGTCAGTCAGTTTTGTTTTGTTTTGAAAAAAATAAGAAAATTGTAAAAAGTGACGTAGGCATTTTGTATTTTTTTTTTGTTATTTTCAAAATTAATCTAAAATGGTGACCAACTAAATTATTTTGTAAATATTCTGTTAATTGTTCAAAAATTCTTCAACGCATTTAATTATAAGTAACAACAACAAAATGGGACGCACTTCATCGCCCTCGCACAGGCGATGTGAAGAGGAGCGCACAGAATGTAAAAAACGTCGGGAACGCCGGTCAAGGGAACGAGAGCGTGAGAGAAATGGTGGTGCGAGTGGAGCCTGCAGTAGTAGACGACGTTCATATGAGCGAAAGCGCAATAGAAGTCGTTCAAGAGGAAACGCGTGCCGCTGTCGTTCGAGAATCCGATCACGCAATTACGCTTCCACCTCAGGTTTACAAAATTTTCCCTTCAGTACATTCATTACTTTAAAGTAGGTCACCGCAGTTGCCTTTTTAAACATTTTTTAAAACATTTAAAATTAAATTTTTTTAAACATTAGATACTAGAGTATATTTCATGACAGACATGTGTCTCATCGCAATATAAAATGTGTAGAGGAAAATACTCATGATTCTCATCCGCTCAGTCTGAATTTTTGAGAAAGTATTTTTTTTCGCAAAAGAACAAAAACGTGTCATTCGAAAGCAGTGAAACGAATATACGTAGGGTGAGGTGGGGTTATGTGTGCCATGGGGTGATGTGTAACATGGCGATCTTTTGTACAAAATGTTAGCATATGAGCGAATGAACAACTGTGATATGTCCCTTTTTTTGACATTATCGTTTTTCATAAATGTTGGAAGTATGCAGATATACATTAAATTACAAAATTAAAGTCTTTTTTATTTAAAAAAGATAGCGTTTCGAATAAAATTTTCTTGAGATTTCAAGAGTAGATATAAAATGTGGTATTATTTTATATATTTAAATATAACAAACGATTTTGCATTTTCCCACGTTTTGGTAAAACGCCATCAATGAGAAAAAAGTGACTTACATTAGGGTGATGTGTAACACTTACGATGAAGTGATGTGTAATACATCTGACACATTATAACTGCCATTAAAGAGGCAACAACGTCAAACTCTGAAATGCGATCACATAAACGACATTAAAAGAAATCGGTCCAGTTCATACTATTCAGCCAGACAAAAATCTAATCGTGGTAGGAAGTCAAAGAAAAGCTGTGCTCTAACAACGCCAAAGAAACGTTTACAATTGCAGGAGGGGAAAAAAAAAATAAAATTACATATATGGAAAAGAAAACCAAACAAGCATCAAGGAAAGATGCAGGTGCGCAGTCGCAAAACCGGGGCTCTTCGTCGTCATCCGAAGAAGATCGAGATTTCTACGTGATTTGTTGCAATTTTTTTTGCCAAAACATTTAAATCAAAAAGTTTCGCTTGAATGTAATATATGCATGCGTCTTTTTATATTTTTTGTGAGCTATTTTATTTGTGTGAATTGTCACTCCGATATGAATTTATGCGGCAAATAATAATTTTACATTTGTTATGTAATTTTTCTTGCAATTAATAAAGCCTATCACATATTACATTGAAGTTAACGATCAGTTTTTTGAGAATCAGATAGATTTACTAAATGTTGCTATTATTTCATTAAGTTTTTATCATAATACTTTTACTAAACATAAAAAGTCAAAATAAACATAAAAAATTAAAGTTCCTGATCATTAAACTAATATTTTATTGGTGTTACACATCAGCCCACCGTTTTAAAAAAACCAAAAACAACATATTTGAAATTTTTGATCTATTTCATCCATTTGTCAAAATATTCAACAGCCATGAAAGAAACACTCATTTCGAATTGGTTCTTCTGCAAGGGATAATTTCTTAGTTCACTTTTATTGGAGCAAATAAAAACGTGTTACACTTCACCCCACTTCAGCCTACTATATATGAAATATATTTCTTTATATTTATATAAAGAATATATATAAAGAATATTTCCTTTTTAGCTTACATTAAAGCTCTTAGGTAGCACTTCAATTAGTGCCAAAGTTTATAGTAGGCATCATTTAGGTTAAAAAAAAAAAAAACGCGGAAAAAGAAATGGAATAAGTTTTCGTTTCCATTTATAGAAAGTGAGAATTCAGCGGAATCTGTCACAATTTTTTAGTGCAACTAATTTTAGAATCTTATGAAATGTTATTTTACAATGTATTTTGTTTTTTATCATAATCTGAGTCGTTACGTGATATTTTGCACGTGACATTTCTTCTATTATGATTCAATTCAGTAATTAGGTAATTAAGTGATTATATAATTTAGCAATTAAAATTTTTTTTTAATTTGATCCAACATTGTAGTGAAGCTTTATATCCACGCCTATCCAGAAGCCCATTTGGGTCGCGCTGCATCCATACAAATTTTTCCTATCATCAGTTTTGTATCTTTTTCTTTTTTTTAATTTTTTTAAAGACACAGTTTGGTATTGATTTTTTCTAGAATGTGCTCAATGTATTCCATTTTTACTAAAACAAAAACGTTCTCGAAACATTTACTAAATAGAAAAACTGCATTTGTCAAACAGTGCAGACGACTTGATTATCATGGTAAATGAACTTATGTACAAATTGCAAAGAGAAAATATGAAATCTTGTTTTAAACTTGGAAATCGCTGAGATATACAGAACTGAGATTGGTACGAACTGATGAAAAAAGTTTACGGTGATGATTGTATATCTCGTTTACAAGTTATAAGTGGTTTCAACGATTCAAAGGTGACCGTGAAAACGACGATCAAAGAAGCGGACGTTCAGAAAACAAAGAGAATGTTGACTGAAGAGTTAGGAACAAATAGAGAGACTGTTCGTCAAATTCTAACTAAAGATAAGGGGGGAAAAAAAGGTCTGTGCGCGATTTGTACCACACGAATTCAACAGCTGAAAACGATCCAGATTTTCTTGATTCGACCATAACTGATGATGAAACATGGTGCTTTAAATATCACTTCTCAAATCAACCTTAAATCGAACTCAAATGTTAATATCAAACATTAGTTCTCGATTTGAAGATCACATTTGAAATCAAATTTGAGAAAAAAATTCTCAAACCTTGGACTAGTGTTTGCTGAGTTTGGTCTTAAATAAAATTCATGGTTTAAAAAAAAAATAAATTTAATAATGTACCTTTTTTTAAAAAAACCCTGCTGAGGCCCATAAACCAGTAGCCGAGCTTTTTAAAAAATCATTTTTATCAAAACTTCTTGAATGATCCAGACATTCTATAGTACAGCCAGGTTCCATTTTCTGATTTTGCTGAATTTTTTTATGACAAATTTGACTGCGACAAAAAAAAAGATATAATTTTACCATACATCAGCTTATTGATTTTAGTTTCTGTAGTTTTGGTCACCATTGTAATTAAATAAATAATTTGATCTTGTCTTTGATACAAAACATTCAGTTAAAATAAAATCTTGAAAAATTTTCCTAAGAGTTAACAGCAAAGATATGCAAGCGCTTTGCGAATACCAAATATATCCTACTGCCCTACTCTGTATTGCGATGCGCCAATCAATGCGATACGAAAATGAAATGCGATGCGTGCGCAAATCTGTACAATCAAATCAATTTTGCGAATTTTTTTTCGCATCGCAATAGAGAGTAGGGTCACTTAAGTTTTAAGCAAAGAACTTAAAGCATTAAAATTAAACGATATTTTCTTTAAGTTTAAAGCTCAATACAATTTTAAAGTTTTGTACTTCTTTAAATTAGTTTGGAAGATTAAACATTTACAAGAGTACTAAAGTATACTATAATATAATATAAATACATATAAATATATAATTAAATAATCTAAGCTTCGTCACTAGCATAATGCATAAATACTTTATAGAAAAAAAAGTATTTTCGAGACCGCAAATTAAAATAGCTTATTTTGAATCATTTTAAGATTTGTAAAAAAAGAGATGCATTGTGCAGCTTGTTTCATGTTGTTTACATTTTTGTCTGACGCAAATCTTTTTTGTTATCATTTTTGAAATTTTCCCGACCATTTAAAGATTATAGAAAACGTAGCTGAGCTGAAAGTCATCATTGGTAAAGCGATAGATTTCTGGCAACAACAGTGAATTTTCCTCCAACTCCGCCAGCAACTCACTAAACAGGGTAGGACTTACTTTCAGCGAATGTATTGATATATCATGTTTCCAAAACGCTAGTAATGGAGCATCTGATGTTTCGCTGTCACTTCCTTTCGGTTGCTTCTCATCCATCATGCGATAGAGCAGCTTGAAGCATTTGAACTTTTCCAGCTGCACTTCCAGCACATTGTTGTTGTTGTGCAAGCTGCCATGTGCCAAGGGTTGAGCATTGCGTAGCACATCTAGCTGTTTTTCGAGTATGTGTAGCAATAGAAAACGGCGCTGCCGATTGGGAAATGTTGCCTCCAGCAACACTTTGGAGAACTGCATTTGATGCAACGGTTCGTTGTCAAGTGTGGTTTCTCGAATTATTTTGTGCAGCAATTGGCAAGTTAGCGAAACTTTTGTCTCTGGAAATACCTCATGGGGAGCAGCACCTTTGATAGCTGTTTGTATTTGCAGGCTATCGCACCATAACTTTGTCGCCTTACTGTCGAACAGCGTCTCGCCTAAGTAGCTCAGGCAACGACGACAATAGAGATGATTTTCTTTTACTTTGGTTTTATCGCGCAGCAACGTGGCATTTAGCACCATAAATTGAAAACCATAAAAGATATCTTGTGATTGTGGCACCAATACTTGACCAAAATCGGGTCCATGATGACAGAAGAATTCGCCCATGTCGATGGAACCCGAGGGAAACTGCAGAATTCTTTGGAACTGTTGTTCTTCACTCAAAGCACATTTGCAATTTTTGCATTGTATAGCAACTGCTTCACTTGGCTGCACTTGTGGCTTAGGCTCTGGAACTACTGGCAATACTGTTTGGTCAGCCTCGCCACTATCATCAGAAATGTCATCAATGGTAATGCGAAAACTGGCGTTGCACTCCTCCACTATAAGATTGCTCATGGTGCGTGCTTCGATAGCAAAATGTCCAAAAACTTTGGCACAAGTTTCCGTCGAGTACTCCTTAAGTCGTATGGCATCATTGTCCACGTGTATTTTTAAGAATTCTGTTTCCGTAAGACTTTGATCGAATTGCAAAAACACATTGGCACAATGCAGATTCTTGCGAACTTCGATGCAGATGAAACGCAACGACATTTACTGGCCAAGTTTCTCAGCTGATGGTTGGTATTTTTATGAGGGATGACGAAGGTTTTTACGGTGTCCTTCGGTTATTACAAGACTCTTGCAGATCTTACTTATTTAACTGGTAGTTTTGAAAACTTCATCCTCCAATTTTAAATCCTTTGAACAAATTCTTTCTTTGTTTTGGTTCGTATTCTTCTTCCACTTCTTCGTGTTTATTGCGCGCAATAAAATGTCAAATATTGCTACTCGCTGATTTAAGCATCAAATTTATTCGATAGTTTTGCAACGAGTTGTTCAGCGCATGGTAGAATTATAAGGTATGGCCGACTCGGAGAGGAATGGAGTGGAAAGCAGAATAAAGCGAGATATATCTCAAAATCAGCTGTTCATCGCAAATTTCTTTATGCTCACGTTTCACAGTTGTTTTTAGGTTAAAACTGTTACAGGTCTTTTTTTTGCAATTTTAAGACTTCTTTCAGATTTTATAGATTTTATTACACTTTTTTATAATATTTTCACTCAAATTAGCACAAATTTAACACCCGCGACCGCACTGTTTACAGCTTGGATTTTCTTCATTTGCAATTTCTACGAAATTCGTCGTTTTGACATATATCTTCTTTCTCATTATCCACTCTTCGTTGACGCGTAGGAGCACTCAGCGAAGCGGCCCTACCTTATCATTGTATCATGGTTCAGCGGAATATCTGCCATCGCTTTCGTTAACCCATTCATTAATTCATTTAACTTTATTTCGCTTCTTCCATGATACAATGATAAGCCGAAATTGCAAATGAGGAAAATATTTTATGTTTCCAGGTTGCAAGCAGTGCGGTCGCGGGTGTTAAATTTGTGCTAATTTGAGTAAAAATATTATAAAAAAAGTGTAATAAAAACTATAAAATGTGAAAGAAGTCTTAAAATTGCAAAAAAAAACCTGTAACAGTTTTAACCTAAAAACACCTGCGAAACGTGAGTATAAAGAAATTCGCGATGAACAGCCGATTTTGACACCTCGCTTTATTCTGCTTGCTACTCCATTCCTCTCCGAGGCGGCCTTACCTTATAATTCTACCATGCGCTTCTTCAAATAAGAAATTTGTAAGTCCCAATTTAGACATGCCGATATGACGACGATTTCTCTCACCGATTTTCTTTTGTTTCGCTGTTTCGTCATCCATTGCTTTTAGACACGACGATTTTGCCGAACGATGTTTGCTTGCTGTTTCACTATTTTTTCATTTTTCATTTTTTGGACGATTTTATTTTCGCCTTCTCTTCGGCTACTGCGTCCACAAGGTGAAAATCGGTGAGAGAAATCGTCGTCATATCGGCAAGTCTGAGTTGGTTATTTATTAAAGGCATTTTTTAATACATCAATAATTCATTTGTTTTTTCTTTCTGAGGTTTGCTATTGTCTGCAGAGAGATGGCGGCCGAATAGAAAAATTATTTCAACTGAAAAAACTTTCTGTGTCAGGTGGGAATCGAACCAGGGTTCTCTGGCATATAGGCCACACACTCTACCCACTACACCACTTTCGAAACGAACATCAAGCGAAATATCGATGTGGCAGAATGTTATAAGAAACAACAAAATTGTATGAAAAAATTAAAGCAACGAGATATTTTATCAAAATTATTTTATACGAAATTATGCACACCTTACACGGTCAATCATTTGACATCCATCATGTGTACGTCTGGATTAATGCTATCCCATACATACATTAATCATACTGTCAAATTCATTCTATATTATTTTTCATTGATTAGAGACGTGCGAAGAGGGACACGGACGATTGCATAAAATATATTGCATTAGAAACTTGCATTAAAAACGTAAAAAACAAAAGGAAATGAGCTCGATTGAAAGAGTAAAAGAATAAGACTAAAAAAATAAATGACCTATCAAACGAAAATCTCTTAAAAAAGTTAAAAATGATAAATAAACTTCAATAAAAACTGTCAAAAAATGATTCTCTTAATTTTTTTCTTACCGCTTCGTTCTTTTCTTCTAACATGATTATCGCATGACGAAAACAAACTAATTGACAACAGATTGATCAATGAAGCCCTTACAAACATCAATCCGCTGGACAATCATTGAAAAATATCAAAATAATTTAAGTTTGGTCAATCAAGCCATCAACGAGTCTGTGTGACGCATACAAACAAACATTCACTAACACATAAGTGATTGATGTCAAATGATCGACCGTGTAAGGTGCGCATTATAACGTGTTGCCATTGGTTGATGTGAAATCAAAACCTTTTAATTTTTACCTACTGATAGAAATCCTGGGTGAAAAATTGAATATAACACTTCAATTTATCTGCTCATGACTTCTTTGCAACAACCAGCAACCAGTTTATCCACCAGTTTTGCGATTACTTGCCCGTCTACAGCACCCGTAATGTTTGCAATATGCCTACAAATGCTTGTTATATAAAAGTGCAGCCCTGTATTTCACTCGTTATTGTAAAGTAACGAGTGTGCTTACGTAATTTAAACGTCATTTGTCACAACAACAAAATGCAAAGGCGAAAAAGTAAAAGTTGCTTTTAATTCTTCACTTTTGCTCCATTCTACATTCGTAAGTTCGCTAGTGCTTTTATTCGATCCCCAGCTTTGAAACAGTTTAAAGTGAATAAATTTAGTATTGCATTTAAAAAACTTAGTAAAATACAAATAAACAATTTGTTTACCCAGTGAAGTTTTCAGTGAGAGTGAGCCTGTAGTTTGAATAAATTAGTTATTGAATATGTGTAAGTTGAAAGTTTAAGAAAAAATGAATTCTATCCATGCATTGCATACGTACAAAATAAAAAATGCCAATAATTTAATAAATACTTTAGGCCCCTGACTGCACACTGTGACGCAAAGTTAAATAAGAAATAATTGTCAAATATTTACGGAATAATAAATACATGATGAAATACAAGGAGCGCCAAGAATGATGGAAAGAAAGCATGATAAACAAATTTTAACCTAGTTGTACAAATAAGATGAATAGACAAAATTTGCAAAACAATAAATTAGCTGCTGTCTTTCCTGCCAACCAATTTTGCCAGCATTCATTTCGATCGTGCTCCAGCACAGCAAAGCTGCAACGATTTCGTATGGCGATCTCTTGTTTTACTGTTACGATCTTGTCACTCATTGACGCTATACGTTTATTGTCCCAGTTCCACAGTTGTTGTGCTGGTTGTCTTGCTGTTTTAGCGCACTATGTGTGCTTTATTTTTTTTTTGTTTCTATTTTTGCATGGGGCTTTCAACCTATTAAACCGATAATAAAAACTCATCGAAACTGCTGCTCTTGTCAGCCTGCGTCCCTCTATAGTATGTACAAATGTGTCGGTGTTGGCACATCTATAGTTCATATCTGGGAATCGAACTTTTTGGGTACTTTTATCAATTTTGTTTTTATGTTGTCATGTGCTTAAATTTTGTCATTTTAGATTATTATCGATATTCGAGATAAGTTTAAACAAAAATAGAAAAACCTGCCCATTGACATAGAATAAGTTGACAGAAGTTTATTTGGATCTAGCGCGTACACCTATTGAAGCAAACGTGCGGCTAAGATAAGCGTTATTTCGCAGATAAATGAATAGTATTGTACCTGTTTTTACAGTTATACCAAAACTTTTCTTAATTATATGCCAATTTCCAGTTTTAGTTGTATTTAGTTAAATCAAATGCAAAAGAATTCACCATTTGTTTATAAAGCTGAATTTTATTTATTCATAAGTACATTAAGAGATCATATAAAAAATTTCATTAACATTTTTAATATTTATTGAAATTAAGTCTAAAAACCATCAAACTAATTTCAGCTTTTGAGCAACGTTCAACTCTTATCAACGGCTTTATTATCTCTGACTATAATTGTTTTATAGTCATTTCATAAAAATCTTATCTTTGTTGCTTAAACACGACTAATTAAGTACAACTAATTAACTGACTGCTTATTTGTTTGTAAATTTTCTTTTCTATTTATAAAACACCTCAACGCTACAGATAAAGGTTTTGATCAGCTTTACTGGAACTAGTTGGAATGCATACAAACTTTTGTCTTAAAATTTTATTCGGTCTATTTAAGTTCAAAAGAACTTTGTTTCTTTAATCTGTATACTTCCTCCAAGACCTGTTTTTTTAAGTCGTATCGATAGTGTATACGAAATCGCCAAATTCTTATACAATTTCATACTTTTTGTTCATTCCGTATTTTTGGAAAAAACATCTAGAATATTTTTAGAAAGGAGTGCTCTCAAAAAAACTATAAGGCCGAAAATCTGGAGTATATTAAATAAAATCTCCAGAACAAATCTATATCATGACAATTTAATTTTCTGACAAAACCAAGAATTTAACTTTCCGAACAATAATTATTTTACTCCAGTAGGCGTTTAAAGATTTACGAATTTTGGGTGAACGAACCCCACACAGTACAATTTGCTTGAACTTGACAAGTGCTGGTTCATTTGTTGTTTTTGTTTTGCGTGTAAAGTTTGGAATTGAACCTGAACCGAAAAACGAAATAACACGACTAATCATCCAATCCACAACTTCGGAGTCCCTTAGTTTTCACCCTAGTTTTGGCTAGATATTGCGCCTTGACGAAAAAACTGATGATTTTTTGCAAAAAAATTAAAAACTGCTGGCAAACTTCTTCCTGAACACAGCTTTTATCTTTACTAAAGAACTTGCCAAACTAAATTTAGTCTATGTTAAAAATTTTCTTTAGCTGGCCAAACGTAGTGAAGGTCAGTACTTTGTTTGACCAATTCTGTAGCCAGCATTATATTGCTTATTGTACTATGCTCCAGCTTGTTCCTGCTTTTAGTTTTTATTAAGGGCCTCTGGGAGTTTTTCGATGAAAAAAATACACCTTTTACAAATTTTTTTTTTGAAACTATAGTTTATTTTAGGCTAAAATTTTTTTAACATGGTTAAAATATAACTATTCAAGATTTATCCCTGTCATTTTGGTCCAAACATACACATCGGTAGAAAAGTAGTAGAAAGGTAGAAAAGTGCAATGCAGCGAAAGACATTAAGTTTGCGGTGAGCAAGATATCTGGAGACAGGTTGACCTAAAAAAAAAAAATGTTTTTTTGGGTTTAGTATAGAGTTCTTGAGCGTTTAATCGTTGATTTTTGAAAAATATTAATTTTTGACAAAATGGCGGACGTAGAAAGAAAATTTTAATTTTTTGTGCATAAAATTGAGGTTGTCTTAGCTCAAAAAGTATGTATCCAAAAAAGAAAATCGAACGATTAAACAAACGCCCAAAAACTCCTTACTAAACCGAAAAAACATTTTTTTTCAGATGAACTAGTCTCCAGATATCTTGCTGACCGCAAAATATAAGGTATTTCTTCCTTATCGACGAATATTTTTGAACCAAAATTTCAGGGATAAATCTTGAATAGTTATACTTTAATAATTTTAATAAAAATTTTGCTCTATAATAAAATGCAGCTTAAAAAAAATTTTAAAAAATGTGTTTTTTTTTCTTCGAAAAACTCTCGAAAAAAAATCTTTCTGCTGCTGCAGAACTATGGGGTAGAGATATCAAATTGAAAACAAATTTACAGAGTTCTTCATAAGAAAGCTCATCTCATCTGTAAGTCCCGGTTTCCACTCGTCAAGTCGTGACGGTCAAGTTTTTACCGTTTTTTTTTAATACGTTTTACCTAAAACAAAAACGTTTATGAAACATTTTCCAAACATTTACTAAAAAAAAAACAGCATTTGTGAAACAATGCAGACGATTTGATCATCATGGTAAATAAATTAATGTATAAGTTGCTTAAATTAATAAAATTTAAATGTTTCTCTAAGATAATTACATAAAAGAATATGTTTTTAATAACTTTAATTTTTTTGTTCAGGGTGGACCTTTCGGCGGAAATGCACATATAGTGTCTCATTCATAGTGGAGACACATACAGTGCAAAAACTCGATATAAAAAACCCCTTCAAACTTCAAAAATTGTCGATTTAATTACTATCATGAATAATTTTTCACGTGGAATCGGAAAAAGGAGTTTCTGTTTTAAAGATAGCAGTTAGACATCACATTTTTTGTTTTTACACTCATAAACATTGACGGGTAACGAACAAATGCGCGTTAAAAATTTCCAAAAGTCACAACTTAAGTGTTTAGTTTTGAAAAGATCATCACTATCTACCAGATTGAGAGATTTGAAATAATAACAGAGTGGAAAAAATCAACGATATTCGCGTTTATTTGCTCCTGGTGACCGCAAACTTAACTTTCTGCCCAATTTGGGTACGGAATCGAATTCAGCGACCAATTTAACATTGGGATAGAATTTTGTTGTAATTTTTGTTTAGCTTTAATGCCAGTATGATAAATTCACATTAACTTTGAGGGCCCGAAAAACACGTTTTTAACTGCAGTTCATCCAGTTTATGAAAAGTATGGTCTACTTTTGGCGTTTTACTATTTTTATGCAAGCACTTTTCATATGATGGGGAAGGGGGGTGAGGGGGCACGGAGAATCAGAAACATTTGAGTAAAAACTATATAAATGTGAATGTATCTAATGTATGCTTACGTTTATTTATGCGGATATTTTAATACTCTGTTCAAGCCCGGTATGTCGGCTGCAAACACTGTCTGTAATGAATATTTAAATCTATTATCGAAATATTTTTCTAAATGGAAACTAAAAATAAATGTTTCAAAATGTGAGTGCACCGTAGTAAAAGAGTCAGAAAAAAAAAATCTATATCCAAACGGGCGTAAATTTGTCTCGCAAATTAAAATCAGTAGTGAAATCATACGACAGAAAGATGAAATTAAATACTTAGGTGTTGTAATACATAATTAATAATTATTTAAAACTCATATTGACTACGGTAAAGCTAAAAAAAATGTATTTTTTGCTATTCAAACTTAACTTATAACTTAAAGTTAGCTTAAAAAATAATTTATTTGAAAAAATATCCCAATTTTCTTTTCCAATCAAAAGTTATTACTAAAAACCTATTTTCATACCATGTGAAAAAAATTTTTTTTAGAAAATAAATGCATATTTTAATAAAGAAAATTTTAATATGAAAACTTAAAAATTTAAAAAAAAAAAAAGGTAACTTTTAGAATTCTCTTAAATCAAATATAAATGAAAATGAAACAATTTCGAAAATGCGCTCTTTATGATATCGACTAAATACTGTTAAAAATTACAATTAAATTTATTTCTCCAAAATGGTTGCCATCATGTGTGGCTTTAAAATACCTTTCGTTTGATACCAATTTTGTATCTATTTTTATGGAAAATAGTGAAATTGTGGCAAAAAAACGAAATTTTCGCTGATTTTAAAACGTCATTTTGAAACCGTAAACTATCGATTGAGCACGTAAAAAAAAATACGTCGAACTTAAATTTTTGTCCTCTATCACATATCCAAAAATTATTCAAATCGGTGAGTGACACCTGGGGACCTTTCCTTGTTAGTGAAAATAACCTTTTGTACGACAATAATGCACTACTTTTTTACCATAAGCGATACAATTCACTCGACATTCAACACAACTTTGTTTACAATACAGTTCAGTTTTCTAACAGAATAACAAATTGATAATCATAAAAATATTGCCGGTTTATCGATTTCAGTAACTAATTATGTATGTATTTTCTCTGCTCTAGTTTAAGTTTAAGATTCACCTAAATAATGTTACTTCTTTTCGCTGACATTTTTGGAAAATATGAATTGTTAAATTTTGCTATTGCAATTTATTGTATTTAATTATTGTATGTATGTTTTTATTAAACCCATACAAGTTTTGATGATAATATTAAAATCTTTGAAAAATACAATATGTATATAAGGAATCACTAAAAACGATGTTAGTTTGTAAAGAACTATGTGATCCTAATATATTTGGCAATAAATGATTTTATTATTATTATTTATTATTATAATCCGTGGCTCAAATGCAAAATAAAATAAAATATTTCACTATTTCATAAAACACAATAAATCAGTTTCACAGCACAGAAAAATATACGTACTCTAGAAGAAAATGTACTTAAATTTAGTTTAAATAAATATTTACAGTATTCATTATTTGGTTCCACTCACGCTCCAAAGCATCTTTCAGTTCCTGTTTGCTACTAAATGTTTTTTTTTTTATGTATGCGGCTTTCAAAATCATCCCACAAATGCTCTATAGGGTTGATGTTGGGGCAATGTTGTGGCGAATGGAGTTGTTTTGGCATGTTATAAAGCAATTATTTCTTGATAATATGGACTGTTTGCTTTGGGTTATTGTCCTGTTGAAAATACTAGACGCCACTCAGATACTACTTGCTTCCGAATTCTTTCAAACTACTTTTCAAGGTGTTTAAATAAACAAACTGGCCCACGTTTGTTGCCACAAGCTGTAGTTTTCCGATTTCATTTGACGCCATATAGCCCCATACCGTGACTGAACCTCCGCCATGCGTCACAGTTGGGATAAGGTTTTTCGGTTGCAGTTCTTCATTCGCTTTGCGCTATACTTTTTGTTTGCCATAGCAACCGAATAAATTGTACTTACTGTCATCGCTGAACAACACATTTGTCCAGAAATCTGTCGATTTTTCGGTATACGTAATGTAAAGTCGAGTTGCTTCATTTTGTTAATTTGGCTGATGAATGGTTTTTCTTGGCACTCAGCTATGAAATCCGTTTTCTCTTACAAAACCTCAGACTGTTTCGGAATGCACATTAATACTGTGATTGGTTTCCGAGACATTTCGAACTTCTATAGCTGTTGTTTTGGATTTTTAAACACAACACTTCTAATATATCGATTAACTCTTTGAGACATTTTAGGTGGACGACCACTTCTAGGTTTGCTAGCTAACGATTTTAATTAAGAACTGTTTTTTATTATTGTTTGTACTGTTAACACGACCAATTTTTTTTTTTTTGCAAGATTTCAAAGAATTTCCCTCTTTATTTTTAATGCAATGATTTGCTCTCGCACTTTAAGACAAACTTGCTTTGTTTTTGACCGATGTGGATGACCGCAAACTTCAGTCGAAAATCAAATGAAGGCTGAAACAGATTCAAATTAGTATTATTTGTTTTTTAAGAAATCATGCGGAATTTGATAATACTTAAAGGGGGTACGTATACTTTTCTGTGTGACTGTATATAGGTAAGATAGGATTTTATGGTAAATTATATATAACTTAGGAAGTGATACGATAAAAGTAAGGTTTTTTACTTCACCATGGACCGATGAACCATGGAGATATTCCGATAAGGAAAGCTGTGGGTCGCCAGCTGAAAAAGATTGCGAACCACTGAAATAACGTCAAAATTTATTTCTCTAAAATAGCTCATACCAGACAACGTATAAAAAAATATTTTTGAAAGTAAAAGTTATGAGCAACGTAAAAATGTTTTTCTCGTCTATAATTCTTACGAGGCAACGTAAAAAATAAAAATTTTGCATCTCATTTTCACTATCCAATTCGCGCTCCCGCTTTTCGTCATGGGCGTGTCTCTTAAACGGGCACATAAGTATCAATATGAAGTCGTGGTTATGAAGATGAATATTTAAAATAAGTTTAAATTAACTAAATGCGTTGAAATCCGTCGTTTAAAATAAATTTACTGCATAAGCAGCTTCTAATTTAAGGCAGACTACTCTTACATAATTAATGAATTACAATCATACCTCTGTCATCTGGCAGCTCTTTGAACATTAAAAGTTTTGGTGTATTTAATTTTGACTAATTAAACATGCCCTCTTATATATAAGATTCATGCACAATATTCATTTGAGTAAAGATTAAGAATTTTACAAAATTGTCTATCGTTAAGTGCCTCATTAAACTGGCGCACCTACCAACAACTATAGCAGCTACATTATGGGATGCATTTTAACTCTGCCTGCTCTGAGCTGTTGAACTAACTTAATAGTTGTTTGTTGTTTTACAAGTTTTAATAAAATCCAGATTAGATTACAAATCCACCAAAGTGGCACATCAGAGTTTGTTGCAGTTTTTTTGTTTTCTTTAACTTTTTATTTTTTTGTTTACACAGTTTTTGACTTCGTGCTGTGTGGAGAATTTATTTATTTACTAGCTGTTTGTTGTATTGCATCACTTGGTGCATTTGTTACTTCGTATTGTTGTTGTTGTTGTTGGTTGCTCTAATAATGTGTTTGGCTTTGCGGTGGATGATGTTCGGCTTCGATGTGGGCGTTGAAAGTTTAGCTTTTGCTGTGGCAATTTTTTACAAATCTTATAGAGGAAATATTACTGTAATTAAAGTATTTTGTTGTATGAGTATTCCTTCCTTCAATGAGTAGCTTTTTCTCCATTGTAATATTTTATCGCTTGAAAAAATTTTACTACGTTGACTGCATACTTCTTTCTCTGGTGCTGCTCATATTAAATCTCATCATCATCAGCTTCATCTGCCAACTCAGAGACTCCATAAAATGTTTTATTATCTCTATAGAAATTGGCTCGAAATATTTTCATTAATTTCCACTTTATGGAAAATATCAAAATTTGCTTGCATTTTCAGTCACACGCCCCTCCTCATCGTTATTTGCACATTATTTGCCCACAATTTGCAAGCAGCCCAGCCTGCCTACAGCTGCTGGTGTATTTTTTCTTTCCAACTGTCGTCCGCATAATATTCACACTGGCCCAACTTTATTTCTAGCCTCACCATCAGCTATTACTCCAGATAAATTGTCCAAATGGAGCAAAGATTTCTATGGCAATCCAAAGAATGTGCTGGCGCAAAATGTTTGCTCTCGCGTAGATCCCTTCGATGTATGCCTTTCGCGCAAATCGCTGGAGACAACCAATCATGTGTTCAACTATAAGGTAAACAATTATATCTAACATTGTTGCTATTTTAATCAATTGAATACATGTTTATTTTTCTTTGTTTATCGTGTCGTTGTTTGCGCAGGTGGAAATGGAAGGCAAACCCGTCACAAATCAGAAGAGTTCTGGCAGATGTTGGCTGTTTGCTGCACTGAATTGCATACGTTTACCTTTTATGAAGCAATACAATATCGATGAGTTTGAATTCTCACAAGGCTATCTTTTCTATTGGGATAAAATTGAACGTTGCAATTATTTCCTCAATAATATTGTGAAAACTTGCAAACGTGGCGAGAAGGTCGATGGACGCCTGGTTTCGTTTCTATTGAATGTAAATTTAAAATTTGTTAACTCTTCAAACTTTCACACATATTAATTCATATCTACTTAAATTTTAAGGATCCCACATCGGATGGTGGTCAATGGGATATGTTGGTGAACCTGATAACCAAACATGGTCTTATGCCAAAGAAATGCTTTCCAGAGAGTTTCAGCTGCGAGGCCAGCATGCGAATGAATGCCATACTGAAGAGCAAAGTAGGTGTCTTTTTTTTTCTTCTAAATCTTAAAAATAATGCACTTGACCGCTTCTTGCGCAGCTACGTGAATATGCCAAATTACTACGAGACCTCATGGATACCAATCCAAACGATGCTGAAGTCAATCAAGCGATTGAACATATGATGGGTGAAGTTTACAAGGTGGTCGGCATCTGTCTGGGCATTCCATCGGAAACCTTTACATGGGAGTATTATGACAAATCAAAAGCCTATCAATCAATTGGTCCAGTGACGCCGTTAGAATTTTACAATCAACACGTAAAACCCTACTTCGATGTGGAGGAGAAGGTAGTTGCTAATTATTGCTTAAGTATTGCACAGCTGTAGCAATTGTCTTCTTTTAAAGGTTTGCCTGGTAACAGATCCACGTCCCTCAAGCTCCTACAATCAGGCTTACACCGTGGATTGTTTAGGCAATGTTGTTGGTGGTCGTCCAGTATTGTACAATAATCAACCCGTTGAGCTGCTACTACAAGTTGTCACCGAGAGCTTGAAACAGGGCGAACCTGTGTGGTTTGGCTGTGAAGTATCCAAACGTTTTGCCTCCAAACAGGGTATTGAGGATCTGCATGTGTATGTTGACTAAAAAAACACAAAAACAAAAAAAAATCATTCAAAATCATTCTTAACGCAATTTTCTATTCCTTGCTTTATAGACACAACTTTAAGCTGGTATTTGACATTGATATACAGCAAACATTAACCAAAGCGGATCGTCTGATATTTGGCGAATCTGCTATGACACATGCCATGGTTTTCACTGCCGTTTCAGTGGATGTAAGTTAAAATTATTGAATTTTATTTAAACAATTATGTTAAAACCTTGAAGGAAACAATGAGCACAACAACGAATTTTCAAAGAGTTAATGTGCTCAATTTTTCGAAACTTAATAAGAAGAAAAAGGCAATCAGCTCCGCGATTTGAAACTCATTCTTTATTGTTCTTTTATTAAAATAAAAAAAAAAGCCTAAACGGAAACCAATTAAAGAACAATATAAAAACGAATAAAGAGAATTGTCCATTCCAGCCCTCGAAAGTACTTTGACCGAGCTTCTATTGATCAATCGTGTGTTGTGCGTGTTCTATTAAATTAAATATTTGATCGCGAACTGAGTCTATAGGGTGCTGCCGACTCCGAACGGCTCGTGTTCTCAAGAAACTTTACTCAAAACTCAACTCAAAACATATAAACAAGCCTACGTCTCTGCGCTATGATATACGAGTAGATAAAACTTTTCAATCTGTTTCATGTAAATCCAAACCGTCAACTCAACAATCAGATCCAATCCTAAAAATGCTATTAAAAAAAAAAAAAATTATATCAGTGATGATTTTGAATGTGTTCCGAGTAGAGCTCCCTACTTTCGAGCACCCGGGCTACTCGTCTCGAATTACCTGGGTATTTCTATTTTATTTATTTTATTTCAATTCAACATTTCAAAAAGCTTAAAAGCCTATATAAATGTGTTAAATTTTTGTGTATTTCGAGCTACCCGGACTTTTCGAGTATTTCAGGTACCCGGATATTTTTAACTTTTCGGTTGACGAAGCTTTGGTTCAAATTTAAACAACAAAATTCTTCCCAAATACTCTGTTGTGGTTCAGTGCAGACTTACATCCAAAACTCAATTTTTCCCCTTCCATTCTTAAAAAAATTTAGCAACTCTTAAAAAAAACTCATTCATTTGTTTGATGCAGCGTCCAATGAATGAGTGGTCAACCTTGTTCTTTAATGAGTTTTCGATTTTGTTGTTATTGGTTTCTAAATTGGCTCAGCATTGATTTTTTTTTAATTTTTAAACAAACTACTTATAGATTAAAGATAAATCAAAAATTATAAAAAGTATCAAAAACTAATATAAATTCCATTATCCAGGATAACGGCCTTGCAAAGAAACTGCGTGTTGAAAATTCATGGGGTGAGGATCGTGGTGAAAAAGGCTATTTGGTCATGTCTTCCGACTGGTTTAAAGAATTTGGATTTGAAGTTGTTGTCGATCAGAAGTTTGTGCCGCCAGAAATTCTGCAAGTTTTCAATCAGGTTCCAATTGTGCTGCCAGCCTGGGATCCTATGGGCACACTTGCCGAATAGATGTTTCAAGCAGCCGCTACTCCGCTCCGCAATTCAGTACTATCAACAATAAAACTATGGCAAAACTCTCACACCCACTCACTCTCACTGATCAAACAAAATAACATATTTTGTTTTGTCTACTTATATTTGAAACATAAAATTATGTACTTTTTATAGAAATAGAAATTAAATTAATACATATATTATATATATATATTTATATATCCTGATCATCATCAATTATGCGTTTGTTTTGTCTGTTATGTGAATGGGAGACAAATATGCATTCTTTTTTTGTCCACTATCAAAATATAAACAGTTATTGCTTTGTTTAAGAGAATTTGTAAATGCAATTTTTATTGAATATTTTAAATAAATGTAAAACTTACAAACATCAACAACTGTTTCCACGTTATATTTTTTTTTTAAGTTTATTGTATTCACTATTATTTTGAAGGACAAACAATTCAGATTGTGTAAGCAAATTTTTAGCGTATGTAAAGAAAGGTTAGCTTTTAAGTACTACATACATTTTTCGTTATCAGTTCTAAATTGCCAACGATTGTTTCAAGCGACTTGCAGTTGTTAGTTTGTTGCTCCTTTAATATTTTTCTTAAACCGTATTCATACTGTATGCGCATCCAGATGCCTTTACACATCTTAACCAGTCGTCCATCGCATTCTTTGTATTTTCGCGCAAATTGGTACTGTTGACGAACAATGTACTTCGCCGCCTTAAGCCGGCCGGTTTGTATTAAGGAAATACTATAGTAGAGCTTACAACGTGCCTGCACAAAAGGATCGCCCAGACGCATTCCGATGGCAAGTTGTTTCAGGGAAATTTTACCCGCGGTCTCAGCCTGAAATTAAGTTAGAGTACTACTGTTGATTCATTAAAGTTAAAATATTGAGGCAGTTTTATGTCAAAATGAAGAACGTGTTATTGAATGTGCTGGCGAAATTTAAAATTATTTAAGTGCTTCTGTGATGAAGGGAACCCTGCGAACATTTTGAGTACCTCAAAAAATTAGCTCTAAAAAAAAGGGTATATTTTATGCGTATTTTATGAGTACGCAATAAAAGGAAGGAGTCTTTGAAATGATTGTGAAATGATTGCAAAAAAAAGCACATGGAAGAGTCATCATCCCTGCTTTATGCGGCTCATTAAAAGCACTCTTGAAAGAGTCTTTAATATGATTGTTAAATGAGTCCTTAAAGGGGTCAAATGATTAGTCAAAACGGGTCCTCAGTGATATGTTGCGAAGCTTCGTTGTGGAACGTTAAAAATTGTTTTAGTAAATTAAACCCGTTGTAGCTTCTGAACGATAACAGAACATTTGACATTTTATTCACAAGTTTCAGAAGTTTTGCTCCATATTCCAACGATCGCCCCAACGAGCGAAAGAAGATTTTGCAAATTTTTCAAAAATCGCGCATTCATCGCTATTGCTATTTAAAAGCAATCCATCTTCCAATGATCGCCGGAAAGAGCGAAGGAAGATTTAAAAAATTTTTCTTGAATTGCGCATTCATCGCTTGGACGATCGAAAAGCGATCCATCTTCCAACGATCGCCGCAATGAGCGAAAGATTTTCAAAATTTTCAAGAATCGCGCATTCATCGCTATTGCTATTTTAAAGCAATCCATCTTCCAATGATCGTCGGAATGAGCGAAGGAAGATTTTGAAAATTTTTCTTGAATTGCGCATTCATCGCTTGGACGATCGAAAAGCGATCCATCTTCGAAAGAACCATTGAGCGAATCGCAAGTGTATCGCAAAACTAGCTTTTTTTCCAATAGTCTTCCAAATGTTTGCAGGGGTCTTTTTTGAGAGCATTATGACGATAAATACTCATTTATATGAGTCTTAAGTGAGTATTTTAAGAGTCATAATGTTTGCTGGGTAATATTGAATTATTTGGTAATCTTGAAATATACCATAATTAAATTAAGAAACATACACATCTTGAGAACTGTTCGCCCAATGCTGAGTAACCGCCACCGAGTGTTGACAGCCACGACATCATGTGGTCCACTTCGATCTTCTCCCAAAGCGTGTGCTCCAACATGTAATTCCTAAATTGAAAAAAAAAATAATACTAGTCACAATTTCATCCACGCATCAAATTTCTATAAACTTTTCTTACCATCTGTAGTCAATGATTTCTTTTTCCGGTGGTTCCAACTGCAACCACAACAGCTGTATTTGGCGTAGCGCTGGATTCTCTAGTAGACGCGCTCGAAACTCATGGAACATTTCAATTTCTCGCAACAGATAAAACGCGGCGATGCCATCGACCAGCAGTCGTAATCTGTGTAGTGTCCTATTTGGTGCGCTGCTATTGCAAAGCTGCTGTTTCTCACTTTTCGGATCGGCATGTGTGTGTCTTGCTATACTCCATGGTTTAGTTGGCAGTTTTCGTAGAACGTTTTTATTTTCTATTTGTAGATATGAGCATGTATTCCAGAAATCACAAACACAAATCAATATGGTCATATTTGCTATTTTATTGACCGCACTTATTTCAAATTAATACTATGAGTTGCGGTTTTTTGCAAAGTTTAAACAATTTCTTCCCCATCAGCTGTTTTGTTGTTGATAAGTCGATTTTGACGTTTTACCAGCTGTTTTGTGGAACGCATGTGGTTTAAAGTTCCTAATAAACTGTGGATTGAGTTCACAAGAGGTTTGCATCTTAGATGTGGACTTAATTTATACTTCCGGTGGTTTAACAGTTTAAATAATTTTAAGAAAACTTTTGTTACAAATTTTAACTATATAATTGAAATATTAGTTATCGAGTGTTAACAAAAATCGAAGTGTGCAAAGAAAATGTTCGATGGCTATGATGAAAAAGCACTACTTCAACAGTTTTGGCTAATTAAATGGTGAACTATTTCCACAATAAAATTTTATTGTATAACAATTTTCTATGAGTAGAGAGGGAGATAGATGATTAGTGTTGAAAAGATGGCTGGATGGTCTGTTGTAAAATACGAAACGACTGTGGCAAAAAGTTAACACATATTTTTTGTTTTTTATATTAAATAAAGTAGTTCATCATATTTTGGCTAATTTATAATAACAACTTATTTTATGCATTCCATACTATCTATGCAATGGCTTACAAGGCGTTATTTGTTGTGGAAATATACGCTTTAATATCTTAAAAATAGGAAAACAAAAAGTATTGCGTAATTTCATCTCACAACCTCTATTAAAATTTTTGTGTAAAATTCTTTGTTGAAAAAGCGAATTTTCCAAATTTTCTGAGTCAAGTAGTTGCAGAGAACTAATGGCACTTACAATTTTTGAAGTAAAATTTCTTAGGAAGTGACTGAGTATTTTTATTGAGGGAAAAATTTCAAAAAACACGTCTACATGTTTATAAACATGTAGCAAAGAAGTGAAAAGTTTGTGCTTATAAACAAGTAAAAAAAAATGGAAACGTTTTTTGTAAACATTGTATATAAACACGTACAATGTATACAGTGTGAATCGGATAGCGAGGTTAATCTAAAAGCTGATGATCCCTTTGGTCAAGACAAGAAAAAAATCGTATTGGAGGGTCTATTCTTACCCCTCCTAGTTATAAGAAAAAGTATGTAAAAAAGTCGAATTTTAAGGCAATATCACTTTTTACGCAATAACTTTAAAAGTAGGATAGCTACGTAAGATTTAAGACCAGTTTTGGAGATTAACTTTAACACTTCGAGTAAAAATGAAAATTAAATAAATTTTTCTTGTGCGTTAAAGAAATACGAGTTGATCAAACTCAAAAAATATTTTTTTTTTTAAACTATTAGTTTGAGTGCGATTTTCTCGTAATTTTATCGAAAAATAAAAATTCTTTTTATAACGTTGTTCTATACTTTTAAGTGTTCCCTAAAATGTTCTAGTTAGTTTTAAGCTGTGCTGAAAATACCTATGTAAAGCAAAAAAGCTCACATTGATATGTAAACAAAAGGAAGCAGGATTTACTATCACTGTGATATTTTTGTTGTACGATCGACAGAATGGAAGTGAAATTAAGATACTATAATTATCGTTATAAATACTTTCTAAGTCTCAGTAGAGCTTAATAAAAAGATTTACTCAAACTAACCAAAGCAGACCTTCAAATTCTATCAAGTTACTTTACAAGTTACTTTATCCTCCATCTGACACAGAAAATTTTTTCAATTGAATTAATTTTTCTGTTCGGCTGTCACCTCTCTGCGTACAATGGCAAACCTCAGAGAGTAAAAACTGCCATGAAAAGCTTCTTGAGAATATAAGCCGTTCGGAGTCGGCGTAAAACATGTAGGCCCAGTTCTCGATCATTTGTGTGCAAACATTTCACATCACACACAACACAATTGATCATAAGAAGCTCGGTCAAAGTCCTTTCAATGGCTGAGATGGGCATTTCGTTTTTTTTTTTTTTTTACTTTACAGGAGGTCACTGTTTACTTAGATACCATCTGAAGAAGAAAGGCCTATATGATTCAGATGTCTGCAGACTCTGCGTGGAGGAGGAATAAACTCCAGAGCACATTCTATGTGAATGTCTGCCAATTTGCAGTCTTATACTATGTTCACACTGAGAGCTAAATGCGCATTTACAGAATTCAACCTATATATTTGTCTCTTTTACTCCTACAAGGAGCATACGGCCACGCATTCTTAATTGCTAATGCGCATTTCGTTAAATGCGCATTTAGCTCTCAGTGTGAACATAGTATTATACTATTATATATATTATATATATATATATATATATTATATAATATATATATATATATATATATATAATATATATATATATATATATATATATTATACTATTATATACTATTATACTTTAGTATTATACTATGTTCACACTGAGGGCTAAATGCGCATTTAACGAAATGCGCATTAGCAATTTAGAATGCGTGGCCGTATGCTCCTTGTAAGAGTAAAAGAGAAAAATATATGCATTCAATTTCGTAAATGCGCATTTAGCTCTCAATGTGAACGTAGTATTAGACTTCTTCACTTTAAGAGTTAATGAAGAGTCCGCCCACTACAAACAAACAAACAATCAATATTGATCAATGTATTTATCAAGCGTTTTCATTCAACAAGTATTTTTGTTCTTATAAATTGTTTTCATTATCTTAAAATGAATACAAATTACTGAAAACTCACTTTTATGTTATTCATCATAGTTTAATATTAGATGTTTAAAATGTTATCTAAAAATTTGAAAACTATATATTGGCAACTCTAATACACCTTCCATAAATCTCTCTTAACCCTTATATTACGAGTGTTTCCGTACTCACACTGTGTAACTTGTGGGACACTATTTTCTGTTTCCGTACTTTCTGTGCTTAAAATGGGAGAAGAAGAACAAGCATAAAACCGCTCTCTCGAGCACACATTGTGCACAGAGAGTGCTAGAACTCAAGACTCCGAGTAAAGTAAGAACAAGCATCAAGAGAACAAGCCTCAACTTCACAAACAAATTGACGATAATTTTAATTGGCGCAATTTACGTTTGACATGTCTGCAGTCAAAATCATCTGTTTTGTGCTTGAAAGTAGGTGTTCATACATCAGTCAAATGATTGAAGTATATCGCGATTTTTTACTCTCTTTAACTCTCTCTGAAAATATTGATTGACGCTTGCTCACACACGATTTTTTGAGTGAAGCTCCGACGCAGGCATTTGTTACTTTTCTGCTACCTACTATTTTGTGAATTCATATCGTGCTGTGTGCATTACTTTATTTGGGTGTTTCTTTTATTAAGTTGTTTTGTGTGCATAATAATTTTACAAAATGGAAAACAATAGCGGAAATATAGTTGATCTTTTAGGATTAAAACTGATCACATTAGGAAATCAATACGCCGGAAATTATACCTATTTGAATGACCATCGCATGCAAGTCATAAAATAACAAGAGAATTAATGAAATTATGGCAGGAACTAAAGAAACTACACCGCTTTTTCACTTCAAAAAACTACCTTTGTTTTCAGTTAACTACTTTTCTTGATATAATTGCCTACTAAAAAGCAGACAAGTAAAATAATGCAACCCTTTGACTGATTGATGCAGGTCTGGAGCTCAATCAAAATTTTGACTGACGAGAGAAGATTTTGGAGTTCATTTTCGCTCTGAGATAAAGTTCATTTTTTTTTTACATAGGAAAGCAACAACAAATTTTGATTGATTCAATCATTTGACTGACGTATGAACACCTCCAAACTTACTAGAAGCTGTTTCCGTACTTTTGCAACTATTCTCACATTTCATTTTTACTCTCTCAGTTTGAACTTACACAAATCTTACACAGTGTAGAGTTGGGAAACACACCTATTAACAAATAATCCCCAGTAAATGTTAACTCACAAATTCCTCTCCCGTTATCTCTATTTTTACCTTTCACACTCATGATCTCTTTCTTCAAGCTTCACTTGAGATCAGACCGCCAAAGCAGGTATAAGTTGTTTGTATTCTCTTCAATATTGTAATTTTTTTTTTTAATTAATAAATCTTTTCTTTGATATATTAAATTTCTTATTATTAATTCGAGCTTTCGAACAATCATCAAATAGACAACTTTGAATTTTATTTTAAAATATGTAGCATAGAGATGAGCAATATATCGCTACCGGTGATTAAATCACGGTGATTGAAAAATCACTGGTAACTGTGGTGATCAAATTTTGTAAGAAACAGTGATTAGTGATTTCGAGATATATATTTTTGCACAAATAGCTACATTTTGTTTCTGGCTATTCGCGACTTCTTATTCTCGCCTCCTTTCGCTAGTAAAATTATCAACAACTTGCATTTAATGTTGTCTCTATGTCTTATTTTCGGTTTTCTTTGGTATATATTGAGATGACACACAATGAGAAAGTCAGTATTTTACTGTTGTTACTAAATAAATAATTAAATTAAATTTCAAGCAATTGATAATATTTTTCTATTTTGTCATCCATGTTCAACTAAAAGTCGCTTAATCATATATTATATTAATATATATATGAGATATAGCTAAATCCCGATTTACAGCCATTTCAAAAATCACGATATCCCTCATGTCTGTGGTAAAAAAGTGATCGAACACTCAGAAATTACGTTCACATAGAACTGCATTCTTAAAAAATCACCGGATCGCTCATCTCTAATGTTGCACTTCTACTGTGCATACTTTTATCCAAAAAAAAAAAAAGAAATATATAAAACTAATGCCGTTTTCTTTTTTCTCGATGTTTATCGAAAAAATTCTGATTTTTAACCGACTTCAAAAAGGAGGAGGTTCTCAAGTTCGTCGGTTTCTCTGTTTTTTATTTTTTTTTTAAATGTATGTACATCGATAACACCTAAACCATATGCCTGATTGCCATAATTTTTGGGGAACAGATAGATATGATAAGCATGGAGGTGCCCGTAAAGTGGGCGGTATTCGATAACTGGGCGTGGCAATAATAGATCTCGCAATAATAAATACTAGTGTATCTCGAATAATATTGACACTAGGGTACTGCAATTTAGTGTAGGGGTAGGCACAATTATTAAAAATAACGGGCAAGAAAATGGGCGTAATTCGACAAATGGGCGTGGCAATATTAGAAAAACAGTGAATCTTGAATAATTTTGAGACTAGAGTACTGCAATTTAGTATAGGGGTAGGCATTATTATTAGAAATTATGGTCAATAAAGTGGGCGTTATTCGACAAATGGGCGTGTCAATATTATAAAAACACTATCTCGAATAATATGGACACTAGGGTACTGAAATTTAGTGTAAGGGTAGACACAGTTAATACAAAATACAGGCAAGAAAATGGGCGTTATTTGACAAATGGGCGTGGCAATATTAGAAAAAGAGTGTATCTCGAATAATATTGATACTATGGTACTGCAATTTAGTATAAGGGTAGGCAATACTATTAAAAATGATGGCCAATAAAGTGGGCGTTATTTTACAAATGGGCGTGGCAATATTATAAAAACACTGTATCTCGAATAATATGGACACTAGTGTACTGAAATTTAGTGTAGTGGTATGCACAATTATTACAAATTTCCGTCAAGAAAATGGGCGTTATTTGAGAAATGGGCGTGGCAATATTAGAAAAAGAGTATATCTCGAATAATATTGATACTATGGTACTGCAATTTGGTATAGGGGTAGGCATTATTAGTAAAAATTACGGTGAAGAAAGTGGGCGGCTTTCGACTACTGGGCGTGGCAACATTAGAAAAACAGTGTATCTTGAATAATATTGACACTACGGCACTGAAATTTATTGTAGTACAGGGGTGGGCAGAATTATTAAAAATTATGTTCAATAAAGTATGCGTTATTGGATAAATAGGCGTGGCAATACTAGATAAACACTATCGCAGTTAATATTGACGCTGGGGTACTGAAATAAAGTACAGGGGTAGGCACAATTATTGGAAATAATGCTCAAGAAAGTGGGCGCTTATATAACAAAGGGGCGTGGAAATATTAGAAAAACAATATATCTCGAATAATATTGACACTAGGGTAATAAAACTCGTTACAAGAATGGGTATAATAATTTCAAAACATGTGACATCTAATTTAAATTTAAGAGGCAGATATTTGAAATAACCAACAAACACTCAGAATTTAATAGAACAAATTTTTTCGGAACAATTGTACTAATGTTGTTTATACTCTTTTTCCGAAAATTTCTCTGAATTCTCTGAAAAGGAAGAAATAAAAATTTTTAAAAAAAAACAACCGACTACAAAATCACTACAAAGTAAAAAAATAATTTTAAAAATACTTTTCCTTTTAATTTCTTGGTCATATTTGATAATTTATTTAAACATATTATTATAGGTTTCATATTAAGTAATCAAAATACTTTTCCTTTTAGTTTCTTGGTCATATTTGATAATTTATTTAAACATATTATTATATATGAAACCTTATTATCTTAATTTTTTTTTCTAATTTGTTTTATTATCATAAATATATTAATTTCTTGATGAATACAAATGCTTTGAAGTTGGCGCTTCTGATTAACAGCCTGATTATATTAGCGCCGACCTTAAAACCATTTGTATTCAGCAAGAAATTAATATATTTATGATAATAAAACAAATAAGAAAAAAAATTAAGATAATAAGGTTTCATATATAATAATATGTTTAAATAAATTATCAAATATGACCAAGAAATTAAAAGGAAAAGTATTTTGAAAATTATTTTTTACTTTGTAGTGATTTTGTAGTCGGTTGTTGTTTTTTTTTAAAAATTTTTTCTGCCCTCTTTGAGAATTCTGCACTTTTTGTGTTCTTTTCTCAAAAAAATGTTGACCTCCAAAATTAAATCGTGTTCTTTTCTCGAAAATTTGAACCTGAAAAGAATAAAAAGTGCAGAATTTTTGCACACTCTAGATCGACGATTTCAGACTTCTCTCCTCAAATGCTACCGACTGAAAAAACAAAAAAGTGACATGTTAAGAAAATAATGAAGTTTATATGAATTTTATTAAAGAGTGAGCTTTACAAATTACAGATATTTATTATAATTAAACATAAGATGACTGATATCAACGAAATAGCCACATCAGTGCTTTTAACGATATTAACGAAAATATTACATAAAAGTTAATTTACCTTCAACAAAACTTTCATTGCCAGACATTTTGAATTTTATTTTGCTATTTCACTGAAGACTTTTGCAATTTATTTGACGTTTCTCGATATAACAGGGCAGCCAACACAACATTGAAAAAAAATGTTGCATTTTTATGTTCTTTTCTCGACTAAGAACAGGTCAACATTTTTTGACTTCAGGTCTAAATTTAAAAAATTCTGCGCTCTCAGAGGGAAAAATTTTTTAGCGAGAAAAGAAAACGCCATAAGCTGATATCAAGTTAACAAGTTTTATTCGTAAAAATAATCATGATAAAGAAAACAGAATCATAAAAAAATGTCAAATCATAATTTGTATTTCTCGTATTTGTGAAACCGTTTGTGAATCATACATATTTACTTTGAACTACCTGTAGCGTCATACCGTAAACGCACCTTGCAGACCACCATCATACGAAAGATAAGCTTGAAATAACACTTTTTGAAGAATGACTATCATGTATATTGGAATACTAGAACAACTTAACTAAAAACCTTTATATATACAAGGCATTATATTTAGATTTTTGGGTGGGGACAATTTACAAATATTTGACTCAATATTGACACTTAATAAAGGGTATGACGGACATTGATTTTGAGTTCGAAATCAAGCCAACTTATTTCAATGACAAGTGAGTCGGTTGATAATTTGATAAGATTGCTAAAAATTGCGATAAACATAATCAATAGGTGCCAAAAAGTAATTGATATAGCCACAAATCGTTGATTGTTGTAGTAACAGCCATAAAAACATTTTTTTGAAAATTGTATTCAAAATGCTTATGACTAATCTTTTGAAATATTTTCAGATGTTTCAGGTTTAAGTATATTTTTGAAAAAGCCAGAGTATAAAATTTATACTTATTGCTTGTTGCCGGCTTTTCCTGCTATGAGTATAACTCTTATCCGACTCATATCATTGTTGTCTCACGAGTATTCCAATGTAGAACTCCGATAAGATAACAATTATGACAGTTTAGGAAGAGCACTGAAAGTATGCTTTTGGAAAAATAGTTTAAAACAGTTATTCTCTGGTAATCGTTGCACGAAGTCGGGTGTTGTTTTTTTCTTAATTTTGTACAATTCTAAAAATGCGTTACAGTCTATTGATTTTGGTCGCTATTTCGTACCTTGCATACGTGAACTCCGGTAAATTAATTGAAAAATGAACAAATAAACCACAAAAAATTTACTATAAAATGTAGTGGGAAACTTAAGTTTAAAAAATTGTGTTAATAAAGCCAAACATCAAATTTAAAATAATACAATTCGCTTAAAAGTTATTACATAATAACTCATAACAATCCCTAATAATGTGACTAATTGATAACCTGAAAAAAATATTAACGTATCTACGAGTTGATTATCTTATCTTGAATATGAGGCATTAATTATTTGTGCTCTAGATATACAGTTAATAAATTGGTTTTAAATACTTCAATATGGTTAAAATTCTTATCTTGGCTTGACTTGGCTTTGACATAAAAATAGTCAAATATCAATTCTGCTTTGTAACTACGCAAATTTTGTTCAATAAATAGTTGAGTTTGGAAAATTTATGAATTTTATTGATATATTTTATTTGTCGACAAAAAACTGTATGCAATATTTTTTGTTTTTTTAATAAATTATAGATGGTTGATGGGAATATGTGACACAATATTCTCAATCGATATCTAGGTTCACTATTGAAAATCCACATTGAAATCCACTGAATCTAATTTAATCAATCTAAAATCCACAAAATTAGGCCTAGATCAGTTTTGTATTTGTACTTTGAGTACCCATAAATCTTGCCATAGCTATAAGTTGTATATATAGCGCTATCTTTGATAGTCTTGTTCTACCAATATTTATCTTATCGGAAATATTCATAGACACTGACATCATAGACGATTTCGATAGTACATATTTCTTTTTTAATTTCAATCGATACAACTAGAATCTTTAGAACATAAAAAACAAGTTCTTATATGTTATTTAGTTTTTTATTACAAATATTTATGAAAAAAACTGCAATAATTAAATAAATTGATTACAACGATATACTTTTTATGAGGTGATGCAGTTTCAAACTGAAGTGACTTCTGTACTTACTTTTTTTCAAGAATTGGAAGTTGTACTGCAATATTCCGCAGAAAATTTTTGAGACTCGCATATTTTTTATTAAGTTTTTTAAGCTAGCCTAGTTTTCCGAAATTCGTTGATTGTGCTGTAATGTGTCTAGGTTGTGCTGCAATGTGACCTATGGAAATTATTTTTTTGCTTACTTAAAAAAAAAACAACTCTTATGTTCTTCTTAAACTCTAAAAGTTCGCAAAGATACGATTTTTTAAATGCGCAACTCAAGCACATCATAGCACACTGACCGAATTGAAAATTCTTGCATTTCTTCGATCAACATAATCTTCGAAAACTGACCTGAGGAAGAATGTAAATCGTTAATATGTATATTAAGGTGGGTCAAATGTTTTCGCAGTCTGTCTCAGCGAAAATCGCAAAATACATTTTATTTAAGTATCCTTTGCGAATGAACCATATACTTCAGATGAATTTAGATCTTGCAACTTTTCAAAAAAAAAAAAAAAAATGGATTTGTTATATTAAGTTTTTATTTTTTTATAAGATTCTTGCAAAGCAGTTGCTTTAAATGTTGAAAAAATTGTAGTAGAACTTTGATCTTTGGCTTGTTGGGTTGGAAATTTCGGAATTTTTCAGCACTAGTATTCATAACAGGTATTTTGTACATTATACAGAAGGCTGAGCCGATGCTCTATGAAAAAATTTTTTTTTTTTTTTGTTTTTCGAAACACAATAGAAACTTAAAGTTGCGTATTTTTACGTAGTTTCAAAATAAGCTAACTATCTTTTAATACCATATAACTTTTGGCCCTCTACTAGCGCTGAAACTTCTCTTATTTGTACTGCCTTTCCACATAATAACAGAAGTACACTGTAATTCTATTAAAGTTCTGTCTGCTTGTGAACTTTTTCTCATTACTCTTAGAACGCTTAGTCCAAAAATCAGCTTTAAAATTATCTTTACTTAAAATTAAACACAATAAGCAAAATAAACCGCGATATGAAAAAATCATTCATACGCCTGGAGAACCAAACAAAGCGAATTCTGCAAAAACTGTGCATTTTATGTTGATTATTGAATTTAATGACTCAAATTAGTTAGTTGGCTGCAAATATGGACGAAATTTTCTTAACAAAATACCTGATAAAAATTGAAAAAAATTCAGTCATAGAAGCTCTGGTAGAGGGCCTAAAATTATATTAATTTCAAAAATGGTAAGCGTATGTTGAATCAGCGAAAAAATACGCAACTATTGATACATATTGCGTATTAAAATTAAAAAAAAAAATTAGTAAGGATGGAGCTTCGGCGGAATATATTGAAGTATATTCGAAGCCTTTAGCCACAATACACACGATGACATTACATTCAATTACTGCTGCACTGGGAAAGGTTTTTCCTATGGTACAAATTGTTTCCTATGATTTTTCCTTATAAGGTAGCGTTTTTTAAGCTGAAGTAAACCTTGCACAAATTTTCTCAGATATTTGAAAGTTGTGCTGTAATGTGCTGGTGTTGTGCTGCAATATACCATAGAAAAACTTTTAAAGTAGTTAGATCTAAATACAACTTAAATGGAAAATCTTTTCCGTAGTCGAAGAGAATGTTTTTTGATCCGAACACTTCGGAAAAACTTTAGAATAAATTCGATTCGATCCAACATTGGTGGCTCGATTTTTAAAAACAAAATTAATTTTTTTTATTAAAATTAAATAAAGATTAAAGGCCAATGTGTGCTTAATATTATGGTTTTTAATTCATCATTCTATGTGTAATAGAAGCTGAGAAATATAAGTTACTATTTTGAAAGAAGAAAAAAAGCAGTTCTGAGATTCAAATACATTGGACAACTGTTATTAAAAATATCAACTTTTTCAATTATGATCGAACAACCAAATACCTTTTTTTTTAATCAGTTAATTTGGACAGACTCCTACATGTAATATTTATTTAACTATATCTATACAAAAACATGATCATTTACATGAGCATTCATTCAAAAATACAATCAAAGTATCATGTTTTGCTTAAATTTTACAGAAGCCTGTGTACAATGCAACTCCGCCACGGATCCTAAATGCGCCACAAATCCTGACACCTTTATGGCCAAACAATGTTCCAACTCCTCATCGATATGCTACACCAGAATATCAAGTAAGCGTTCTTAGTTCGAAGATATATATCATAGTATAATGAAAAACAAATGCTTAACAACAATATTAAAACACATCACACTAGATGGCAGCACTGTACGAGGTTGTGCCTCCGAATTAGACAATACAACAGCCGCACGTTGCAATAATGAAATGGAGTGTTTGATCTGTTCCTTTATGGAGGGCTGTAATCGTCAAGTTTTTCCCACACATCGGGCGCAGTGTCTGCAATGTGAGGGCAACAGCACCAGCTCCTGTGCTACCGAAGTGTTTGCCAGGCCAACTGTTTGTCCAATCTACAAATTGGGAGACAAATGTTTCATTCGCAATACAGGCAAGTGTTGTTTTATTCATTAAAGGCTTGATCTATAAACTATTCTCAACTATTTTCAGGCAAGAACACAACGCAATCCTTTTCGCGCGGCTGTTTGTCCTCCGCTCAGGTGAAGAAATTGTGCGTTGACGAACGTAATTGCTACACCTGCGAAGGTGCTGGCTGTAATTTCTTACCATACAACTCCACCGAAATTCCAACAGCACGTGATTCTGCCGGTGTGTTCGGTTACTCGCTGACCTTACTGGTAGCTGCAATTTTTGTCACACGCACTTTGGTTTAATTCAAAATTCCATAGAATTAAATATTTTCATTTTGTTTTTATAATTATAATTTTTTTTAATTTTTCCAAAATAATTAATTATGCATTTTATTTGAATTGCTCAGCGCAATAATAGAGGAGCAAAAAAAAAAAATAAAATCCATAATGAAAAAAAAAAATACCCCACAAAATGTTTTAAAAATTAATTTTTATTGCATACGCTGGTTGCAGCCGGATATCTTGATGCAGTCGCGAAGAACTCCGCAAAGAGTTTCCCATTTATTTTTATGAAGTGCAACAAACATGCATTCCACACAAATGTGTGACTTTCTTTTAGCTTATCTACAGTGAGCAAAACATAGAAATCTTATTGATGAAGCATTAAAAGGAAACCGTTTGCTTCGAACACCGGAAGTGGAAGTTACTCTACTCGCATAAATGTTTCAACACTTCTGGATAGCATTTATTTAATTGAAACTATATGGAATTGCTAGCTGGAATTGATATGTTTTGGAATTTAGTATTGAAGAAAGAGTTAGTAAAATTTTATACAGCGACTCCAATGCTTTTATAGTTTAGGAAGCATGCGAAAAAAACGTTTAAATAAGAACTTTTTATACATAAGTTTTTACTGAAAACTATTGCTTGATTTGCAATATTTCTGGGTTCTCAACATGAAAAAAGAAATAACCGTTAAAAATACTATTCAAATTTCACAAAGTAATAAAAATCTCAGTAAAATTACTGTTTGTTACAGTAATTTAATAATTTTACTAAATTCTCATGAAGAAAATAATAAGACCAAACAAATATATGCAGTTTACATGTCGAAATATATAGAGTAGCACAGGAAAAATTCTGAAAGAAAAAATAAAAAGTTAACAGAGTCAGTCCAAATAAACTGACAAAAAAAAAAACAAGGGTTGGTTGCTTGATCAATTTTAAAAAAGTGGATTTTTTATTAACAGTTGCCCAGTATAATTGAATCTTAGAACTTTTTTCAAAACAGTTTTCTTCTTCTTTCAAAATGGTGGCCATATATTCTTTGCTACCTATAGCGATATATGTATTGTGTTAACTTATATTTCACAGCTTCTATTATACATAGAATTATGAACTAAAAACCATAATATTAAACACACTTTAGCCTTTAATCTGACATACAAGAGATGCATATGAAATAGTTTCTTCAGATTAGAAAAAATTATTATATTTTTGTGTTTAAACTGACTCATCAACTTTTTTGTTTACAGTCACTTACATATTTGAATTTTGAGAAATATGTCTGGTGGGCACGGGTTAAAAAATTTTAAATTTATTCACAATAAAGTACATAATAGCATTATATTGCAGTTAAAATTTTAAGTTTGATATTTGCTTCGTTTGGATGATGACAGCCCTTCAAACTCCTTGAACTTCTTGGGTAGTCGTTATATGACTTTATTTAAATTTCAATGGACGGATGGTTGCTCCAAAGGTCAAAAAACTACTCTTTATTTTTTAAGATTTTTTAATTGAGCCCTAAATCTCCATTATTGCTCATTTGTCCGACTCCATACAAAATATGTCTATAAATAACTAGAAATCATAGTCGTACAGGAGTAAAATTTTGCATGTGAGTTGTAATTTAGAATATAAACAAGAGATGCAACGGATATCCGGCAAACCGGATAGTAATTCTGGCCGTACATCTCGCCGGATATCCGTTATCCGGTATCCGGCTAAATCACTTTCCGTTGCATCTCTAATATAAGCACATAGAGCAAAAAAATTTCAAATCCGCCCACAACCACGCCTACCTCTCATACATCAAGAAAATTTCAAACGCCAGATTTTCCTTCATATTGGACCAATTTCAATTTAATTCGGTATGGAAATATATATTTACTAGAGAAAAAGCCCGTCCTATGACGGGTTGGAAGCATTAATGCTCAAACTGTAATTATTTTTTGTCAATATTACAGTGCTTTTACAACATACTGTTCTAAAAAATGTTCAGCCTGTGAGTATGCACATGCATACAAGGCAAGCATGTCACTGATAAGTATCAAAAGAATTTTCTGTGCATACTTTTGGGCTGAACATTTTTCAGGACAGTACATATTGGGAATGTACTGCATGTGGCGGCCGTGGCGCAGTGGGTAGAGTGTGTGACCCACACGCCAGAGAACCCTGGTTCGAATCCCACCTGCCACAGAAAGATTTTTCAATTGAATTCATTTTTCTGTTCAATCTCAAATCTCAGAGAGTTAAAACTGCCATGAAAAGTTTGTTGAGAGTACTAGCCGTTCGGAGTCGGTATAAAACATGTAGGTCTAGTTCTCGATCATTTGTGTTTAAACATTTCACAACACACACAACACAATTGATCATAAGAAACTCGGTCAAAGTCCTTTCAAGGGCTGGAATGGCCATTTCGTTTTCGTTTTTCACTCACATATTTACATTTATAAAATAAATAATTACAGTTTGAGCGATATTAATAGGTGTAGGGCATAGTGATTGTCTTTTTTATATTAAGATGTGCAAAATTGAAAAAAAATGTTGGTCACATGTTTCCACCTACCACATAATTTTTTTTTTATTTTTTATGGCGAGCAATCAACTTTCGGGTTTTTTTATCAGTTCGTTTGGTCTAACTCTGGTGCGACGCTTTGTAAAGAACAAAGGTGTTGTTTTTATCCGATAATGTTCATATTGGATTTTTTGTCTACTTTAAGAGAGCAACGCTTACATCCTTAAGTTTTAAAGCCTTTCATAAAAGCGCTCAATCTATCCAACTATCTGAGTGGTGTTAATACCCTTTCACATGGCTAATAAGATTATTTTAATTTTTGCCAATTTTCAAAGCATTCCTGTTTAATAAAAATTGCCATCTCAAACTCTTAACATGTCCTTAACACCTCAACGAATCCATTAAATTTCAATATAAAAACACTTTATAAGTTGAAAATATGAAATTTTCTTTTGAATAACCGCATTTATATCTAACGAAAACTGAGGTAATATAAATCTTCAATATTATTGTAAGCATTGGCCACTTTTAAGAACTCGAAAGTGCGCTATGATCTCAAGATTTATTTTAAATACCTGTGTTCCACAAACTAAATGGAACAATTAATTTTTCTTTTATATAAACAAACAAACGATCGACTACTTTAAACAATCCATAACCAGTAGCTCAAAATGATTTCTTATTTCGAAGAAACAAATCTACAGTTCCATTAATACTGCTCGTTTTTATCTAGTTTCGCCAGGTAAACGAAAAAAAAAGAACTTAAATCCCTTTTGATATAAAACAGAACACCGGCATGCATAATTTTAAACATTTGCGATTTCCATTGTATAGCAACAGACAACATGCCGCAACAAAGTGAATAGTTTATTTAAGGTACCCAATGATGTGCCCACGATATTGCGTAAATCTACTCCATTTTATAAACACAGCACCATATCTCAATTCCGTCGATTTGTTTACATTTCGAGCCAACAATCTTCCACTTTAATTTGTGATAATCACGAGTTGTAAATTAAATAATTATATTTACTCCACATGCAGCTGCGTATGAGTAAACAATCTTTAATTAAATTCGGAATCCCCCAATGTTGCAGCATCCAGCCAATATTATGGCATATTTAGTAGTCGCCATGTGAAGGGTCATTAGTTTTTATAGCAAAAATATAGTCCAATAAAATGTAGGTGTTCACTCGGGTCATAAGTATTTGAGCATGCTGTTGCTAGTGTTTTAGTTGAATACACCCACGCTTAAGATCTAAATCTCTAAGTAGCTAAATAAATCAGCATCTGTTTGAATGTTTGACTCACATAATCTGCAATATGGGCGTGACTTTAAAAATGCACCACCTTGGTACGCTGTCTCAAGAGTAATGCTATGAGTGACTTTTACGCTGTACAGTAAACACTCGAAAATAGAGGTAGCCAAATTTTGTCAGTTTTTAGTTTTATTCAAATTTTGGATTGTAGCCATGAAAGTGATAAAAGTGCGAAAAATATTTACTTGCATGGGCTGAGAAATATCCGTTTTTCAGTAGACATTTTGTAAATGTACAATAATGCTCATGTTCAATTGTATAAAAGTATAACTAGTATAAAAGCCCGTCCTACAACGGGTTGGAAGCATTAACGCTAAGCTGTAATTATGCATTGCCATTATTACAGTGCTTTTACAACTGTTCTGAAAAGTGTTCAGCCTGAAAGTTTAGTTTAGTTTATTGAGTCTATGGATGTGAAAAATCCTTACAGACTAGAAAAATTATACATTTCATGTAGAGGATATTAAAATAATATAACAAATAAGCTATAAAGTTAATTAAATAAACTAGAAACAAAGTTTTTAAAAGATGATTTAGGCATTGAGAAATCAAAAGCATATTTTAAAGACAAATCATTATATAAACACAAAGATCTGGTGATAGGATAATTTAGGGCGTAATTCGTTCTGTGATATTTAATATAAAAGAGTTTAAAACAACGCAACTGCCTTGAAGGAATTTTGAAATTAATCAACTTTAATAATGAGGAGTCATCAATATTACCCGAGATGATATCATATAGAAATAATAATAAACTTATTTTTCTTCTAATTTCAAGTGTCTTTAAACCCAATAACAAACAACGAACATTATACGAGGGTAAATTTGAATTAAAACTAGTACAACGAAGCATATACTTAGAAGCAGTTTTTTGAACTTTTTCCAAATAACAGAAGCATACTCTAGTCTTGACCTTACAAGATAACTATACAGTGCTTTTATTGTATAAGGATCCTTAAACTCTTGAGTGTTTCGGAGAAGGAAGGCAAGGAGGGAATAGACTTTGGGAAGTAAAAAGTTTAAGTGATCTACGAAGGTGAAATTGAAGTCAAAAATAACTTCCAGGTCACGAACTGTATTAAGTCTTTGCAATGGGATATCTGCCATTGCATAGGATGTTAATATTATATTCTTTGATTTATTAAATGATACCTGAGAACACTTTCTAATGTTAAGCGGTAATCCATTACGGAGACTCCAGACATAGCCATTATTTAGGTCGATTTGCAATAATGCAGAATCATACAAATTTTTTACCTTGCCAAAAAACTTTAAGTCGTCAGCATAAAGGAAAAATTTAAAGGGGCCCAATATACTACCCTGAGGAACGCCAGAAGATGCTATAAAGTAATATAATTGAGAGTTATTTATAGAAACATAGCAGCTTCTACCACTTAGATAAGACTTAATCCATTCCAAGAAAGTGGAGTGGCACCCCATTTTAGCAAGTTTAGCAACTAACACCTTATGGCAAACTTTATCGAAGACCTTAGAAAAATCTGTATATAGGACCTTAACTTGAATACCCGATTCTAAAGAAGATATACAGTAATTTGAAAAAAGTGAAAGGTTAGTTACTGTAGATTTCCCAACTACAAACCCATGCAGCTCAAGACAAATGTGTCGCTTAACAAGAAAGTACAATTTAGGTTTGATGACTGACTCAAACAATTTGAGATATTTTTTAGTTTAGAAATGGGTCGATAGTTGGTTATATTATTCCTTTGACCATTTTTAAAGATTGGAGTGATAGCTGCAATTTTCCAAGCTTCGATAAAAGATAAAAGAGAAAGTATGCGCATATGTGCATAAAAGGCAATCATGTCATTGATAAGTATCAAATCAATTTTCTGCGCATACTTTCAGGCTGATCGCAAAAAATAATAACAGTTTGAGCAATATTGGGCGCAGAGCAACGTGCTTGCCTTTTATATATTAAGTAATGCACATCGAAGAAATCGCCGTGTTTTAAAATTAAACACAATGTTATTATTTTCCGAATTTTTTGTTACATATTAAATTTTAGATTTTTTTAAATATTCAGATATAAATTGATAACATTATGTTTTTACTTTGACGAAATTTGTTTTATGATCTTTTTTAATCACAAAGTTTTCAATTTAAGAACAATTTGTAATAAAAAAAAAATAGCTTAAAACAAATTTCGTCAAAATAACAACATAATAGGTTTGTTCACGTACTTTACTTGCAGGGAGAGAGTAAAAGAAGAATTAAGAAAAGAAATGTCACAAAGAGAAAAATAGTAGAAAAAGTACGTGAACAGAAAACTAGTAGAAACTTGCAAATTAACAGCTGATCGAACGACTTGACAGCTTTTTTGAAACCCAAAGATTTTGTGTACATTCGAGTTATTTTAAAATATTTGAAACTATGAAAATTAATAAAATGGATATTATAATTAATAAATTATAAAATTGTAGGAAAAAAAATCTGTACATGAAATATTTTTTTGAAATTTTTTTTGCGATAGACATTTTGAATGACGCTGAGTCCGAAAATCGCATTTTTAAAATTTTTGTCTGTCTGTCTGTCTGTTAGAGCATCACGCGAAAACCACTCGATGGATTTAAATGAAACTTGACATTTAGGTCCCTTATACTCCCGGTCAATATATAGGCTACTTTTTATTCAGTAAAAAAGGTTGGAACCGGTAGAGGGCGCAGCGATCGGGTTCCAAACATTCTTTTTTTTTAGCTTATCTCCGAAACCGTCCATCCGATTTGCATGAAAATTTGTATTTATATAAATGTTTTCGGATACGGTGAGTTCTTATGACTTATCTACTCTGTTCTATTTTGGACACCAGAGGGCGCTGTAGTACAAATCTTTTAAAAAAGTCGAAGAACTCTTAAGCCGTTCATCCGATTTGCATGAAAATTTGTATGTAGAGGACAAGCTGAGTTTTTTTGACTTATCTACTCTATTCTAACTCGAACACCAGAGGGCGCTGTAGTACAAATATTTTGGAAAAACCTCGAAAAACTCCTAAAACGTACATCCAGTTTGCATGAAAATGGGAAATAGGGGTTTTCTGATATGGTGAGTGTTTTGGACTTATCTTTTTTGTGCTATCTTGAACACCAGAGGGCGCTTTAGTACAAATCTTCATCAGATTTGGATGAAAATTTGTAAATTACGATTTTCGAGTACGGCAAGGGTTCTGGTGCTATTTTTTTTGCTCTTTCTCGAAACTAGAGGGCGCTGTTGTACAATTTTTACGTGTGCATATTATTAAACTGTTCCTTAACGGCTGCATTGTGTGTGTTTGAGTGGATCCCTGGATGGTTCAGATTCACAATTTTACCCGGTAGGTGGCGCTGCGATCGTGTTTAAGGCATTTTGCTTTTTACAGTTTGTCTCCGAAACCGTTCTCATCCGATTTGCATGAAAATTTGTATATAGAGGTTTTCGGATACGGTGAGTTTTTATGACTTATCTACTCTGTTCTATCTTGAACACCAGAGGGCGCTGTGTACAAATATTTTTAAAAACGTCGAAAACTGTTTGCAAGAAATCGTAAGAAGTCGTGAAAAAGTAGAAAGCCGCTCATTCGATTTGGATAAAAAAATTTTATTAAATGATTTTCGTGTAGAGCAACTGTTTTAGCGTTATCTCTTTTGCTCTGTTTCGAAAACTCGAGGGCGCTGTTGTACAATTTGTACGTGTACATGTTATTAAACTGTTCCTAAACGGCTGCACCGATTTTGATGAAATTTTTTGTGTGTTTAAGTGGACCCGGACGTGTCAATTGGACCCGGAAGGTGGCGCTGCGATCGGGTTCCACGAATTTTGTTGTTATAGTTTATCTCCGAAACCATTCATCCGATTTACATGAAAATTTGTATTTAGGAGTTTTCGGTAGTTTTTATGATTTATCTATTTTGTTCTCTATTGAACGTCAGAGGGCACTGCAGTACAAATGTTTTAAAAATCTCGAAAAACTTCTAGCTGTACATCCGAATTGCGTGAAAATTTTTACATAGGATTTTTCGAATACGGTGGGTATCTTGGATTTTTTTTCTGCGCTATCTTAAACACCAGATGGTGATGTAGTTCAAATCACTTAAGAAATCGTAAAACATTCAAGACCGCTCAATCCGATTTAGATAAAAATTTGAATATCGGATATATAGGATTTGATATCGAGTATGGAAACGGCTTTGGCGTTATTTTTTTATTCTATCTCGAAAACCAGAGGGTGCTGTTGTACAAATATCGCAAAAAACTCAAAACAACTCATCCGATAAGTATGATTTTTATAAGTGGTTTTCGGGTGCGGTGAGTCTTTTAGCGTTATGTATTTTGCTGTATCTTAAACCGCAGAGGGCGCTGTACTACAAAAAACAGTAAGGCGTAGTAAAGCGCAAAGGGTGATAAATATATATTTTTTTCGTCTTTATGTGTATTTATATTTCCATTTCTTTTTTCGCAAATCAGGACAGCTGATGCCGAATTCTGTGGTATTTGAGTACGCATCAACACATGCACAAGTCAGTTACGTCGTAAGTTGGCGTTGTTTTGACATTTCAATTTCTATTTTCAATGCTTATTTAATTTTTGTCCAGTTTCCTCGCGAATTGCCAAAAATTCGTTTTTGCTCTGATTTTTTTCAAAAATGTGCAATCTATCGAATACAATATAAAACTTGAAAATATATTTTTGCAAGCGATCGACACTCGATCGACAATCGGTACGCACACTCAAATAACGATTTCCCTAACTTTTTCTCATAATTTTCAGATGTTAAAGCTACATTTTGCTCATTTCGCCGAAGTTACCGGTTTGAAAGTTGCACACAAAATTCGTTCTAAAGTTTGTGAAAAATTTTTTTCAAATCTACGAATGAAATCGAAAATTATTTATATCAACTCCCGAGTTAAGCCGGGTATTCAGCTAGTATAAAATAAATTTAAATTGTTCGCCAAAGTTTTCTAAGCACAAATGTTTCTTTTTCCATCCATTTTAATAGGAAGTTCACAAGAAATAACTTTTGACAGCCTGTGTTTTTTTGACAAAAAATTTTTCTTGGTAGCTGCAAGGTCTTGCAAGTAGAAATTTTGCTAGCAGAAACTTGTAGCTACTTTTTTCTCTCTCACTTTTTTACGCACTTGTTGTCTTCTCTCGTTGCAAGTTTTTCGAGTACGTTAACGCTTTACTAGTAAAAACTTTTAAAAAATTTGTAAAAATTTGTAACAATTTTTTGCTAGTGAACAAACCACTGTTATCAATTTATGTGTGAATATTTAAAAAATTTTGAAATTTTGAAATACATTTTGAAAATGATAAAATTGTGATATAATTTAAAACATGTCGATTTTAACTTTTATATTAAAAAGTTTAAACTTTTGTATTGAGGGTCTTTTTTTTTGCAATAATTTTTTTTTTGCACTTACCGTAACCCTTTGTGCTTCAAACGAAAATAGTAAATATTTTGTAAGTATTTTGTTCAAATCAAAGCATGAAGTAGTAATACCACCTTGTGCAAAAATAAAGGTTAATTTATTGAAAAAAATGAAAGTACAAGTTTATTCGTCAAATCAATATTGTCGCCTTCAAAGTAGTCCCCATCGGCTGCAACGCACTTATGCCAGCGCTTAATCCAGTCACGGAAACCTTTCTGGAACACGGTTTTTGGTATGGCCTTCAGAGCGTTCACCGATTTGCCCATGACCTCTTCTTTGCTGGTGAAACGCGTTCCTCGAAGCGGTTTTTTGACTCGATCGAACAGGAAAAAATCACACGAAGCCAGGTCAGGTGAATTTGCCGGCTGCTGGATGGTTATCGTGTTGTTTTTGGCGAAAAAGTCACGAATAAGATGAGCATTGTGCGATGGTGCATTCGCAGCGACACGTCTTAAGCACAATTCATTCTTCAAAATGTTCTGAACGTATCCAATTGAAATGCCGACGTCCACTGCTATCTCTCTAATCGTTAATTTGCGATTTTTGACCAACATTTCTTTGATTTTTTCAACGTTTTCTTCGGTAATCGAACACGATGGCCGACCGGGACGAGGGTCGTCTTCTACTTCGTCTTGGCCACTCACAAATCGGTTAAACCACTTGTTTGCCTTCTGATACGATAGAGCGGAGTCACACTAACATTTCACCAACATTTTTCACGTATCGGCGCAGTTGAAACCATTTTTCACACAAAATTTGATACAAACTCGTAGCTCAATTTTTTTCTTCCATCGTTAAAATCGAAGACACGAAAAAAGTTGTTGTAAACAAAACACTGTCACTCCACCAAATGTCAACGAAAGACGCTGATATTTTCGAATCGGACAGTTAAGTCCGGTTCACAGTGTGAATGAACTTCTCTTTTTGAACAAGGTGGTATGACACATAAAAAACTGTAAGCTTCACTCTATAGTTCTTATCTCAAAAATTTTTACAACTGCGCTTGTACCCCTTGTGCTGCAAAACCATCAAATAATATACCACGCCACGCCCACTTATCATGTGATCAAAAATAAAAGCAAAGTGGAAAATCCTACAATTCACATTCATCAATTTTGAACAATATTGGACATTACTTCGATTTTTTAACGAATATTGTTGCCGTGTTTAGTCAGGGAAACCTGTTCGAAACATATTGAGAAAACTAATTCATAATCTTAAAATAGATTTGATGCGACTAACCATATTAATAAGTTTCACTCAATTCAAATTTAGTTGCTCTCTATAAAGATCGAAAAAACCATTACAAAACCATATGGTGGAGAGAGAGAGATAGAGAGCAAGTGACAAGGCAATCGCCGATTGGTTGTCAATTATAGCCCAACCACAATGAAATGTGGAGGATCACTTAACATCACTTCCGAGCATTGAACAAATGGCTGCAATGAAAAGTTAACATATTTTCTACCGATATGCATATAAAAATAAAATCTGAGCACATTCACAGCCTCATAGAATCCAAAGAGAGCATACGTCTGTGAGAGTTTGGTATCATTTGGGGCATGGTTTGGATTAAATGATGCGTATTTGGCTGCAGTCAAACACCGCCAGATCGGCTGTAGCAACAGATCGACCATCCAAATACGTACTGATCGGCCTTAAAACTATATCAATGGGGAATATGCCGTTATTCTTGTGTAACCCGTTAGACGGAAGACACACACATACAAGCTCGCGTTACGGATACGGATCTAAGTGGATATTTTTTGTTTTAGAACGTTTGCTTTGTTCGAATTAAAAAAATCGTGCGCCTCTTGTCATTGACGATCAGTTAACGGAACGCGATCGTTGCTCATTCTATGTCGTCTCACACCTAAGATCTCGCGCGTACACACAGACACATCAAAGCCGACGAGTGTCAATTGAATAAATGGATCAAAGTAAATCCAAATCGCGTATATCGCTTCGATCGGTTGAAAGTTTAATTGATGTGCTAAAAAGGTTAACGCGCTGATGTGAACGTGTCAGAAAAAATTTTCGCAAATCAGTGCCAATGATCAACACTAAAAGGTGTTGCTTGTTGTCCGATCGTGTGCTCTATGAGAGTTCATAAATAGATTCATGATTAAATTCATATGTAACTTGTTACATTCGTGATTGTGTGTTTGATTAATTTCGGAAACTATTTAAGAGAAAAAATTTCACAAAGAAAAAAAAAAGTAAATAAAAAAAAGAACATACGAGTAGGTACATGTAACTCAATTAAACAATTTCAACACTTTTTCGACATATTTATCGGCTAATTTGTGTTAAGTGATTTGAAAAATTTCGCACCTTCTGATCATGGGATAAAAGAAAAGTGCAATTATATGACATGTGCGTGAAAAACGATGTGTTTTTAAAAATATTTTTTGCTTATGGTAAATTTATTCGGTGCAATTTTTAACTATACGATTATTTTTTTTTTTTCTTAATCTTGTCCACCTCTGTGGAGACATCAATGCATCAAGCCATCTTTCGTCGTTCAGTGGAAAAGATTATGGGTCCAACTGAGTGCGCTAGTGCCATGGTATCGACTATGCCCTTCATGGATAGCACCGGTTTAGGTGCTAGTTTAGTTGACTATGGCTGCTATACCACCGACTATTGGACAGCCCCATATTCGGGTGGATTAAGTCCAATGAAACAGATTGAAGGTGAGCTGGAAATGGATATTGGGACTCCTTTAGCTTTTTATGACCTTAACCTTTTGTTTTTTATCTTAAAATTTTTATATTTGGTTGGAACTTTATCGAATCTTTAAAATTCGATCGTTCTTTAGAATGACGCCTTAGTAGTGTGATGTATGACTAAGAATATTACTAGAAGAAAAAGAAAGTAAAAACAAAAAAAAAAAAAAAAGAATAGAAGTGACTTTTTAAAACATAAAGAAACAAGAACACGGATAACATTTTTATAACGGCCATAGCGGGAATAAAGGGTGGTTAAATTTTAAGGGCCGATGTTGATTTTGAATAAAACACAAATTGTTTAGGAAATAATTAACATTTCTTTTAATTATGATAATATTGGTATGATTCAATTATGTATGGAACAAAATATCGGCCAAATGGCCGCCGCGACCTCCATCGGCAGCGGCACACTTCCATCCGATGGCCCAAATTTTCGATGACGCTGAGGCATAAGTGAGGTTCTATGCCGTTAATGTGCCGAATTATCTCATCCTTTAGCTCTTGAATTGTTGCTGGCTCATCGGCGTACACCTTTTCTTTCAAATAACCCCAAAGAAAGAAGTCCAACGGTGTCAAATCACATGATCTTGGCGGCCAACTGACATCGCCACCACGTGAGATAACACGGCTATTGAATTTGTCGCGCAAAAGAGCCGTTGTTTCGTTAGCTGTGTGGGTGTGGCTATGGTCAAGAGGCTTTAGTTCTTGAGTCAATTGCACCTTGTAAGCGTGTAAATGCAAGTCTTTATGCATAATGTTCATCAACGACGAGCGTGAGAGGTGCAATTGTTGGGCACGACGACGAGTTGAGGTGGACGGCTCTTCAGCCATACTATCGCGAACAGCAGCAATATTTTCTGCAGTACGAGCTGTACGAGCATGCACTGGTGTTTTCACATCTCCTACAGACCCGGTTAAATTAACTTTTGCAAAAATGGAGAGTTAAGTGTTATAAAATCATGGTTTCAATTTTGATAAATTACAAGAACTAAAAACTTTTTTAAGTACATATTTTCTTTATTTATGACTCCGTTATTTACCACCCATTTTTGGTTCCAAAAATTGACTTATCTTTATGTCTTATCTTTACAAGTAAAGTATGAAAATAAAGATATACAAATTTCAATGGAGCCTCCTCTGAAATTTTGAGGTGATAGAAACATTAAACAAATGCAGAAAGTTTTTGCTTTTATGTGTCAAACATATAGGTTTGGTTAGGTATCAGCGGCAGCCGAAATATATACAAAAATATAAAAAGCTCACTTAGACCAAATAGGGCCACTATGATAACGGTGCACATAGGCCTTCATTCCAATTAGAACCACCTCGAGGTTTTAATCCTATTAGACGTCTGACGTTAATCGTTGACAGGTCGCCAAGCTCATTGAAGCCTAAATGTTGTTTATGCCTTCTTATGTCTAGCAAAAGAGAGGAACATATAAGATTGGCGATGGCTTTTTCCTCTCCTTCGTCCATGCAGCTTATACAGAAGCTATTTGAAATAACATTTAGCCTGTAGGCATGTCTGCCTATCAAGCAGTGTCCTGTGGTAACAGCCGCTAGCTCGGCTAGATCCGGTCTTCCTAGCGAGAGAAGGACTCTTGGTCGCCTGGGATCTAGAGTCTGCTAGATAAACCTTGATGTTCTAAATGTATAGAGTTCAGCCCACTTAGTATTGACTTTCGATATAATGTTCTTATTGATCAGCAGCTTTTGAGTCGTTAACGGGATACTCTGTTGGTTTAGCACTACTGATACCGTCCGCGTATCCTTTCTAGAGAGCTCGTTTGGTTTTTCACTTCTTTTTATGCTTTTATGCCCATGTTAGGTTGATATTGAAATAATTTGACATATCACGTAATGAAGCACGGCATTCTTTGGCTACCTTGGAGTTGATGGCTACTTGTTTCATCGATCTAACCGCAGCTCGGCTGTCCGAGAAGATATAAGCTACCCGTCTTTAGACAATGCTATTTGAAAGTCATGCTGTAACCTCCCTTATTGCTATAATTTCTGCCTGAAACACTTTACAGTAGCAAGGCAGCGCACGATCCAAGGATACCCCGACCTCTTTTGAGTAGGCCCGTACCCGACCTTGCCATATAATTGTGATCCATTGGTATAGAAGTATAGACAACCTTGTTTCCATGGCGCACCATTGACTCAGTATGTCCTAGGTGAAATTAGTGTACCATAGCTTCCAGCGAAAGAATGCTAGGGCTTGCAGTGATCAGTTCTTGATGGAATAAGGTCGAAGTTATGAGTATGAATAAGTGACCCGTAATCAGGGTTTTCCATACCCCTAATTCTCTTAGTCTGACCGCCGAACTGTTGCTGTTTGTTTGGCAACCAGGTCCAGTGGTAGAAGATGAAGTATCTAAGGTGGCAGTCGGTGCTGTTCTCAGAGCACCGCTGATGCATATAGATGCCATTCTCTGAACATTTTGGAGCTGTTCCATTTAATGACTTTGTCTGAGGTAGGCTACCATATTACAACTCCATATAGAAGAATAGGTCTAATGACCTCGGTATACAGCCAGTGAATAGTACGGGGCGAGAATCCACAACTTGTCCCTATGGATTTTTTGCAGGTGTACAGTGCCACTATGACTATCTCAATGCGATCTGCAATGTTTAATTTCCAGCTGAGCTTCCTTTTGATTGGGTTGTTCGGAAAGTTTAACGATTTTCTTATGGTGAATTAATATTTTATTCTGATCCAATACCCTTGTTATCTGCCTGGCAGTAGTATGATTCCACGCTCATAAAATGTTTGTAATTTGCAAGTAAAAAATTGATCCAAGTGATTTTTGACCTCCTTAATTGAATCAAAAGTTCGGAAGATTCTAGGTCTGGGGAGTATGGTAGGTGTGGCTGTATATCTCATCGAAGCTCTAAAAGCTTTTGCCGAGTGGTCAAACTTGTATGTTCGAACACAATAGGTATTTGTATTTGTATTATGTATGTATGTGGTTTCACATTATCCTTTTGGAACACTACTACACCTCTCCTACTGACCAATTTTGGCCAATTTCCTTTAAATGGATCATTCAATTTATCCAATTGATGACAAAAAACTACAGAATTGATCGTTGTGTTACTCTGTCGAGGCACAAAATTAATGATTCCTTCGAAATCCCACCAAGCAGATAGCATAACCTTTTTTTAATGAATATTGGCTTTCAAAGTGTTTTGAGCCAGTTCATCTTTTCTACTCCAGGATCTTTTGCGCTTAACATTGTTGTAGATAACCCATTTCTCCCCAGTGATGATACACTTCAAAAATAGATCATTTTCTTGGCGTTTGAGAAGCAAATCCCAAACGTCAATGCGACGGCATGAATTTTTTTCCTTAAGAAGATTAAAACCTAGCCGTTTCAAATGATCATGAATGGTCAAATTCGACAATTTTACTCTTTTAGCGATCTCACGAGTTGTTATTCGCTAGTTTACATCAATAAATGCCTTTATTGTGCCTTCATCAGCTTCAGCTGGCCTTCCAGAACGTGGTGCATCTTCGAGATCAAAATTGATGGATCGATATTTTGCAAACCAGTTTTGGCTCAGGCGCTCACTTAACACCGCTCCAGACACAGCATTTTTAACTTTTCAACATTAAGTTAGGTTAGGTTAATCCAGCCGCCTCCTAGCGGAGGCTCACATAGACCAATTCTGGTCCTTAGTGGTACCGATTGTTAGTAACCTGTGGGGAGTTAGTTAAAATCGGTGAAGATTTGTGCTGAATTCACAAATCTAAGGAGAATTTCTAGAGAGATTTTGACCACATGTTGTAGTGACGGAAACGTAGGTGAGCCTAAGTGTTGTGATGCCCATCTTCTTCTTCTTCTTCGCGTGATCGTGTATGTCGATCTCATGATTTTTGAGATTCTGCATGATGTCGTATCTCTCCATCTACGACTCACTGCCTGTGCGGTCCTATCCTCGAGGTTTCTGTACAGCTCTTGCAGTGGGATAGGTACATGTTGTATGGACTCTGATCCCAGCCCGGCGCCGCCCTTTGCTAGGCTTGGAACCCAGTATTTGTGGACCTGATGGTAGCGTAGCAGATGGATTTGATCGCCGCTTGGCTGTCTACAAAGATGTTAATATTGGCGTGATGTGTGTTTATGTTACGGGCAATCTCTGTGGCCTTCCATATAGCGAACACTTCCGCCTGGAAAATGCTGCAGTGGTCCGGCAATTTATAAGGCTGACTTATCGCTGATAGTACAATGCCCAAACCTTTGTTTGTGCATGTTATTTGCCGCCGTAAGGCGCTGTGCCGTTTTCCCGGCTATTAGTTTTGCGTATATGTCTAGGGGGTTCATACATTTTTAACATTAAAAACAGTAAAAAAGTAAAATAGGCCGAAAATGCTGTTTTCACTTTACTTATTTAAAAGGTTATCAACCAAAAACTACTGTGCATAATCTATCGAATTTTTTCACAAGCAAGCCTTGCTATGTCAGATATTAGAATACATATGATTATGCGGCTTACGGTGAAGAGAAAAAACGAAATTACTTTCCGAACAACCCAAGAGTATGATTGGAGTTAAGGACGGAATTTTGTATTTCCTAGTGAATAGGACCAGTTCTGTTTTGAACGAATTAACGCCAAGACCCAGTGCTTGGCCCATTGTTCAAGTTTACGAAGAGCTCTTTGCCTAATATCGCCTAAGGTAGTGGGAAACTTTCCTCTGACTGTGATCGCTAGATCATAGGCGTAGACTACCTATCTATCTTAATAGATAGCAATAGGTTATTTACTACCAAATTCCAGAGGAGCGGAGAGAGAACACCACCTTGAGGCGCACCTCTTGAAACGAATCTTATAGCACTGTATTCGCCAAGGTCCGATAAAACTAAACTGCTATTGAGTTGCTTATATATAAGATCTGTAATGCCTTATTCACATCTAGTTCAACTAATGCAAGTGCTCACCCAACGATATACATAGGTGCTCAGTTATTTACTAATCGTTTATCCGAAAATTGGATGCAAATAAGACAATGTTCTAATCTTCATAAGTACGGTATGAAAATGAAAATAGACAAATTCAATTGGATCTCCTTTGGAAATTCGAGGTGATAGAGATATTTGGTGAATGCAGAAAGTATTTACTGTTTTGTGCCAATCTAAATATATGGGTGAGAGACCCTGCATATTCTTCATGTATCACCGCGTTATTTAACAAAACTTCCCTGCAATTAGTATCACAAAAAGTAAGTCAAAACACATTTGCAAATGTTAACACGAGGTTTTTTCATTAAAACATAAATCATTTATAATTTCCATAATATATCATTTTATGACGCTTTGCATTTTTTGATTTATTTCATTTTAAAAGTGAAATTAAAATGTCATAACAACACTAGCTAGGAAAAAGAAGACATCAAATGTCGGGCTCGACACAGTGATGTTGCTGATTTGTCATTTTGAAAATATACAAATTATTCAAAAAGTTGGCAGGAAAACATTTGGAAAGCATACTCGTACAAGAATCGGGCTATTTATGAAATATTGTGTTGACTTGCGCACAAATCCAATTATTTTGCGACAAGTTGAAAGATGATCTATGTAGTTGACAAGAAGTTGATGCTGTTTCTATGAGATAAGCAAGTGAGAGAGTTGGCCACCAAAGAACTATATGTTTTTAAACCATGGGAAATACTTTTTTTAATTCATAAAATAAATCCAGTAAAGTTGTTGGATAGGTTTTATTTTAACTTCATCTCTATGTTATCTACTATTGGTTAACTAAGTAATTCTCTCTAAAACACCTGTTCTTGGTGCTAAAGTTCATTGGTTTATTTATCTGCAAAAGTTGTATAGTAATTTCAGTTTTTGGTTTTGCCTGGTTCTAATGTGTCTACCGCCAAGAATTGGCAGAATCAAAGTGTTGATTGACACTCTTGTGCCACAAACCCCGCAATAAGAATCCGTTGAAAGTTTCCCTTTCAACGAGTCTGAAATCTATTTTAGGCTCTTAAGAATGAAATACACAAAACAAAACTATAGCGTTTCTTATTATTTTATGCCAAGTTGAATAAAACACTTTTTACTGATCTTTTTTGTTACTCTCACGTTGTTGAGCAGAATCTCAAGTTTCGTTCGGCTACATATTTTATCTCTTTTGGATGCAAATTTTAATTGCAGCTCATTCTGTTTTGAACGCGCTTGGCTGCATTTTGACTCCCTATCTATTTAGTCGTCAAATGACCCATACTAGGGCGGAATGCCATCAATTGTCGTTAACAAGACATTGGAATTCGTTTGTTGCTTTGCGCTTCTAGCTAAGAACTCTTTAACAGAGAAAAAAAAGTTGAAGTTTGCCCAATTTTCGTAAATGGGGCTTGCGGGCTACACTGGCATTGTTTTTTATTTAAATTTTTTTTTTTCGATTTGGTTAATGAATTTGAAAATCAATTAGTGGTTGGCACATAAAATCGTTTTACTGTCACTTTCGAAATTTGTCAACTTTTTTGTCTGCAACTATTTTAATTTAGTACATTATTCAATACAGAGAGTTTTTCATTGTGCCTTTTATTCACTGAAAATACAGACTATTTCAAAATAAGCCACTACCCAGTTGTGCCAAAAAGCATTTCCAGATCGATTATTTCTAAATATTTTTTCTACTGGCAAGCATTACACTTTCCATTGCTATTGTGCATTACTTCTTAAAGCAATTGCCTAGGCAGTAAGGCTTACTGCTTCCCTTTTAAAAAAAAGCACAATTTAGGAAAAGCTAAAATAGAGATTTCTATTGTTTAACATTACTTTTCGCCTTACTCTGAAATGTAAAAATGGTATGGCAGAAATAAAAGAATAGTTTTTTTCTTGTTTTCGCAAACATTATTTTTATATATTAAATATGCAATTCATGTGAAATTACATATTTAATTGCATAAAACCTATTTTTGGTATATTCATTATTTTTCATCCATTTTTTTTTTACATTTTCAATATTTTTAAGCACAAAAAAGCATGTTACTCGAATATTGAAAAAATAAAAATACGACAAAGTTTTATTATTTTAAAAAAAAAAAAGACAATGAAATAGATGGAATGAATCAAAACTCATCACATCTGCCTTTACTTTAGTAAGGGCAACCGAAAGTAGCATTACTCTCTAGCCTACAATGACCTTACTAGGGCATGTACATTACGTTTCTTATATATTTGTAATGTAGAAATGATACAATATCTTCGCAGAGTAGTAATAATAACAGATCATTCAATAAGCCTGTAGGATAGGTAAGAAAAAAACAAAATTTTGATACAACTCGATTATGTTATTCAACATAGTTGCCTACGAGAGCGATACAACGAGTATAGCAATTTTCCAACTTTTCGATACCACTTTTATATTACAATTTCTCTTTTTTCGTCAAAATAGGCCTCTGTTTCAGTGATTACTTCATCATTGGACTTGAATTTCTATCCAGCAAGCATTCTCTTGAGATCTGAAAACAGGAAAAAGTCGCTGGGGACTAAATCTGGAGAATACGGTGGGTGGGTAAGCAATTTGAAGCCCAATTCATTCAATTCTGCCATTGTTTTCATCGATTTGTGACACGGTGCAAATGTGGCCGTTTCTTGGTGATTTCAGCCTTCAATCGATCGAAAAGTGCACAGTAATAGTCACTGTTGATGGTGGTTCCTTTTTGGAGATAGTCTATGAATATTAGTACTTTCGCATCCCAAAATACAGACACCATCACCTTACAAGCCGACTGTTGGATCTTTGCTTGCTTTGGATTTCGTTCGTCGACTGCTGTCCACTCAGCTGACTGTCTTCTGGATTCTGGTGTGTAATAGTGAAGCCATGTTTCATCCATTGTCACATATCGACGATAGAATTCGATTTTATTGCGGTTTAACAGCGCCAAACAATTTTTTTTCAATTCGTTGTTGTTTTTGGTCGTTGTTGTTTTTGGTCGGCTGTGAGCTCACGCGGCACCCACTTTGCACAGAGCTTTCGCATACCAAAATGTTCGTGTGAAATGGTAAAAAAAACTACCATCCGATATCTTAACAATGTCAGCTAGATCGTTTTGTGCTGGTACGACCACGTTTAAATTCAGAAATCCATTTTTCTACCATTTGTCTTGATGGAGCAGAGTCCGGATAATGTTTATCAAGCCATTGTTTGGTTTCCACTGTATTTTTTTCATCAAAAAGCAATGCTTTATCAAAACTCGAAATTCACTTTTTTCCAGTTTTTCTTTTTCAATAACAATAGTTGTACACAAAATGCTATAGCTTACGAATCAATTGTCAGATTGTTGTAAAATTTTTATACGTATCGTTTGAAGGTTGGTACTAAATAAATAAATCAGATGGAAAAAATCTAGTAACGCCATCTATGGGCCATCCTATGGACTTTTTGAACGTACTGTTATTTATATTGATATGGAAAATTTTTCATAGTCGTATATGGGCTAATCCAGAAAATGGTCAACCACAGGTGAAAAATTAAAAGTAATTAAAATTTTAATATTGGGATATTATCCTGAAGAAACATTTACTTTTTATTTTTCTAAGCAATTTATACATTAATTAATTTACTTACCATTATGATCAAATCGTCCGTACTGTTACACAAATGTACTTTTCTCTTTTAGTAAATTGTAAGTAAATGTTTCGTAAATGTTTTTGTTTTATTGAAAATGGATAATTATGAAATTATTGAAGCAAGGAAATAACAATAGTTTCTTAAATACCAAGTTGCTTAATTATTTAGCTACTTAATTACTCAACATAATCATAAGGGAAAAATCTAAAACGTCCGACTCGAAACGTTCGAACAAATAAAATAATTTACTGTCACCACTATACTATTAATAAAGACGACGCACAGTGTCGCGAGTTCATACAACAGGTGGCCAAAAATAGAAAGTGTTGTCGTAGAGAGTTGAAATCTGGTACAGATGAGTTTTTTGCTTGAATTAAGAAAAAATTTCAATTTTGGGTAAAATCGAATGAAGGACATGCCATCCTGCCATAAGCCCCTAAACGAAAAATCGGTATAAAATCCGCAATAATAAATTGATTACAATAAAATTCGACAAAGATGTTTGTGACATCAACTGAAACCAACGTGTGAGATTATATCAAAATCGGGCAAAGAATAACCCACCGCTCATATATCCTGAAATTAAAATTTCCCGTAGAATCCGTCAAAAGCAATTAATAACAATACAATATGGTACAGATGTTTGTGTTAGCAGTGAAAATTATTTCGTAAAAAAATTTTTGAAATCGGTTCAAAGGACACTTATAAAAATATTTGAATTTATTATCTTTACTTCTCTTAAGCAATTCCTATATATATTTGTGTATGGTAGGCATATAATAAGAAACAAAAATACGGTTTCAATTTGGCGAAATATGAGCCACCTGCCACGCCTATTTTAAAGTCACCTAAATTAAGAAATCTTATCTTTGAGATTAAAAAAAACACATAAAATAAGTGCATGCTTTTTAGCCTTTTAAAAACTATTGCCATTAATTAAAATAAATAAAAAAATTAAAAATTAACTTTATATATCAAATACAATTTATAACATTTTGATTATATATTTAATCTATATTGAAAGTTAAAAAATTACTTCATTTACTTAAAATTTTATTCATACAATTAATTTGATGATGAATCAGATGAAACGAATTCAGTGAAATCAATTTGTGATAGTATACTATTTTGCATATTTTCATCCTCAAGTTCTGTCTCTGTTTCTATTTCAAGATGATATATGAGCTGCTCAGAGCACAAGTGGCGTAAGTCCATTTTTTAAGGAAATTGAGTTAAGTACATAAAAGTGAAGAGGAATATGTAACCTATTTATGACTCCGGGTTAGAAACTCCTTGCTTATGTAATCTCTGAATAAAATGCAATACTTAGTTATTGTTCTGACAAATTATATAATTTTTAGAGGACAAGTGGCGTAAGTCCATTCATTTTATATCTCCCTTAATAATGAAGATAATCACTAGCTGGAAGTTTTGTTTGACTTCTGGAACTAAATGCTATCATTCCTCATCAAAACATTGTTAAAAATATCTCACATTATATTTGTACATCGGAAATGAGAAATTTCAAAAAAAGTTCAGAGGACAAGTGGCGTAAGTCCATTAATTTTATATCCCCCTTAATAATAAAGATAATCACTAGAGAAAACTTCTGTTCGACTTCTGGAACTAAATGCTATCATTCCTCATCAAAACATTCTTAAAAATATCTCGAGTTATATTTCTACAGCGGAAATGAAAATTTTCAAAAAAAATTCAGAGGACAAGTGGCGTAAGTCCATTGATTTCATATCTCCCTTAATAATGAAGATAATCACTAGGGGAAAGTTTTGTTCGACTTCTGGCGCTTAATGCTAGCATTCCTCATCAAAACATTCTTAAAATATCGCACATTAGATTTCTACAGGGGAAACAAGAAATTTCAAAAATATGTTAAATTTTGTGTGCAATTTTCTTCATTCTTTTTTTTGTTTTTTTACGATATGAATAGTTCTTTTTATTCTCTTGACATAGCTTGTAAGCAAAACTGAGTTCTCTATACATAGAATTTCTAATAAGAATTTTCTAAATATTCCATTTTCTCAAAACTTACGCCACTTGTGCTCTGATCAGCTCATATATCTTTGTCATCTTGCTGCTTCTACTGCACGTTTTGCGCTTTGCTGATATGAGCGGCTCAGACGACAGAAATTAATAGGACAAAAGGGCACTATTACTCGATTCTCTTGAGTTTTTCTTGGTGTTTTCTAATCGAAACCTTCGGAATTCTTTATGTCTGGCCTCGAGTGCGTCTTCAGTAAGAAACCGAATAGGAATACTGAAATGATTCATAGCATCACACACATGAGCCAGTATTTTATGAACAGTCATTGGCATATAATACCAAGAGTAATGCTCAATGTAAATTGAATGAGTTTCTTTTAAAAGTTTACTAAAACTTTCTTTGTTTATTTTTTCCCTACTAGCTAATGTGCGTAAACGTAAACTAAAATTTTTTATCAAACTAATTTTTATACCTATTATTTATTTTCTTTTTTTTTATTGCTTTTGAAACTTTATAAAAAATTTGTTATTTTTTCATATAAATATGCTCATTTTTGCTAAAATATGCTCTAGGAAAATTGTCATAAAATCATTAATTTTCACTTTTCCCAGCAAAAATCTTTAGAAGTTTGTTCAGAAAGAATTGTTATAATAAAAAAAAAATTAAAATAAAAAAAAAAAAACAAAAAACCTCATTTTTTTTTTTTTGAAACGCTTTTGAAACTTTGTAAAAAATTTGTTATTTTTCCATATAAATATGCTAGTTTTCGAAAAAACATGGTCTAGGAAAAATGTCATAAAATCATTAATTTTCACTTTTAGCAGCAAAAATCTTTAGAAATATGTTTAGAAAGAATTGTTATATACAAAAATGCGAATTTTTTTTTATTGCTTTTGAAACTTTTGATTTTATCTGATTTCTTGGAGTTTATTCTTGTATAGGAACATTTTTTTATTACTTTATTTAGCTCTCTTTTTTTTAGTACAATTTAAGAAATATATCTCTATTAAAGTTTTTCGTATAAATTGTACTAAAGGTGCAACGATATTAGAAAATATTCAGTACTAAACTGTAAAAACTGAAATTTCGTTTAATTTTTAAGGCAGCATTTAAAGAGCATAACTTCCATAACTAAAAAGATATCGAAAAATCCTTTTGGATTCACATAATTAAGACTCTTTTTAATAAATTGTATTTCCAAATTTATGACTTTTTTCCCATGAGCTATTTTTGACCGCCTCGCTGCACTGTGAGACGCACTGTGGCTCACGAACTAAATCCATTGGGCAAAATACGCATTTTTTGTGGTAACCGATTTATAAAATTTTTGCGTTATTTTGTAGTAAATATAACCAAAGTTAGGTAGCCAAAAATGTAGGTCAAAATATCTAAAATTGTGGGCGTGGCATGCGGTTAAGCACACCTGTTTTTGCTAATTTCAGAAAAAGGTGAGTTTTTTTTATTTTTTCATCGAAAATGAATGGCCATTGCTCGCAAACTATAATCAATTGAAGGTTGTATTTTTTTTTTTTTGTTAGGTTGGTTGGACTTTCATCGTTAAATTATTGTATGAGGTTGTAGCTGTACTATTTATATTTTGAGTGTAACGAAATGTTTTCAACATTACTGTTTTTTGTATAAATTTTAACTTTAGTGGCATAGAACTTCTAAGGATCAAAACGGTTCATAGAAATTAAAGCATCCAGTTAAAGGTGAAAGTCTCCTTTTTACCCCGTATATACTCTTAGGCCCCCACGATCCCCCCGTAGAACCTTTTTTCGTTTTACTGAAACTACTCACACAAATATTCGAATGACGCTAATTTAAACGCACCCCTATAAGTATAATGATGTATTCAATTTAAACTTTAGGTATTTTATTGCATGCAATTTAAGGGATTTTTCAGTTTTTGTTACCCTTTTTATTCCAACTCTATAAGACAGGTGCATCAACAAAATATATATACAGGTTCTGGTAATTGAAATAGTGCCTAGAGTTTCTTTTAATAAACCAATTTCATTCTACCTGTATGAAACATGTAGAGTTTTGGAGTTTTGGAGGTATGGAAATGCTTATAAGGAAGTGATATTCGGATACAATCTCAGTTGCTTTAATATCTCAGCCATTGCAATTGGAAATAAATAAATTGATTCAAAAATCATGGAGAGATTCAGTTATAAAGAATTGACTAAGAAGTATTTAAGAAACAAAACAGAGGAAGATGTTCTAAGCTACGTTCAAAGAAAAATAAACTTCGAAATACCATTAAAGAGAAATTAAATGTTTTCATCAAAAATTTAAAAAAGCGCTACAGACAGTATAGCTACACGAAAGAACGATTTTATAAACATAACGTAATATGGCTGGAATGCGAGATTACTGTGCAGAGAGCTTCAAAAACTACCGACAAAATCAGCGCAAGAATACCAAAAAAAAAACTTGACAACTGCAGCGATATATCTAAGACGCGGAAACTAAAGGATATCACTGATGAAATCGGAAGTGAAAATTATCAAGAAATTTTTCTTCATCAATTGTGAGCAAATAAAAAATATGCAAAACTGGAAATCATTGAAAAAGTCATTGATGCTAGTCCAGTGGGAACAAAACGTATGGATTTGAAATTAACAAAGCACCAATATACTGACCTCAGATTGCGTGCGATTGCAAAAGGTTCATATCTGTATCCATTATATCATCACATAAATGCTGCTAAAAACGACTGTTTGCCATCTAACGACACTATTGCAATTACACCAATTTCGGCATATGTACAACTATCATGCAATCATTACTGGATCACACAGCACAACGCTTGCTACACGCAGAGAAATATTTCGTTTAGCGCAACTGAAGAATTAGCTAATTATATTTCGTTTGCGAGCTGTAGTAGCGGCAAACGAATATTCAGTTGTAACTAACGAAAAAGTAGCGAAAAATATCTAAAATAACTAAAACTAGCATTTTTATTGAATTTGAATATAAATTCAATATGATTTGAAATAATTGATATTTATCTTACTTCAATCATTGGAATTCGAACCCGGACTCGTCGATGTCTGGTTTACTGCGCGCTCTGCTTAACGTGTTGCACCACCGTCAATTGAATTTTCAGTCGGCTAATATTCGACTAGTGCTGCTGCTGCTTGGAGTTCAATTGTATTGAAGTAAAGTAACACAATTTTTTTTCGTTTATGATAAAAGTTAAACATTTGTCATGGACAGAAGCTCGACAGAAGCCCAACAAAAACGAAAACTTTCCACCAGATTTTTGTGGTGGCCGTGGCATAGTCGTTAAGGTGCTTGGTTTGTATGCGAAACAACCTAGGTTCGAGGCCCCAGCTGACACAAATTTGTTTTTGTTTTTTGTTTGGTTTTATTAGAAATTAAATTGAATTGAATTGAAATGAAATAGCAATTGGTAAGAAATAGAAATGCAACAAACAAATTCTTTTTCTGCAACTAAATAACCCGTTTTCGGCAACTTTTTCGTTTCTCGTAACCGTTAAAACGTTTGCAAAAAACGTTTCCAAGCACGATAAAAGAAGTTCGTTTACTGCAAATTGGCGATAAGCGTTTTTTTTCTCTGCGTGTACAATCATTTAAAAAAAATGCGTTGAAGCAATATGGAAACTGAAATTTCTACCATATTGAATTGAAATTTTCTTTGCAAATGGGGATGTGATGGTTCTTACGGAAAACAATACAAGCAATTGTTATGCGAAAATACCTTGGACACGGATATGTTCATGGTGTCATTTGTACCATTACGATTAAAAAAGATTTTAAAAGAAATTTTAATTCAAAAAGGAAACCCAGGATACCATTAAGAAATAAGTAAGCAATATCAGAGCCCGATATCAGAGCAAAAAATTATAATTAAAATATTATGTTTTTATTGTTTTAGTAAGATATATTATTAAAAAAAAAATGTCCCAATGTAAAAAATCATATTAAAAATGTATAATAAAATGATATATTTATCAACAAATGACTTTTTTTTAATAAATAGAGAAGATAAAAAAAAATAGGAAAAGTATATTTCATACTGAGTTCAAAATTTCAAAAGTTCAACTTTGACCTTGAATTTCTCAATAAGTACTCCATGGATTTTAACAAAATTTTAAACACAACAAATTCAAGGAATGATCTGTCAGCTAAAATTACTCAAATATTTCAATTGATTCAAAAGTTATAGAATTTTTGCCAATGAAAACCTATTATGTGAGTCATCTGCCCATAAATCTAAACCAACCCAAGCCTGGCTTTACAATAATTTGCCAGCATTCATTTCCTCTGAAGAATGGCCCTCTGGCAGTCCAGATTTGAATCCGCTGGATTATAAATTGTAGACAGTTTTAGAGGACATGGCTTGCCACAAAAGATACCCCAACATTGATTCACTTAAGACAGTTTTGATTCATGCTGTGGTTCATTTTTGAATGAACGAGGTGCGTGCGGCTATTAATGATTGGCCAGTCCAACTTAAGGCGTGCGTGAAGGCGAACGTTTCAAATGAGTATATTTGTTTTGTAAACAAAATATATCAATAAATATTTAAAAAAAAATTGGTCCAAAAACATGCATTATTTTATAGCATAAAATGTGTGCAACAGTATTTTTGTCCCTACTAAATATATTTATAAATTATTTTTCGATTCCACTTGAAGCTTGAATGCTGTAAATATTAATTTGTAATGTTTTAAAATTCACCCAAAAGTTGACATAATAATGTCACATAATTCTTCTTCTTTTCTCGGTTAAAATAAACAACAGCTTGCATACAAACCGCTGGCAAGGATCGCAGCTCGTACAAGCCATTGGAACACATCGATTCAAAACTGTCGGATATTGAAACCAGCAGCAGTAGTGGCGGAAGTAGTTGTCAGGAGAATCTTGGCAATAACAATAACAACAACAGTAATTACAATAACAATGATAGTTGTAGCAATACCAACAACAACAACAATAACAACTCCAATAACAAAAAATTCAAAAACAACAGCAACAGTGGCAATAAGAAAGAAGTAACAACAAATAATAACAACAGCAACAACAACAACAACAATAAAACGGTAAGTGTTGAATGACAAAGTCGTCAGTACATCATATGTAACATCAAATTGTTATCCATTTCTCAACAACAGGAAGAAACGGTGGTGGTGGTGCATCCTTCACTAGCGCAAGCGGTAGTTGTGCTCGAGACCAAAGCTCTTTGGGACAAATTTCACGAGCAAGGCACCGAAATGATTGTTACCAAAACGGGGCGACGCATGTTTCCGACTTTTCAAGTGCGCATTGGCGGTCTAGATCCACAGGCAACCTATATCATGATGATGGATTTTGTGCCGGTCGATGACAAACGCTATCGCTATGCATTCCACAAGTAAGTGAGCAGAAGTTTTCACCGCAAAACGCACCCCTTTCATCACTCTGACGATCCATGCGTTCATTTTACGAAATATTTTAATGCATATTTAATCCTTTTCTAGCTCCAGTTGGGTGGTAGCCGGCAAAGCAGATCCAATATCTCCGCCACGTATACACGTACATCCCGACTCTCCCGCACAAGGCACCAACTGGATGAAGCAAATCATCTCGTTTGACAAACTAAAGCTCACCAACAATCAGCTCGATGAAAATGGACATGTAAGTATTTATTAGAACGATGAACTGACAGAATTATTTGCAAGCTACTCAACTTGATTTTGGATAAAATAATATTTTTTCAAGTATACGCAAATACTCGTATGTAGAGTTTTAAACAGTTGGTACATATTATAAATTTATACAGTTGTTGGCTTTAACAATGTAAGGTGTTGAAATTTTAGTTTATTATTTAATGAAATATCAAAAACTGGGGGCGATTTTAAATTAAGCAAAATTGACGTTAGATAAAGTGTTACGAAATATTTGCGCAACATTCGGCAAATCTACACAATATCTGTTTATTTTCTTTAAAAATTATTTAATAATAAAAACTGCGTAGTATGAGATATTTTATAAAAACAAATCTTAAGCTAGGTAAAAAGAAAAAAATTCAAAAAATGAGCTTAGTGCTGCCAGGTACCTTTAACAAAATTCCACTTAAAATAAGGAAAAAAACAAAATCTTTTCCTTCATAGAACTACGAAAACTCCCACAGAGGCTTCTTTGAAAAAACAACTAACTACAACTACAGCAAAAAAAAAAAACAAAACACTTTCATTGTTTTTATGGTTTGTTTTTATATAAATACGCATTTATATAAACTAATTTAAAATGCCTTTATGTTTCGTAAATTGGTTGGTTTTATAAAATCAAATTGAAAAAAATCAATCGAAAAAACTTTCTGTGTCAGGTGGGATTGGAAACAGGGTTATCTGGCATATGGGCTACACACTCTATCCACTGCGCCACGGCCGCCAACTAAATCAATTAAAATCAATACTTATCTTATACTTATGTTATATCTTGATGTCTTTTTGGGATCGAATCTACAAGATTTTAAGAAGATGCTGGGGAAATTTTGTTCCACTCTTCTAAATTGAATTTTTTTAAGTTTTCCCTGTTGGAAATACCATTATTTGTATTTGAAATACCCTGTTGGAAATACCAACATTTTCGATAAATTTTCAATAAAATTCATGTCTGGGCTCTGTGCCAGCGGGTCCATTAAATGCGCGCAGTTCTAAATCAACAAAGTCTACACAATGGCAGATTTATGCTTTGGTTCGTTGTCTTGGCAGAAACGGAGTGTTTTCGGTATTCCAAGATTCACTGCACTCTGATGCAAATTTTTTTTTTTTTTAAATATTGAGATACATATGATTTTGTCCATGTTACCTTCAATGAACTTCAAATTTCTAGCCCCAGTTGACGACATGCAGGCCCAAGTCAATATGCTACTACCCATATGCTTCACTGTAGCTTTCAAATTTTCTTTTTGGTGCTCAGTATTAGGCTTCCGCCATACGTATGACATGCCATCAGAGTCAACAATGTTGAATTTAGACTCGTCCGAGTAACGCTGATCCAGAAGTTCGACTTTTTGTTGGTGTGCCTCTCAACAAAGGCACCTCCCATAAAAAGTGACTTTAAAAACTTTCGTAAATATGTAAAACGGAATGGCATCCTGTCTGTATGTATCCAAATTTCACCCACATCGTTTATCCAACCCATACCAAATGTTGCACATACATTCTTCGGTATAATGTGGAGTCTTTAAATTAGAAAAGTGGGTGTGACATTTTACTTTTAAGGGAGTATTCCTGGTTGGAAGGCTGTTTTTGGACCCTTTTTGAAAAACTTCTCATTTGAAAACGCAAAGAGTTATTTAAATTTTTTATTGTATTAAGAACATATTAAATTAAATTAAATTTATTTTTCCTTTGTACGAGGGCTGTTCAAAAAGTTGTCGGCCTTCAAAGTTGGGCGTCGAAAAAAAAGGTATGCTGCTTGCGGCCCGGATAACTCGACTTCGGATCATAAGAAATGAAAAAAGTAAACAGCGTTAGATCCAGTACAGATGTAATTCTGGTCCCGTCCTCAATCATAATTTTGCGATTATTTTTAACAAAATGACGGTCATTGAAAAACAAAAAACCGATTTTTGGTCTTTTTTTTGTAGTTTAGTGTACAAAAAAATAGTAAAAAATTGTTTAAAATTGTGATTGAGGTAGGGACCAGAATGGTGATCTGAATTCTGCGTCGATTGCACTTTGTTTCATCAAAATCGGTTCAGAACTACTGGCGCAATCGGGGCCGCAAGCTCGAAAAACGTAGTTTCGAAATAAACGCGTTTAAGTTTGAAGTTAGTTTTTTGCACCAAAAACAAAATTGAAATGAAAAATTTGAGCATGTAGTTTTGGAAATTCGACAATTCTGCGTCGATCGCACTTAGTTTCTAGAGAAAACTACAACTAGAACTAGAGTAGATCTAGAGAAATGTGACTTCGAAGTTCAAAAATGTGATTTGGAAAAAAATCAACTATCTCCATCTATACCGCTTGTCCGACTTCAACCAAATTTAAGCCTACAAATTAAGCCTACAAATGTAGGTGGGATTGAACAAGGGGCGTGTGAATTTAATTCCCTCTACACCGTTTGTCCGTCTTAATTCAAATTTAGCACACATATTCAAAAAAAAAAACGAAATGGCCATCTCAGCCCTTGAAAGGACTTTGACCGAGCTTCTTATGATCAATTGTGTTGTGTGTGATGTGAAATGTTTACACACAAATGATCGAGAACTGGACCTACATGTTTTACGCCGACTCCGAACGGCTTATATTCTCAAGAAGCTTTTCATGGCAGTTTTTACACTCTGAGGTTTGCCATTGTCGGCAGAGAGGTGAGCACACATATTATTTGGCATAATGATCAGTCTGTAGTTTATAAAAGTGGGCGGTACTAGACAGAGGGCATGACACTTTTTTTTAATCTATTACCATCTACACTGTTTCTCCGATTATGCAAATCAGACCAAATTATGCACATATATTCTTTAGTATAATGAGAAGTTCTAAGTATACAAATGTGGGTGGAATTTGACAAGGGGCGTGTCAGTTTCATTTTAATCGAACTTCCTCTATACCATTTGTCCGATTTTAACCAAATTTTGTAAATATATTCTTTAACGTAAGGAGCAGTCCAAAGTTTATAAAAGTGGGCGGAATTAGACAGGGGACGTGATACATTAATTTAAATCGAACTCCTTCTACATTATTTTTCTGATTCCAACCATATTTTGCAAATATATTCTTTGAAATAATGAGCTGTAATTAGTCTAAAAAATTGGGTGGAATGAGACAGAGGCGTGACACTTTAATTTGAATCGAACTCCTTCTATAGCCTTTGTCCGCTGGTATGAATTTGCACATACCAACCAAATTTTGCACACATATTCTTTAGCACATATCTACAGTGTACAAATTACTCTATGTGGCAGCTAAGGGTAAAATTAAATTAAGCGTATGACACAAATTTTTTTGCAGATTATACTTGAACATTTTATAGACGTCTAAAGACTTCGAATATACTTCAATACGACCGCGGGGAGTAAAAGGTACCCTACCAAAGCTAAAAGGTACCCTGCCGAAGCTCCATTCTTTACTAGTTTGATATTCCCAGTGAACCAAAACTACCGTTTTTGAATTCATTTATGAACCTTTTCGGGTAGAAACGTTCATTTTCGGCATTCATAAATGAACCCTTTTTGTATCATTCGTCGGACTAAAATGCCTCACAAAAACGAATCTTATTTTGTTCGCAAATGAGTTAAAAAAAGAACCATAAAAAGTTATTTTTCGGCACTCGAAAATGAGCCCTTTTTGTATCAATCTTTGGACTGAATTGCCTCTCAAAAACAAACCTTTTTTTGTTCAGTAATGGGTAATGAGAAAAAAGAACCTTTTTGAATTATAAATTTTATTATTGCATAATACTACTTGTTATTACATATCGATATTTTGTTAAGGAGGAAATGATTATTGCTAAAACTAGAGATCATATTAATCATTGGGTTAATAGAATTAATATACCTGGGCTGGAATTCATGCATTGTGTTTTTCATGATATTGATGTTTCAAAGGGGAAAGGCGTGATTGTTTTCCAATTTGACAAACTTCCAAATTATATATGAAATATCAAAATAGTTAAGCTATTGATTGGGGAATTTATTTGATTACTTTTTTGCATGGAATTTTTTCGTGGTTTTCATTCTATTTGGGCCTGATTTTAATTTTTGATAGAAATGTTGAAATGTTGAAAATTTTCATACGTGTAGCAGTACATCCATCTCGCACTGGTAAAAAAGTTCATATGACGTTTCTACGAAGGTTAACATATTCATTTTAAGTTCCTTTATTTAACTGATTTTAGAATATAAAAAGTAACATTTATGATTCATTTGTGAACTCATTTATGAGCAAAAAAAGGTTCGTTTATGAGAAATTGTTTCCTACTGATATGATAAAAAAATTATTCTTTTCTGAACTCATTTCAGAATGCAAAAAAGAAACATAAATGATTCATTTCCGAACTCATTTATGAACAAAAAATGGTTCATTTGCAAGGAAGTCTTACCTACTGAAATGATACAAAAATTATTCATTTTCGACTCAAAAAAAGTTTTTAATGAATTTCGCAAAATATGTACAATTTTTCTTTATGGGAAAAGCTTTCACGAATTTATTATTTTATAGCAAGCACTTTTAAGCGACAAAATAAAAGAGAAAAAATTAAAAAAAAAAATTCTAACCAAAAACGTTCGCAAAACTCTCACCTTACTCAAAACCTTCGCTTATGGTTCAGTGGGTTGTCTTCAACATTATATTGTCTTCAATTCACGTATTTTCATCTTTACTCTATTGTAGATAATTTTAAACTCTATGCACCGTTATCAGCCTCGGTTCCACATCGTTTATCTGCCGCCTAAAAATAACTCACTAGATGAAAACGAGCATTCGAGTCATTTTCGTACCTTCATATTTCCGGAGACATCATTTACCGCCGTGACTGCCTATCAAAATCAACGTGTAAGTATTATTTTACCTTCATACAAAACTCAATCTCCTTGACACTTTGTTCATGAACATCTATCCTAAAAAAAAAAAAACGCATATTCCTTAAAAAATAAGTAAAATCATACCAACATGTTCCTAGTTTTAGGCTGCAAATATTACTTAATATTTGTCAAGCATCTTTAATTTCATTCGAGTTAATTTTTGTAATCGATCGGGAAGTTGAAGAATCGTCCATACATTGTTTGTATGCAAATTTAACGCGTAGAAAATGAGAACTAATTTCTGTAGCTTGCGTTTTTAAAATTTTAATTCATCTCTAACGCTTCATCATCATCCCGCCATACTCGAATGCAGCAATATTTCGATGCTTTTTCCTGATGTTTGTATCTCAAATTATGACACTAATGAAGCATGTTATGGAGATAAATTGGAGATGTTCTTGGCTGAATTATGCGCCCGCCTTGTAAATGTTTGTTATTTCATTTTATTTGGGGAAGAAAACTTGTTGGGGCATCTTTGATATAATTTTATTAATCAGCAACAAAGTTTTAGAATTATTTTTTTCTTTTTCTCAACGGCACAAATAAATAACTATACCGGGCTGTGTGTGTGCTGGTAATTCTTTTGTTTATGCGATGAAAATTTATTAGCATAATTTTTTTGATTTCTTTTTTTTCACTCTAAATATAAAATATTTGGAATATTATTTTAGCTGCTGGTATTCGTGTTGTTTTTGCCCATGGCTATAAAATTATTATTTAAGCATTAATTTATGGAATTTGGCATGCATTGAAATAATTTATGATTTGATGTTAGAAGGTGTAAACATTTTTCAAAATAATACGAATTACAAAATTGCCTTATGGCACAGGTTGCTGTTTGCTCCGAATTGGGGTTAATTTTGAAAAATTATCACATTTTTTAGGGCATTAGGATTATATATAAGTCATCATTTTTATAACGTGATTATATGATAATCTTATTTCATTCTAGGTAACACAATTGAAAATTGTCAGTAATCCGTTTGCAAAAGGCTTTAGAGATGACGGTACCAATGATGTGTAAGTATTTAAGTTTTTTTTTTTTGTATCAAATAGTATTTTATGGTATTCATAGAAAACAAAAACAAGAGCAATCGTATTAAGCTGAAGGAAGGTGTGTGTGCTAACCTGATGACGCGCAGTGTACATGTAATACACTACACGAAATAATTATACGAACGCAGTAAAAAATTCTGTTTGCGCTTAATAATGAGCGCACAGTTTTTTAAAATGAGAATATGAAAAATTTCATTTAGTTATTTACTATAAATAATTGATATAAAAGCCGAAAATTTTATTTATTAAAAGCAAAAAAAGTAATTCAAGCTATATTCTTAAAACGAAAGATTTATAAAAACGTTTCATGTTTATAATGTTATTTTAATAATGTATCCGGTTTTGACCAAATTAATAGCTTGTGTTTCCTCCAGAATTTGCAATGACCACACGCTGAAAAATAATGGGCCTTCCCAAACATAATTTGCAGGAAGTATAACATGTTTCTGCATGTTTCTTGGAAACAAGTAATCATAATTGGTTCCACATATAATATGATTAATTAATGCAATTTTTCATTATCTTAACATCTTAACACTATTTAATTGTACCTTAGCACTTGTTGTTTGAATTTAAAAACAATATAATTTGTTTTAAAGAAAATATGTTTTCATATAAATACATATATTGTAATTATAAATACACTTTTAGTACACTTTTAGTCTATTACTATTTGTTTGCTTGGAAATATAATTTAGTCAAGAATAACATTAAATATTCACGGACAAATATATATTAATTGGAGAATACATAATTTAATTGCAGTCAAGCAATTATGATATTTTCAAAACGATAATTAAGAACAACATAATATATTTACCGATGATTACACTATATTTACTTGGAAGCATATTTTAGCAAAAGAAATGCCAAAAGTTTTTCACTGTGATTACAAAATATTTACTTAGAAGTAATTGTTGGTTTGAAGCAAATACAATATGTTTAAAAAACAGTAAATAAGTTTTTCTCGGATTTAATTATGTTGAGAAGTAACCATATTATGTTTATCCGACACTACAATAATTTTTATAAGCACACATTTTCTAGTTGGAGAAAACATAATATTGTTGGAGCACCCACTTTGCCAGCGAAGCACTCGCTTTATCAGTAAAGTTGCTTCAAAACTCACCTATTTTTACCTTATTTTTCTTTTATTTTGTTTTTTATTTTATTGATTTCAAAACACCAAGGTTGATTTATAAGGTTGTCGCAAGGGAGAGAGCGAGTACCCATAATTGTCAAATCGAAGTTGACAGCTTATAGAAAATCTGCAAGTGCTTTCTTTTATCATCCGTTTTTCTTTCGTAGACATTCGCAAAATTGGCTGGTTTTGACAATTATGGGTACTGAGAAGAGAGTGCGATCAGCCCTGTGACAACCTTAAAAATCAACCTTGCAAAACACAAACACTTTTAATTTAAACAAACATGTTCAGAAACACTTTTCACAAGAGCTACACTTTTCAACACGTTTGGCGCGGCTGCTTGAAATTTAAAATGACGCCAAGACTTGGCAACTGTTACAAGCAAGCGCATAAAGCAACAAGGTTTCCGCTATTTTTCGTGCAAGTGCAAAAGAAACAGATATATGTATGTCTAGGCGAAACACATAAATGAAAGGAGTTCTGTTTGTTTTAAATTTGCAGAGTTCTGTTCTTTTTGAGTTTAACAGTGATACAAATATATTTTTATTGGGCAAAAATACACAATTCTATTTTGTCACAAGCATATTAATGTAGACGTTAGTTTTTTAGCTAAGGCAATTATTAAATTTATGTTGAACACAACTGATATCTTCTTATATCGAAAAATAATGCTATTGAAGGAAAGTTCTTAATCATTAGGTGGTTCCCTCTGAATATTTTGTTTTTGAAACCAAACATATATAAACATATTTTTTCTCTGCATGCATCTGAAGACGCCTTGGCACTTATTCAATCAATGTTTTTAAGGTTCGAACATCAATACTGGACCAGTCTTCTTGTAATGACAACTTAAGTTGATTCACCGTTGCATACTGCTTTCCATTTCAAAAAACTCCACGAGATAGTATGCCCCAAAAATTTTCGATGGGGTTTAGATGCCTGTAGTCCTGGCTGGCCAGTCCAATACTTGTATGTTATTTGATACAAAAGAAGTCTTTTGTGAACGAAGCGGTGTGGATAGCAGCGTTATCCTGCTGAAATATCCAGTCATTTCCGCCCATAAGTTCTTCATTTTGCGGTTAGACGTATTTAAGCAAATCCACGTACATTCTTGCAGTAATTTTTGTTGAATTTATCTTTATTAGGGACTTTCCGTTGTACCCAAAAGCTGCCCAGGCCATGAGACTTCCTTCACCGAAATTTCTAGCTATTCTTGTTTGTCGATTTTACCGTTTATCATGCCAATGGAACTGTTAACCATCGGGACCATCCAAGTTCCATTTTTTTTTCCATCAGAAAACACTACTAGCTGCCACTCATCATCCCATAATTGATGTTTTTCTGCAAAACACAGTCTTGCAATTTTGTGACGCGGTAGAATTCTTGGAATTGGGCATATTTTAACTTATTGCAAATGCTGGTTGTTGTGCAAAATTTGTTGGACACGACGTGTACTTACTTTTAAATTCAAATCACGTCGAATTTCGGCAGGACTAATGGAACGGTTGACTGCTTATCTCTTAATTTCTCGGTAGTCACGTGCAGAAAGCGTATATTTTCTACCAGATCTCTTATTTTTACACTAGTTTTGGCCTAATTGCAAAACATTATGAACTGCTGCAATGCTTCTTCCGGTTTTACATGCTATTTTTCGTAGTGAAAATCCGGAATCCCTATAAGCTCGTATTTCTTCTTGCTCTTCTAAATACAGCTCTGTACCTCTTGGAATTATAAGATATCTAATCTATTTGGTTAAAAAACGAAAAATCTTATGTCTAATCTATCTATATCAACACATAAATTAAAAATAATACCTTAACTTTTTGAATTGAAGTTAATTTTAATAAATTTCGTTCGTATAAATATTTCGTGTGACAAGTTAATTGCCGGCTGCTAGCTAACCTTGTGTTCACACGTGCAAGTAATCACTTGCAAGTAGGGAATATACAGGGTGTCCCGAAATTGAGTGCAACTATTTACGGAGTTGAAAGGTTATGTCGAGCTGAGCAAAAAATCGTATGGGAGGGGGGGGGGGGTCTATTTTCACATTCCTAGGAGCTACAGGGTTAATTAATATATCATGACTTTGGTTTACGTTATTGTATCTAGCAGAAAAATGAACTTGCATAAATAAGTTAGCTTATTATTTTGATAGCTCATTTTAAAGACAATGAAATCACCTTTTTCCAACGGTATATCAACAAACCCCACCAACTTAACCGTTACCGAACTGTGATCGTGTGAAGATGAAATCAATCGGTTGAAACTACAAAATTTCAACTTTAAGTACAAATTTCTCAGAATTTTGTGTAATAAATGAAATTTTTTTTAGACCAATTTTGCATTTTATTTAATTTTTTTTTCAATGACACCAAAAACATAAACATACATATCTTAAAAAATAAAGAAGTTGGCTTAGTACAAAAATTATACTTATTAGAAAACAATGATAAATAATGACATTACAAATAATTATGCAGTAGATAATATCATTGTTTTCTTTTAAAGCTTCTTTTTAAGATATGTTTATGTTTTTAGTGTTATTGAAAAGAAAATTGAATAAATTACAAAATTGACCTTAAAAAAAAATTTCATTTATTACGCGAAATTCTGAGAAATTTGCACTCAAAATTAATATTTGGTAGTTTCAATCGATTGATTTCATCTTCACACGAGCACAGCTCGGTAACGGTTAAGTTGGTTGGGTTTGTTGATATTCCGTTAGAAAGGTGATTTTATTGCCTTTATAATAAGCTATCAAAATTAATTTTATATAAGTTAGTTTTTCTGCTAGAAGCAATAACGTAAACCAAAGTCGTGAAATACTTATTAACTCTGTAGCTCCTAAGAATGTGAAAATAGCCCTCCCCCCCCCTCTCATACGATTTTTTGCTCAGCTCGACATAACCTTTCAGCTCCGTAAATAGTTGCACTCAATTGCGGGACACCCTGTATATTACCTTCGAAAAAGTTCGAAATTAGCTGCAAGTTGCTTCAGCGTCCACATGTGCAAGTGCAAATTCATTTACAGGCATGCTACACAGGCGAGTATACCGGCCCTGTAGTTCGAAAAATTCAATACATTCACACTTTTTTACAAATACACTCACACTGGATTCACTTTCACGGCACTTTCATCGCTACTAGCAACGAAATTTCAGAGCCAGTGGATTTTGACAGCAGCGGCTAGTGTATGTCAAAAAGAGGGATATCAGTGTTGTTTTTAATTACTTTTGGTTATTTCAGGTTTTCCCTCGATTTCGTACTTTATTTCGGGTTTTCTTCGATTCCATACAACACTGATAACTTGTTTACATTTACAAAGCAAATGAAATAAATGTGAAAAGTTGTAAATAAAAGTGAAAAATATACAATTTTATATCGAAAAAAAATTATAAAGGAAAGAAAATTAACTCAAAAAGAAATCATTAAATTAAATTGATTCAATAGCAGCGAGCGAGAACCTACTCGCATACGATGAAATTTTTTTAATGAACTTTCACTAGCATGTTTAGCACCTCTTGCATGAAAGCATGAAAGTTCGAAATTCTTCGAATCATTCAAACAGTATACATATTCTTTCGCACTTTCACTGTCACTGGCTTGTGTAACCGGCCTGTTAAAAATGTCGTCGAATGCGAAGGTTCTCCCTGCAATTGCAGTATTGCTTGAAATGAAAAAGTTAAAAAACGAGGAAAACATGTTACCAGTGTTGCTTCTTGTATAAAATTGCGGAAATCCCGGCGGATTTTTGGCGGAAAGTGCCAAAATTCACTGCCTCTGAAATTTCCAGCTGTAAGTAGCGCTGCAAGTATGCTGCAATTCCGAAAATGTGAGTGTGTTAGTAAAAATGTTTGGATGTATTGAGATTTTCGAACTTGCTCTTGCACGTGTGTTCGCTGGGTAAATAAAAATAACAATAAATGGGCAGTTAGGTTTACTGTAAGAACACATTATTTGTTAATAATTCATAACAAGCATTGTTGTTGGGAGTAAAATTACTTATTTTGAAAGCACTCTCTTAATGTTCGTATAAATATTTCGTGGAGTGTACGTAACATGTGGCGCCTGTGGCATGAAAAGCTTGTAGGTCCAGTTCTCGATCATTTGTTCAAACATTTCACAACACGCACAAGACAAATGCGCGCCATAAGAAGCTCGGTCAAAGTGCTTTTAAAGACTGAAATGCGTAACATAATTATGAAAAGTTTGAAAGCATTGAACTGTATTTTATTGAGATATATTAATGCATATAAGGTAAACTTATAAACCGGATTGAAAAATAGAAGTATGAGCAAAAGTATTATTAAAAGCGCTGCGAAAAATCGCCCAAAAGAAAATCGCAAAAAAAAAAAATAAAGATATGAAAAATGGTCAAAAAATTAATGAAAAATAGCACATTGAAATTTCACCAAACAAAAACAAAAAAAAAATCCTGAAAATATTTGGAAAATGGCCAAAAATAAAAATTTACCAGAACAAAAAAAAAAAACACTACATAAAAACTCATTAGAATCTAATTCAAGACAATAAACTCAAACCCTATCTCATAATTTTCAGCTTTTTTTGAGTTTCACCTGGAGTTTCATTCGATATCCGGAATTTCGCCACCCAACTTCTGACTGATGTGAAAATTTAAAAATACTTTTGTATGGCACGTTTTATAAGAATGTCCATATGTTTTTAAATAAAATATAAAAGAGTTCATCTTATTGAGATCTCCTCAATTCAGAAATGTTTATTTGAAATCCTCCGAATGTTGAAAAACTCAAAGTTTCCATCACTTTTTTTGTTTTGTTATTATCATGACCCAATTTCGATTGATCAAACTAGACAATATGTCAGACAATACTGTACAGCGTACATGCATATTTTTGAGCTGATGTTAAAACTCTTAAATATAAATGAATCATAAAGCATTCAAACATTGTAAACAATTCATAACCTAAACAAATCACTGCAACACTTCAGCTAATCATAGCTTCAACCGAGCAAGATTCCAAGAAATGCGCTAAAGCGTTATGCGAGCACTTTTAAATCATAAATGAAATGATCACAAGTATCTATAAGATATACATACATACCTATATATGGTAGCAAAACAATTTTACTTTATGCAAGCCGCCTTAAATACAAAAATAAAAAAGAATTCAAAAAGTATCGATCTCTGGTTAGATAAACAAAACTTGGTCAAATAATGCTGATTATTCAAGAAATTTATGTAAAAGCAGCTTTCAGCTGCTAAAGATGTTTAAAGTGCCCGGAGATACGCTGAGAACAATAACAAAACAGTACCAACTGGATGAAATGTGAAGAAGAAATGCTTTTATTTGCGCAAATAAATCATAATATTTTATTGTAATTTTTGGATTATTAAAAAATGATTCATTAAATTTTAAAAATTTAGCAAATTTGCTGAATTAGCTGCTAAAGCTAAGCATTTTTGAATATTTAGATAAACTCGAGATGAATAAATATTCTTCAGAATTTTATATATATATTCGCCACTTCTTCTTCTTCTTTCAGGGCAACTAGCGCCATGGGAATGACGCAATTGAATCATGATAATCAAGCACGAATGAAACAGCACAGTGGACAACATGCACAGCAGCCACAGTCACAGCAACATCACAACCAGCAACAACATCAAGCCGCTCAACAACAACAACTAAAAGCAAACACCAAGGAAACGAATTTAGGTGAAACCCAAACCGGGAACAAATTTATAAATAAATCTATCATCAACAGCATTTAACATATCATTTTCTCTATTCTCCTCTATCATTCCCTTCTCTTACTTCGCCACCCATTAGTTGCTGAAATGGAAAATCATCAAAACGCCCTGATCTCACATGTTGGCGTTGCCGCTTCCAACACATCTTCCGCGGGCAATTCTCCCGATCTAATGGCCTACCAATGTCTGGGCGCTTTAACGAATTCCCAAAGCACCGCCAATCAGAGCAATAATCTGTTGAATAATTTCCACAATGCCACCAGCAATGGTCTAACTGCACCCAACTCCAAGGCGAATCATGACAATATGGCGCAACATGCCGCAGCTGCAGCAGCATATTCCCATGCCCATGCTCAAGCATCGGCCAGCGTTTCTTTGGCAGCGCATCACTCACATCACTTGAATCTCAATCACAATTCACAAGTGGTCACTTCTCATCATCATGCTCATCCTCACGCTCACCCGCATTCGCAGGTTATGGCTGCCAACTCGGCAGCAGCTGCAGCTGCTGCAGCCAATATCTATACAACCATTGGCCAAGCCTACCCGGCTGACAATAGCAACTTTGGCGCTATTTATCATCATCAACATCACTATCACAGTCATGGTGGCTATGGCAATCCTTATGAAAAAATCAAGGTATCATCAGGTCATATGCGTCCATCGACCGGTACAGCAGCAACGTCTGGTTCAACTGTACCAGTTTCGGTCTCACCAGCCACTGCCAATCCTTACAGCATGAGCAGCTATCAGTCGTTTTATGGCACTGCCCATCAAATGGTGCGGCCGAATGGCTATATTGATCTGGTACCCCGGTAGAGCTACCAACTTAATTATTAATTTTTTTCATATATTGTATTTAATTTTAAAATTAAACTAGTTTATGTCTAGCTTCAGTCTTGCCTTAAAGATACAGTTTAGTCTTTAAAATTTGAAAATCTTTATTTCAATCGTCACATATGTCTGTTAAATGCATATTCATATTAAATATATAATCACTGTATAAGTAGAAATAGTTAATAAACGAATATTTGTTTAATAAAATCTTTATTTATTTAAGTGGTATCTTCTCAAATGTGGTATCTATGTGTCAAAGAAAGTATTAAATAGTCATAAAAGATTAATATGAAATTTAGTCAAATATACCAGAAAATCATTTTATATAATTAAATATTTTAACCGTACTATGTGTCTTATTTCTATGTGCCAAAGTATTATTTTAAAAATAAAATCTATCAATTGTGTGAGTAGTTTTAATGTTAATCTTGTAAATATTTCAAATTGTATTATATAAAAATCTTCAATAAATATAAAAAAAAAAATCATAAATGTGCAAATATGCGTTTATACTATATAGATTAAAAATGCAAAAAAAGAAGTTAACAAAAAATTTTTGAATGACGATGGGGGTTAAATGTTAAGTTATTAGCATAGTTCGAATTTTGTTCACATGTCAACTTTTTTCAGCTCTAACATAGACATTTTCTGATGATGTAAAAACACCGTTTGTAATCTCCACTTACAGAAGTCAAGCAGTTTTAAGGAATTTTTTTCTTAGCCATTTCTGTTTTTTAAAGTATTTTTCCATAGTTTTGGGTCATGTTTTGGAGAAATCTTTATGGAGTTTTACATAATTTTTTATCATTTTTAGTGATTTCGGCAATAACTAAGGGACTGCAAAATTTTACATAGATACTTTTAAAAGACTTGAAGTCTAAGCAGCAGAAGAGGGTCAAACATTGTTTTCCAACAATTAATTAAAGAGTATTATTTTCAAAAATGAAAACAAAAAAAATTGGTAAAAATTATGTGGTCACAAGGAATAATGACTTCACGAACTCAAAATATCGCAAAAAAGCCATATGGCTTTTTCCTTATTGCCAATCTTTGGAAGGATACAGAAGTCGACTTTTTGCACAGAATAGATTAACACCTATGTATGCACATATTTCAATTGTGACGGTTCATATATTTCAGAAAAAAGGGTCCTAGTTAGTGCAGTTAAAATATCGTTTTTTTACGATACTTTGAGTTAAGTTATTATTCCTTGTGACCACAGAATTGGTACCCACCAGCCAAAGAAACTTTGGCAATGCTGGTAAGAACGCTGGTAAGAATGTGTTTAGATAGTTGATTAAGTATTGAATAAAAATTCCGGGTATGAAGGTGATATATTAAGTGGAAAACTTTAGATATGCAACTAAAAGGAATTCAGATGTAAACCATATTTCATCTTTAAATATGCGCTCTTGTCTGTGCTGAAATAGAAGTTTTTCGATAGAGAAGACAGTTTATACCAGAGAACTGCAACGAGTTCTCGGTAACACTGCATGTGATTCCCCTTAATGACTCTAGAATCATAAGGAATGACTCTAGAATCATTGGAATCATTGAGCGGCATTCTTATGAGCGATGAGTGAAAGCAGCGGCATTCGTCGCTCATCGCTATTATGAGAATGCTTCGCGTGGAAGTGGTTGTTGTTGTGCACAACCGCACGCACTCGCACTCGGTTTTTGAATAGTGATTTAGAATCGTAAAAAAACGATTCGCTGCAGGTCTCTGGTTTATACCGACAATAGATGCTTGTTATATTTTGATAATTTAAAAATGTACATTTCAATTTATTGTAATTTAATGTACTTGTACTTAAAACAATCAAAAATATATTCATTCATTTTAGTTTTTTGGCCATTTTAGTTTTTTGGGGCATTTTAAATGCTTTTTTAGGGCGTTAAAATAGGACATTGATAATTTTTTTAGGTCGTTTTTGGATGTTTTTAAGGTTATGAAAATCCGAGCCCAGGTTATTAGTTATATTTTTGCAAAAATGAAAAGAAACTGTAATTGATTCCAAAAAAAAATTATTATGTTAATACATTTAACATCATCCTAATCATATTTAACCTTTATTTCACAAAAAAGTATTAAGCGGAGTAAGGGGAATTATTCTTAAAGTCAATTAACAAGATTTGTTAAAATAACCTTTTGAGCATTTGTATTTTTATCTGAAAAAACTTACTTAAGTTCAGATTAGCTTCCTCTCTGTAAAAGTGAAGATTGTTTGAAAGGCGAAACACTGTTCACAATGTGATAAAAATTCAGTTTTTTCCAAAGTTGATTTTAAAAGTTGGCCTTCCAGAGCGTAGAGCATATTTTACACCAACATTACTGGAATGGAATCGACGAAGAAAAACTGAGAAATATGGCATATATCTCTTAGCTGGTATCCATTTTTAGCGCGAGCTCAAACAAAACTAAGTCAAGCAAATACAAAACCGTCTGAGAAGTTTTTCAAGCGGAAGCTTCTTAAGCAAAGTTAATTATATTTATATTATATGGAAGTAAAATAAAAAGTTAAAGGTATTTTCCATACTTGGTCAACACAACTCCAACTCAAGTTACTAGCCGGTGTGCTTATACCGGAACCTTCAGATAAAGCAACAAGTTCTCGACACGTTCTCAACCTGTTCAACGCAACGATGCTTTCCGCAATTTTTATCGACGGCTTGTTGCATCAGTTTGTTTGTTTTGTGAATTCAATTATTTGTAGTGCAGTACGCTATACAGAGGAAGTCAAAAATATTTTCAAATTTCTAATATTTTTTTATTTACCGTTATGTTTGTTAAAACTTGCTTCGTGTACTTTGCATACCGCAAAGAATGCAACATCAAAAACTTTGTTTTCAAACTATTTCCAACAACAATAAAGTGAGCTCATTCTTTAAAACACGTAAAAATATTGAGAAATGTGCAAAAATATTTTTAACTACCTCCGTCAAAGTCAGCAAGAATTACAGTCAATTGCAAAGCGTCAGATAGAATTCACTTTAATCGAGTAGTACTGTAGCATTCACTTAGAGAACAGAACGTTAACGTTGTGTAGCTTTGGTGACTCCACTCATTATTCTGTTATAGTTATAGTGTGTATGCTTGAACGCAAATACAAAAAATAAACTACAATTGCATGAAAATGAGCATAGTTACTATCAGTCCGTTGCGTAGCTACACTAAAAGAACCGTAGGTTAGCTTAGGTAGAGGCGGCAGCCGGTGCATAATCACAATTATACACCAGCTCACTTAGACGGGATATACCGCTGCAATCAGGCCTTCATTCCAAATGGAACCACCTCGAGCTTTTAATAAACCCTGTTAGGCGCCTGACGTTAGTCGTGGACAGGTCGTCAAGCTCATGAAAGCAGAAGAGCCCAAAAATGTGTGTCTTCTTCTGGCTAGCGCAGGACATGGAGCGCAGAAGATGGGAGATGGTTTGTTCCTCGTACCTGCAGCTTCTACAAAAGCCGTTTGAAATAACTCGTAACCTGTGGGCATGTCTGTCTATCAAGCAGTGCCCTGTGATGAAAATTGTGGCTAATTCTGGCAAAAGAACCTTAAGTGTTGCGTGAGACAGCACCTATGCATGCGTGCATAGTAAACCCTTTCTGCCTTGTCGCTCTCACATGTAGTGAGAGTGCAAGTGTTTATTTGCCCGACACTGACACAAACATATCGACCCCTTTGCGCGAAATTATTGTACTCGTATGTGGCATTTTTTCGAAGTTGACTTTATGATGCAAATTTTTCCTACATACCACAACGCATCACCTGGTCAGATAGTGTAGCTGAAATCTTTATAGTTACGCTAATAATTCTCTATATTTTCTATCGTATTCCTGTAGGAAAATCAACTAATTTAAAAGTAATTGATAAAGTAGTTTTTTGTCAACCACAACTAGTTGAAATTCTGACTTTTTTCCATAGAACGAACTAACTTATTTTGTATGGCGATGTCCGCTAAATAAGTCAATTGACTTTCGTCTGCCTATATTTTGAACTACTTGTTAAATTAGTTACACTTAAACTATTTTTTTAATTGCTTTAAAATAACCAATTGAAAACTATTACTGATGGCCTAAAGTTAATATTTGATTAAATAGCATGGTTAAATATATATAAGCTTGTAATCTAATAAAAATTTGCAAATAAAGCATGCCAAAATCAGAGTAGTTGCCGCCTTAACATAATTCAAAGTAGTTCAAATACTGGTTTATTTTAAACTAGTTTTTTAATTAGTTGTTTTTAAAAACAAGTTAGTTTGTTCCTATAGGGATGTTACAATGAATTTGTTTTCTTGTGGGCGAAATTATCATATGTGCCATACAAAAATATTTTGTATATAGTAGTTGTTGCTATATTTACTATTTCTTTTTTAAATTATAAGTAGAATTTGAAGGGGATTGCTCACTTTTATGTAGTCTTTTCATACCATGCCTCTATTCCCTTCACCTTTGCTTACAGATAAAGCAATATTAAGGTGCATAAAAAGTAAAAACCAAACGATCTCCTATAAAATTTGATTTTTGGCACATATGATAATTTCGCGCAAAGGGGTCGATATACGCAACAGAATGATGAGTCATGCTTTCTACAGAACACAAAAAAAAGTTCTATTAATTTCATTCCCTGCTTTAAGCAACTTTTAATCGTTTGGTTTTTAGTGAATTCTCAAACCAGGTGCTGACAAAGACTATGATTGAGGGCAAATAATACAAAAAAAAAATTTGTAAACAAAAGTGGTATACGTATTTGTGAGTATGTATATAAAATATACGCTACCTGTTGCAGTTGGAGCGATTTTTGCTATCAATTTTATTAATAAACTTGAAAAATAAAAATTAAAAACTAAAAAATTTGTGCTCGTTTGTTCTTTCAATTCATAATTAGTTTTACATCTAATACTGGAAAACTAACGCTTCTATGGGCAGTCCTGACGATTACACCCCGTTTTTTTTTTTAATATGAAGTCTTATCGTTTTAACGCCATCTAGCGTAAATCCATCTATTGGAAAGTTTACTTGAGTAAACATTTTCTTGAATACTTCCTAAACATGTAACCTTCTTGAATAAAGCTCTATATAAGGAATTAGATTAAATACCCGGCGAGGCCCGGGATGATGTAGCATTTGAGGTATATACAATGTATGGCAAAAATAGTGCCCCGCCCCCTGTCTAATACCGCCCACTTTTATAGGCCTTAAGCCGCTCATGATACCAAAGAATATATGTGCACAATTTGGTTGAAGTCGGAAAAACTGTAGTGTAGCTGTTAGGGTACATACAGACATGATTATATGCATATGGGCGGGAAAAGTAGGCGTGGAAACATTTATACATATAGTAACCGCCACATGGTCACACACCAAGTATAACTATCAAAACATGTACAACTCACGAATTATGATTTCTGAAAAGTGGGCGAAGGTCTAGTTCGACAACGCCCATTTTTATTGCAGTTGCCGAGAGTAACCATACAAACTAAATTACAACATTGTATTCCAATACAACCACATGTGTCTGAAATATAGCATTTTTATTGATTTGTGGGCGGTAATAGTTGGTGTGGCAATTTTTTTTTTTATATATTATTCGAGCTATGAACCTCGATAACAGATGTTGTACATTTGGTGCTCTTAGATGTTAACGTTCCTGCCCAATAGGCAATGAAGCTAGGTCTTTTCTAACGAAGGCGTGCATTTACTGCTACTTTTGGCGGTAAGACACATGACTTCCTCACTGCTTCTGCGAGCGCTTCTATGAGGCCTAATTTTTCGCTACCCTGGGCACTACAACAATTATATTTTTCCTACAAAAACTGGTTCTACTTACATTTCAGGGTTACTTTTTCGTTAAAAGTTAAAATATAAATTAGTTTAAAAAATGCTGAATAATAATCAACGCCATGTCTTAGAATATTCCTATCTGACAAAAATATGTGAAATATAATCACAGAATAAATAGGTAGGTAATACATAAAAAGAAATAAAAAATAAATATATTTTTTTAATTGTTTTGGTTAACCACTTCCTAAAGCCATTCTGAAGGAGTGCTTATAGCAGGCCTCTTTAAAGCAAGGAGAGCGGAAGGCCTGGAAAATTTGGCCATTTCATATAATAAAGTATATGGGCTTGGATATGAGCATGGAAGGACTACGAAATCCATCTGAAGCCCTGCTAGTAGCGCTTCGAAGCCCTGCCTTTGCCCACTGGGTGAGATAATAACGGACACCAACGCACACGAACGTTTTTATATACATATACATATAGAAAAAAATCATTTCACGATGTTTGTGAGAAAAAAAAAGATATTGATATAATTCAAGGGTTTGATGCCAAAAAATTACCTTGTCTTTTTATATAACTTTGGAAATATCTAAAAACGTGTTTTTTATACTTTTCAGTTAGGATATCTTAAAACCTGACGTGATAGACCAATACTGTATATCTGAATACGGAATCAGCATCAAAAAATGCATCCAAAATGACTATTCTTGTTCTTTTTTTTAATTTTTTGCTGAACGGTGATAATTACGGAATACGAATTATATTGTTTATGCTTAAGAATAAAATTTAATTGAATATAATAAAAAAGATATATTTTATTAAGGTAAACAATAAACTGCTTGAGGAATTGGCTAAGGTACTGTGTGCCTCTATCTTAGTCTTCCATATTTTTTTTTTTTTTTGTTATTTAGATATACACATAAAGTTAATTAGAGAAGAGCGCTTCATGAATTCACCATTGGTTGAACTATAAATAAAAGTTTAAAGAAAACAATTTCTTGAATTGTTGATAATTAATTGCAGCTAATGGAATCCAAGCAAAGGTGTTTTGTTTAGTTGCATACTGGGTGATTATTTGTATGGTGCTTGGTTGTTGTTGTTGCTGCATCCCAATAAACAATAATATATACACATTGAAGTAAACAAAAGTGCAGCAGCACCTTAAAAATACCTTACATATTGTGGTTAAGTGTAGTTTTTGAAAATTGGTTCTACTTTGGAATGCCTTGTTATGAAAAATTTGTCTTATCTACTTTTTTTTGGTGTACCTGAATGTTTTTCAGCCGGAATTGCGGAACAGCATTTTTGTTTTGATTTTCAGGGCGTGACTATTTTATTTTGAATAGAGAGAGAGCGAACAAAATGGAGGAATTTCTGAAGAAAATTAATCAAATCTGTTTTACAAATTGCTCCAAATTGCATTGAAATCGCAAATAGAATTGAAGTTTATCTTGCGGTTTTTGAAAAAATCGGAATAAAAGAAATTCTTTTATATTAAAAGAACAAAATAAAAATCTTTTAAAATTTGGTGGATATCCATACAAAATTATTTTTATTTTAAAAATAATGTAGTGGAAATACATACAAAATTCAATGGCTGCATTCCGCCAAGGCGAGCGCTATTGTAGCGATGGATCATTTTACGCTGGATTTCTCTGAATGCGTTGCTACGTCGAACGTCAGATCTGTTGACAACTGACGTTTGACGTAGTTTGTTCGCTTGTTTTGCTTTGTTGAATTTAAAACCTAATTTCCTTCTGCTAAGAGGTTTACTTAATGCAAAAAGTAGTGCTAGAGATGCTAATGGATGATGATCTTGATATGGCTATTAAGAAGCACATTTCGGACCTCATATAACCATTGCAAGGAGCAAAGGATAGGTTAAAACATTAAAAATAGCACAAGCCACTACAATTTGCATTTATTTTTAGGGTTTCATTTGAGTGTTTACAAATTCATGCAAATTGGAGCGCAAACAGCTGTTAAATGGCATAACTTGCAACTGTTGAGTAGAAGTAGCGTAATTTATTTCGCTAAGTAAAATGCACATCGCTCGAGCATAGACAGCTGCCAGCGCTGTCAAAAGTGTAGCCATTCACCCGAATTTTCTTGAGCGCTCGCCTTGGAGGAATGCAGTCAATATTTTCGTCTCTAACCTACTTTATTCCATAGAAAAATATTATTTAAAAATATTCTAAATTGGCCAGTATTTGACATTGTTGTTATTTATCAAGCATTATATAGTGGAATGATGCAATTAACAAGGTGGTAGTGACAGCTGGCTATTTACTCACGAACGGCGAACATAGTTATCATTTGCCTTTCAACTTCACTTTTTTTTCTATATTTTTTACTACATTTGACACTTATGTTCACCAAAAGAATTGTCACTACTACCTTGTTCCTTGCATCATGCATTATATTACCAGAACAAAAACTTCAAAAATGATTGACAGTTGCTAAATTAACCTCGAACCACTCCGATACACACATTACAGACCGAAACTAAAAAGAAAATGGTATTGAAGACTGTCTAAATGTGCCACAGTGTTTCGTTTAGGAGAATCTATGCTTTTTATTGCTTAGTGCACAAAAATGATAATATGACAACTTTTGTCATATCCAAAGCAAAGATACCCTTCATTTTACTTAGCGTCTCTAGGAGAAGTACGAGTATACGATTTAGTGATCTGCTCTTGATTATTTTTATCATATTCGTTGCTGAGGCTAAAAGAATTAATTTTTCAAGTTTTATTCCAATAACTTCATTATCACCAAAATTATTTAAACTTCTGTCATAATTCGCATAGTTTTCTAGTTCGATTGCATATAAAAGTCTTTAGGGGGAAGATAGCTTTAGACAGGGTGCAATTAGTCATGTTTAGTGAATTTTTTTTCAAGTTGATAACATAATTGAATCATTTTATATTTTTCTATCTTTTAAATACACCTTTGAGCTGTAAAAAACCATTCTAATTTTTTTAACGAAATGGCGGCTCTGTTGATAATCTCCTCGGGCTTCTGCTGCGAGGCAGAAAAAAAGTGCTGCAGCTGTCATCAAAATTTTTCCACTTATTTGAAACAAAAGGGGTTCGATTACTTCTGTGCTTTAATTACTGATATGTCGAAGGGAAGGATGAAACTATAAAATAATAATAAAGTAAAAAATTAGAATTTATATCGACTGTTTAATTGAAGGTTCAGATTTTCGACAATTTTTTTAACAGTTTTGACTACAAAAAAATTGTTTTTATTCACACGATATCTTTAAGCTCGTAGGTATATCCTTCCGGTACTACTATAGAGGGAAACCTGTCAGAATTTCAGCCTGTGTGGTCAACAACTTTTTGAGTTACAGCATGAGCATTTTTTGAAAATGTAGTTTCGATATAGTCACGCTTAAAGTTTCGAAACGATATAACTATAAGTTTAAGTGGCTTACGTGTCAATCTGTGATTCCAGGTCCATACAAAAGCCCTTTGGCTTCCTCGAAAAACGTATTATCTTGGAGTTGCTGCTGCTTTCGAACTGTACGAGCTGCTTTTGCCTCGGAGAGACTGTTTGGGTTCTGCTTCGATACTCGTGCCTCATCGGTATTTTCGCAATAGGCTCATGCATTAACATTCCAGCAGCAATGCAAGCTGAAATTTCGACCATTTTCAGCACGAAACTGAGGTGCTTCGGACATATTCGCCAAACTGTCGCGTTGAAACTTTCGTTGGCATTCTGATTATGGCCACACAAACATCTTCCAATAAAGTAAGGTAAAGAATATCCGGTGGAGCAACACGAACTGGCAGCTGTTCCACAAACACAAAGCATCACCCAGTGCCCTGCTGATTAAGAACATTATGCAATAAATTACATAATGCCCTTAATAGCAGTACCAGTTTGACTACCAGTACTGACGTACCTGCATTGACATCTACTGGTGAAGACGAGACCCATCCAATCGCTTGCATATTGAGCAGATATGCCAGCCTGGCCGTACCACTGAGCGGCTCCCGCCGTCCAATCTAGACCTGTGTAGCATACACACAACCACAGCCAGCACGAGTCTCCCCGAAAGGTCAACCCATGATAGTCACCTGGACAACTCGGTCCCGCCAAATGAAGTTCTACAACATCCCAGCAACGAGACGAAAAATTCACGCATGAATTTTTACAACTAGCCGTGCCCAGTTTTAGCACTAGATCGCGCTTGACTGGCTACTTCAAGTTAAGGCATGAATCTTAAATGCACTTACCATAAACAGAAGTGCCTTATATGATAATTTGAACCCGTGTCTATGACACCATGCAACCACCCCAAATTAATCACCAATATATCCGTGTTAATGACACCATTTCAACCCCATAATGCAGCCTAAATTTGTCTCTTTGCCATGGATAGATAAGGTCATCCTCATTTGACGGGTATGACTATCCCCGTGCTAACAAGTTCTTATTGGACAATTGCAGGCTTTTCTCAAAACTATATCAGCTTTGACCTGCTGCCAAGATGGACGCCACTCCGAGCTCTTGGTGGGCCCTATCTAGATATTTACGTGGACAAGTCAAGACTACTACATATGTTTCGCCTCTAAGCATCCTACCTACAACCATTCTCCTTTATACTGCCTTTGGACAGGCAAGCTCCTATATCCCTAGCTTATTGCAGATTTAAACAATTTTATCTACAAATAACATAATGGTGACTTCTAAATAAAAGTTAAAAAAATCATGTTTTAATTCGTTGAAAATTGATTATAAAAAATAAGAATTTATGATTAAAAAATTAAAAATTTCTTATAGACTGCTTACTTTAATTCTCATTCAAAATATCTATGTCATTTTCGGATGAGTCTTCAACATAGTAATCATTTTCTGGAAAATGTGAAGAAACTCAAATAGGATGTGAGAAAGATTTGAATTTGCCGGTAACTCTTGATCTTCTGGTGGTATTTGTAAGTTCTTTTTTGTTTTGAGGTATTTGCAGAATTAAATCAAAAGCCGATATTATCAGAAGCATTGTCAGTAAATCTTTAATACAGCTCACACGGGAAAATTTAAGTAGTTCAATGATAGTTCAATGTTCAGTGAAAAAAAAAAAAAATTAAAAAAATCTATTTTTCAAAAAATCTTTTTAGTATCACACCAATTTTGTTGAGAACTTAGTCTTGATGCCACATAAGCGCATACCAAATTTTATTTCTGTATCTCGTATACAACCTATTTTATGGAGTTTTCACAATGGTGGGATGGTTCCAAAAATATTAAATAGTGTATAATCTTGGGTTAACACTAGCATCCGTACCAAATTTAGTTTGATTATTTTAATCGATTTCGTTTGATTATTTCAACGTCTTTTACTGAGGACGTGCATTATGGACGGATAGAAGGTGTAGGATATAAAAACGTTATAACTAAAAAGCCGCACCAAATCGAACTTGAAGCTCTCTCTGCCTGAAACTACATGAAATTCTACATAACATAACAAAGTTTGTTCCAGGGCATAACAATCAGGGTAATAATCCATAAAACCTCACAAACAAAATTTTTGTACTTCCTGAAATACTATTTTTCAACGAATTGAAAAAAAGACCAATGGTATTCATTGTTTGTGCACTTTACTTTATGTAGAGCAACTATCACACATGCCTTTTTTTACTAAATTCATTGATTTCAGATCGTTCGGAAAAAGAGTAACCGCTACCCTACGCTTCCAGGGCTGCCAATGACAAAAAGAAAATACTGTTTTTTGCTAATGGAACAATTTGTAAAATATTGGCATCAAAAATTGTCAAGATTTCAATTTTAAATTTTAACCCTCTAAATGCTCGAATCGAAACAGTGTGCATCTGTCTGTCTTTCTACTTGTTAGATTTTTTTACTTGTCAGATTAGTTAAAGTGACACCTTGATCATTAGCTACGGAAGCATCGTTTCCAAGGTCTGTTCGCCGATCATTTGACACAGAAGTGAGTGCGTAGTTTTTCTTGTTTATATTTTTCCCAAAATAATTGATTAAAAAAGTTTTGAAATTTGAACTTAAATTAATTAATAAAAAGTATTTTGTTTGTCGAATAAAAGAAAAATATTTGCTTTTGTCGACTTAAGTACTGTTCTTAAAACAACACATAACATTAGCCAGCCACAGCAGCAACATATGCGTTTTCTATTGATTTTTTTTTTTTTTTTTTTGCCTGGGCACTCACTCATTCATTTGTTGCATGTTGCAACATAAACGCATTCACAAATCTTTTAACAGTTGGCAATAATATTCCCATAATTTTTGCTGTCTCTTTAATGTTGCTGCTGTTGCTGCTGTTAATGCTGTTGATGCTTCTTCTATTTTCGGCTTTTATTTTAGTTTTTGTACATTTTCAATATCTACAAATTTCCTTTATTGGCTTGTTGTAGTGCCAGACGCAGGAGCTGAGCTTCAAACACTTGGTTGTCATCGACAACATTAATAAACAGCATTTCATCACTTGTTTAAAGCGCGCGCATTGCCATCAAAATAAGGGGACAATGTCATAACAAAGTACTTGGGTGGGGAAAGGAGTGTTTATGGATATTTCTTCCACAAATACTGCCACAAAATTTTATTACTTTCGACTTCCTAAATTCTTTGTTTCTGAATGTTGCATGAAGGGCTGTAGGAAGGAAGAAGCCCATTAGGGCTAACTTTAAAAAAAAAAAATAACACTCAAGAAGAAGTTGAAAATTCATCGAGAAAATTTGGTAGAAAAATCAGTTTAATTGTGGTCAGTAATCCTTTATAAATAATTCTATATTGGTAAGAAATATGATTTAATTATAAGGCAGGCTCACTTCAAAATAGCTGGTCAAAGGACAAGTTTTGCAACAAGAACGCTGTGAGTGCCATAAACGTCAAATAATAAGGGCAACAACATCAATTCGAAAACTAAACAGCTGACTTTTACATCCAGCTCCCTCTTGACTCCAATCTGCTCCCTCTTGGCAGAAACCTACCTTCTCAATGATTTTGAACTCAAATATTTAAGAGGTACAACCCAGTAGGGATGTTGATCCCGTGATCCTGGATATTTAGAAGTCCCTAAGTAACGGGACTTAGCAAAGAATATCCCGGGATTTCGGGATTAAAAAAAATGAAATAAAACCTTTTTAGATATTTTCGTTAAAATTAGTTAGAAAATGAGTTAAGTGTGGAAAATCCCATGTGTGGTAGCGGAATTCGCGATCTTGTTGCAAAATTATGCAACATTGCAAACAATCTGCATCTATGAAGCTATGAATCTGAAATCTGTTTATTTTGTTAGTTAGTGAAAATATATGCACTAAAATTTTGCAAATGCACTGATGCCAGACCATTTGCACTTAATCCTGAACTACCCTATTGATCTCTCGTAGTGCAGTGCATCGGACTCATTTGACATGAGCGTCAAACCATGGTTAATATAAGGTTGAAGCATCCATGAAACTTTTCTTCATCCTCCAAACCACATCTGTCAAAATCAGAAAATATTTTTTACTATCTCTATTTGCTGCCTCACTAAACTAAGCGAACAGTATCAAAAGAAATTATAAATTGCATGCAAAGAGGCTCCGCTTTCGCATAGGGCTGGCTATGTTATGGGCACGCATTGTTGTTGTTTCAATGTAAATTGAAAAATTGAGAGCAAGAGCGAGAGAATTAATTTTGCCCACGACGGTCACCAAATGATTCGATCAATGTTGATTTATAAGGTTGTCGCAAGGTTGATCGCACTCTCTTCTCAGTACCCACAATTGTCAAAACCAGCCAATTTTGCGAATGACTACTAAAAAAAAAATTATGATACGTAATAGAAAGCACTTGCAGATTTTCTATGAGCTGTCAACTTCGATTTGACAATTATGGGTACTCGCTCTCTCCCTTGCGACAACCTTATAAATCAACATTGGATTCGATAAAAATATGAAATCACGTGATCAAAACAGTGTTGCGTTGGTGAATTATTTACAACATTTGTGTTTTAGCATTAAAATAGTACAATTTCAGTGCGAAATGTATGAAAGCAGTAATGAAACCTGCTTAACAGCAGCACTCAACCATGTTCAACGATGATACTTTTTTCGGATAAAGTACTAAAAGTAGCAAAAACTATGCTAATGTTTGGGGATCATATGACTGTCAGTATAACATACTTTGGGCACAGAGCTCATCAAACGAAGAAAGAGCACAAAAAGTGACGTAAACAGGGATCATTTGACCGTCAGCATAACATCACCCATAGAAAAATCTTTATTTTTACACAGAAAAAAAACTGCCTATGCATAGAAAAAGCACTCTCTGTTCGCTTTGCTTCAAATATATGATTTATATATACGTAAAAACTTTATGTTCGTATAACCACTTTCTCTCTCTGGTAATGCAAAAAGATAGCGGAAGTAGAGTTTCGCGAAGTATTTTCTCTTCATCGTAACTGTGATATTGCTATGCTAAAGCAGTTTGTTTGACTTGGGTTATGTTGACTGTTATTTAATTAAGTTTTTTATCTATTGTTTACAATATATGTCACAAAAATGTCAGAAAAATGTTCTTTTTTAAAATCCCGATCCCGTTTTGGGATCCCGGGATCGTCGAAGTGGTCAAAAATCCCTACATCCTAGCAAATTAAATGATATCGTTTTGATATTCAAGCAAGATTCAAGCACTATTCTTTTTTACATACTGGCAAAACGATAACTGCGTAGTTCTACTGTGCACAATTGGACGAAATGCACGCGAAATTGTGTTTAAAACATCCCTATCTGGTGAATTGGCATGTATCAATTCTGATACACGATAACGCATATATCCCGTTTAACCGTACAAAAACTACAGAAGTTGCAGTACGAAGTTTTGGCTCACCCACTATATTCTCCAGACCCGTCACCAAAACATTGTCATCTGAGAAACTATTTACAAGAGCAGCGCTACTCCAACCAAAACGCTGTAATTGTGTCCCTTGAAGAATTTTTGGAGCAAATCTATACTAGAATCTATACTATCTATATTAGAGTTTTTTTTCAAAATGGAATTTTTGATTTACCAACACGTTGGCCACGCACCATGGATGTAAACGGTGAATATTTTCAGGAATAAACTCATTTCCTTTGAAAATAACCGAGTGAATCATAAGCCTTTAAAATTCGACATTTGGCATTAAACTACCTGATACAACTCAGAATTTATGATTTCTAAAAAGTGGGCATAGTGGGACCACGCCCATCTTTAGTGCAGCTGCCGACAGTAATCTTAAAAACTAAATGACAACAGAATGCATAATGAAAAAAAAGTAGGCAAATAAACTATGAAATTAAAACGATGAAATAACATAGCTTTTATGAATTTCCGAAGTAGCTAGAGTCGACAAATGAGACGCGTTCTACTTTTTTAACTCTTTTTATCACTTTATGCGTTGTTGAATGTATAAAATGCTATTTTTTAATGTTTATATATAATATATTTGTAACACAATTACTTTGGTTGGGTAATCGGTAATGGGTTGGTAATCGCTTCGGTAATCGGTTATTAATCGGTTGGTAATCGCTTCGGTAATTGTTTCGGTAATCGCTTGGTAATCGCTTCGGTAGTCGGCCTGGCAGTCGGTAATCGGTTCAGTAATCACTTCGGTCTTTGGCTTGTTCGATGCTAGGTAATCCCTAAAAAGGAATGCTGTACAGAAATAATTTCTGTTACGCTAACAGCGTGATGATATCGTTAACAGCGTGATGATATCGCGAATCTTTAGTTTTGCTCCATACCAAAGAGTGCTCAACACGCCTCACTTAAAAAAAACAAATGAAGATGTAATAAAGATTAGGAGTGAAGTACAACAAGAATTGAAATGAAAAGGAGTTAAGACTCAATATCGCGAGATTAAATTAAGTACAATAAAAATAAATGTAATCAGTACATGTGCGATCTCATAAAAAAAATGGAAAAAATATTGAATTTAATTAAAAGTGGAAAAGAAAAAAAACCCAAAAAAAAATTTTCATTGACACTAGCTAAGTCTGTGTTAAGCAGATCAACGCACTGTGGAAAATCTTTCGGTGGGCTACATATATACGTCGTCAGCACGTCGTCAGCGTACAAATTAATCTTGCTGTGCTGCAGGACTTGTGGTATAGATCGTTTGCATATAAAGAAAAAAGGATTGGTCCCAGGATAGAACCCTGTGGAACGCCTCTGATAACTGGTAAAAAATTTGAATAAAAATTGTTTAAATTTAAGGCCTGCGATCTGCTCACGAGGTATAAAAAAAAAAAACGAAATGGCCATTTCAGCCCTTGAAAGGACTTTGACCGAGCTACTTATGACCAAGTGTGTTGTGTGTGATGTGAAATGTTTGCACACAAATGATCGAGAACTGAACCTACGTGTTTTACGCCGACTCCGAACGGCTTATGTTCTCAAGAAGCTTTTCATGGCAGTTTTTACTCTCTGAGGTTTGCCATTGTCTGCAGAGAGGTGACGGCCGAACAGAAAAATTAATTCAATTGAAAAAATGTTCTGTGTCCGATGGAGGATTCGAACCTAGGTTCTCTGGCGTAAGAGTCACACACTCTACCCACTACGCCACGGCCGCCACGAGTTATGACATCAGGAGTTTTATGGCGATTGAAGAAAAACAAAATAGTTTTTTCAGTTTAGCACACTGTGTTCAAATGTGTCAAAGGCCTTAAAATGGTCTAGAAGAACTAAAAAAGTAACGTTGTTGGAGTCAATGTTTGATCTGATTTCCTCGGTTACTTCGAGCAAGGTTGGACCCGGTAGGGGGCGTTGCGATCGGGTTCCAGGCATTCTTTTTTTTAGCTTATCTCCGAAACCGTTCCTCCGATTTGCATGAAAATTTGTATATAAAGGTTTTCGGATACGGTGAGTTTTTATCGCTCTTTTATTTTATAGCTCTTTTATTTTATAACACCAGAGGGCGCTGCAGTACAAATATTTTAAAAAAACTTCGAAAAACTCCTAAGCCGTGCATCGTATTTGCATGAAAATTGGAATATAGGGGTTTTCTGACACGGCGAGTGTTTTGGATTTATCTTTTTTGTGCTATCTTGAACACCAGAGGGCGCTGTGTACAAATATTTTAAAAAACGTCGAAAAGCTTCTAAGCTGTTTATCCGATTTTCATTAAAATTGGTACATGAGGGTTTTCTAATACGGTGACTGTTTTGGACTTAACTTTTTTTGTACTATCTTGAACACAGGAGGGCACTGTAGTACAAATTCCTTAAGAAATCGTGAAAAAAAAGTAGAAAGCCGATTTGAATGAAAAATTTTATTAAAGGATTTTCGTGTAGGGCAACTGTTTTGGCGTTATCCCTTTTGCTCTGTTTCGAAAACCAGAGGGCGCTGTTGTACAATTTGTACGTGTGTATGTTATTAAACTGTTCCTAAACGGCAGCACCGATTTTGATGAAATTTATTGTGTGTGTTTAAGTGGATCCCTGGGTGGTTTAGCTTCGCAATTGGACCCGGAAGTTGGCGCTGCGATCGGGTTCCACGAATTTTGTTATTATAGCTTAGCTCCGAAACCATTCATCCGACTTACATGAAAATTTGTATTTAGGGGTTTTCGGGTACGGTCGTTTTTATGACTTATCTATTTTGTTCTATATTGAACATCAGGGGGCACTGCAATACAAATGTTTTAAAAATCTCGAAAAACTCCTAGCTGTACATCCGATTTGCGTGAGAATTTTTACATAGGTGTTTCCGGATACGGTGGGTATCTTGGCCTTTTTTCTGTGCTATCTTAAACGCCAGATGGTGCTGTAGTACAAATCACTTAAGAAATCGTAAAACGCTCATACGATTTAGATCCGATTTATATATCCGATATATAAGATTTTATTATCGAGTATGGAAAGGGCTTTGGCGTTATTTTTTTATTTTATCTCGAAAACCAGAGGGCACAGTTGTTCAAATACCACAAAAAACTCAAAACAACTCATCCGATAAGTATGATTTTTATAAGTGGTTTTCGGGTGCGGTGAGTCTTTTGGCACTATGTATTTTGCTATATCTTGAACCCCAGAGGGCGCTGTACTACAAAATACAGTAAGGCGTAGCAAAGCGCAAAGGGTGATAAATATCTTATTTTCTTCTTTATGTGTATTTATATTCCAGTTTCTTTTTTCGCAAATCAGGACAGCTGATACCGAATTCTGTGGTATTTGAGTACGTATTAACACATGCGCAAGTCAGTTGCGTCGTTAGTTGGCTTTGTTTTGACATTTCAATTTCTATTTTCAATGCTTATTTAATTTTTGTTTAGTTTCCTCGCGAATTGCCAAATATTAGTTTTTGCTCTGATTTTTTTTAAAATGTGCAATCTATCGAATACAATATAAAACTTGAAAATATATTATTGCAAGCGATCGGCGGCACGCACACACAAATCACGATTTCCCTAACTTTTTATCATAATTTTTAGATGTTGAAGCTACATTTTGCTCATTTCGCCGAAGTTACCGGTTTGAAAGATGCACACAGAATTCCTTCTAAAGTTTGTGAAAAGTTTTTTTCAAATCGACGAATAAAATCGAAAATTATTTATATCAACTCCCGAGTTAAGCCGGGTAGTCAGCTAGTATTTAATATAAAACGAGCTGTGAACAAGCTTTTTGAAAAAAAAATTATTTGGGGTTTTTGAAAAAAATAGCAGGTTTTCCCCATATTAACAAGATGCAAGTAGGCACGGGTTTCCGTGCTCCTAGAACCTAGGTACACCACATTTTATTTACATTTATTTCAATATCATGCGAAAGAATTAAGAGAGTACCATATAAAAAGAAAACAACTTCAACTTTTTGGGACAACCTAGTATATATATATATATTTTTTTTTAATCAAATACATTTTGTAATACAAAATCTTTTCCATTTTAATAATTTTTTTTAACTTATATTTGTGAGAGATGTGACAAATTTTGTGAGAGAAAAGTGTTTGTGTTCATTTTCGCAAATAATATTTTTGAAAGACAATTAAAAATACTCAATGTGAACGATTTGTCAAAAATTACATGCAAAAATCAAAAACATATTTCTCAAAATTAATTCGTTAAAAAATTTCATTGAACCTTGGTGAACCTTTTAGTATTAAAAAAAACACACACATTCAAGAATAATTTTAAATCTCAACGAGGTTTTGATTTTTTACTACTACTTATGGATTTTTTTTTTTTTCAAAATGACCCCATGGAAACTCCTGGCTACGGACCTGGTTCAACCTATCAAAATATGCAATAAGACGTTTTTTATTTTTTTCATAGTTTTTCATTATTTTTCACTGGAACGTCTCCTTAAAGACAGCACACAGAGCACTCCGTTCATTGAGAATTTTAATTGATCGCGCTTAATTTCCAATGAATCAGAAAAAAATGAAGTCAGCAACGCTCTGGCGTATGAGGAATCTCGAATATTAATGGGCACAGCAAATAAACAAGAACAGTAACAGAAGAAATTAATTCAATTGAAAGAGTTTAAATGAAGTATTTAAATTTTTTTTTTTATATGCTTTTAAATAGCACACTTTTTTGTCATTTACATAATATTAAAAAATTTTTTTTTTTATTCTAAGAAATCCATTTCAACACACTTTCATGTTTCGGTAGAACAGTCATTATTTACGCATTTAATATTCGCGTTGACAAGATTGGTGCAAATATTTACTGCGTGTTTGTTGCACGCATGTTGCTGTTGATGTTGTTGGTATTTTGCATGTGTTGTTGCTTTTTTATGTTGTGTTGTGCAGCATGTTGAACTGCCAACAAAAGTGTTGCTGCTGCTGCTACAAAGTTATGTGACTGACGTGTTTTATGAGGCGTGAACAACAGCAGCACCAATAAAGTGCATATTTATTGCAGCAATATTTGCCACATTTAGACAGCGCAATCATTGGGGTTAAATATTGTCATCAAGCGACAAAGTATTGGAATTTTTATTAGAAACAAATTGTTTCATTTTAATTCTCCAAAAATGCAGTACTAGTTAGAACAAAAGAGAAACAAAAAAACACATCTATTGCTACACATATCTCAAATAAACCGACGCTAAATGATCTATTTTCGATAATTATCTATGGGGAAAAACGTTTAGAATCTCATTTCATATCGCTTCTAAAAATACTAAAAAAGTCAAACGCTATTTTGATCTGTTTTGAATATCCTTTTTTTTAAGTTAAAATCTTTAAATTGTCGAGCATAGTTTATCAACCGCCTTATCAAGTTCAATGTTTATCGCTGTTGAAAATTGTTAATGTAAACAACTGTTATCGGGGAATGAACAATGCGCTTGTTTGTGTTTCACGTGTGACATCCATAAACAACTCCAAAGAGGTGTTCCAAAAACAAATCGCTGCGCATTCAGTCAACACTAGTCAGCCACTTGAGGCTTGTCTTGAGGCCCCTAGAAAAGGTGTAGGCAATACTACTATACAACGATCACGACTTTATGAAAAATTCGAAACAAATCATGTTGAGTTAAATGTTAAAAAAGGGGTTTCATGCTTGACTCGTAGACATCAAAAAGATCGCTCATCCACTTGAACTTCAAACAAAAATAATCGAAGCGAAAACGCCCTTCAAACGATCGAGTGCCAAGTGAAGTCACATTCGAGAGCAACAGATGAGTTATGAATAAAAAATAAGAAAGAAAAATATTAGAAGAACAGTCGAAAATCAAAGAATATAAATTCTTTCATTACCAAAATACTGTCAACTTCTCTGAAGAGCAGCACAAACACGATTTCACTTTCAAATCCTTGCTATTCCACAGTGATTAGCCTACAAAGCGTAGATACAGTGTAGCTATTCGTGTGATCGCACTTGATCTGCGTACGTATCTCGGAGATACACGACAATCTCAAGTGGTTGGCCTAGCAATATGAGACGTTATCTGCGCGTGCGCACGCAAAACAAGGAAAAACCATCTAGTTTGCGCAGCATTTTAGGACCCACCACAGGCCGCTTGGCCTGCAGTGGCATCAAATCATTATGGCAGCAACGCCACAGGGTGCCACCCGATTGAACGAACACAATTCTCGCCCGATTGCAGCTTGACAAATGATGTTGGGTCAAAATAAACAAATCTGTTTACACTCGAATTGCGATTTATTTCCATGGCTGTTTCACCGCTTCGGGATTTGAGTAAAAATTCACATTCTTAATTTTACATCAGACGGCCAGTGAGACAAGCAAGTAAGCAGCAGTGGCAGCGGCAATAAATTATAAATTTTCATTTATTTTAGATTCTTTTTCCAAAGTTTTTCTCTCACTCGCTTGAGTGTGCGTGTGTTATTGGCATTAACTTTGAATTGTGTGGACAAATTTATTGCCGAGTTATAGAAGAAAAATATTGTCACAATTATTATATCCGTTCCAGAGAATTTCTTTTGATATTAATTTTTACGTAAAAGTGGATCGTATTTTATCAGCTAATGAATGGCCGAAATTTTAGTAGATTGCAATTTTGATAGAAAATAAATAGTTTCCAACATTTAAAGCGTCTGTTTACACCGCCATGCGAATTGTAGAATTATAAGGTAGGCTCAGGTTGAAGTAAAATGCGAGCTGGATGTCAAAGTCAGCTGTGCGAATTTTATTTTTTCTAAGTGTTGTTGTTGCCGTCATCATTTGACGTTTATGGTAATCACAGTTTTGATGTTGCAAAACTTGTCGTTTGAAAATTATTTTTAGAGTGATACTACCTTGTAATATTTTCATGCCTAACACAAAAAGTGTGAGAAAAAAAAAGAGATAATGGAGAGGGGGGCTAGTGTGGATAATTTTTACATAATTATAAAATTATGTATGTAAATATATATATATGTAAATATATAATTTTTGTAAATAAGTAGTTTTTAGCTGTTACTTGTACCTATTGCCTTCATAATTACATTAATCGTTACAATATTTTATTTTCAAAATGCATTATAAAATTATTTTAAAAATAGCTTAGGGGAAGGTCGTGTACCTTGGACCGAATGTAGCTTGGAACAATCACAAAATATCATAATTGGCACTTCGCAACAGAAAAGTGTTCCATTCCCATACGTTTCATTTATGACATTCAGCCGACAGTTGATCAAGACAAAATTTTTGAGTGATGTGTATATATTTGTGTATATATATGTGTATATACCAGCTTGAAAAAAAATTAAGCGAAAAAAAAATACGAAACGACGCGAGAATTTGGCTTGTACACACTAGCCCCCTTTCCCCTTCAAGACAAACTGCCAATTCATTTACCGGTTTTATTTCCAGGTTGTTTAATTTTTCACAACTGAGAAAAAATATTTGGTTTATTTAACATGAATTTGCAATTTCTATTTTACTAGCAGGTCACTGCGGTTCGCGGCTTCGCCACGGACGTTTCTCTTTATAAACAAGGAGCTCTAACACGTTTTTGTAACTTTTTGAATTATTGCAGGAGAGATCGTAGATAATTTTCGACTTTCGCGGACTTTTTCGTTGAAATATCCTAATCCAACCAAAAAAAAAGGCATTGAAAAACGGTATGTTGGCAGCTCTGGAATACGAAATTTTTTCGACCAAGAACTAGAAATATTTTCTTAGAATTATTGAAGGTGCTTCAAGTGAGAAGTATATGTTTTTCGATTTTTTTTTTTTTTGTGATCGAAATGCTAGAAATGAGCATTTAAAGTATTTTTGAAAAAAAGTAAATTTTCAACAGGTATAACTTTTTTCCAAGTTTCGCTTTTCTCAATTTCTTGCAAAAAATAGGTCAAAACGATGGCTAAATAGTCCGTGCTGTTTTTCCAAATTTTGCATCTTCGGATTTTTTTTTTTTTTTTGTAAAAATACTCCAACTCGAAATTTTCAAAAAGATTACACTTCTATAAGGTTATTCAGCATGATTACACAATTTTTTGGTATCTCTATTTGGTATAGTTTATTAGTAGCGGTATAGTGGCGGCCTTTAGTTTGGGGACTGTGGAGGCCATTCCATAACATTTATATGGTTGTTTTGTAAAATAATTTTCTTCCTTCTTGTTCGTATGCTTTGGATCGTTGTCCTGTTGGCAAGTCAAAATTAACGACATTTCATCCTCGGCATACGGCAAGATGTACTCATTTTGAATATCCTCATAAATATGTTGATCCATTATAGTTTGGTCCACTATACAGGTCCAACGCCATAAAACGAAAAACAAGCCCCCACAGTCATGCTGGATCCACCTTGAATAATCGTTTTACAAGTGAAATTTGAATTGTACTCTGTCTATGGAGGCCTTCTAAAATACAAACGCGATCCTCTCCCACCATGCAATATGTTATGCTTAAAAATAATGCCAACAAAGAGTGGAAATATCATTCACTGAGGATATGTTCGCGGTGCTATTCTTTTGACCGCAACTGTATGTAGCTTTTATGTAGCCCTTTCTTACCATGCTTCTATTTGCTTCACCGTTACTTACAGATAAAACAATATTAAAATGTATAAAAAGTAAAAAACGTTCTCCTGTAAAATTTGGTTTTTGGCACATACAATAATATCGCGCAATGGGGCCGATATGTCCATGATTCAATATTTTCGAGATAACGTGAAAAATGTGCATCTATTGTAGTACTGGATTTTGTTGTCGATTCGTTAGGATTGTTATTTATGTGCAAACCAAACCAACACTAAATTCGTACAAATACAAAATATTTAAGTGGCAGCCTTATTCGCCATATTGAAATTTAAAAGTGTGATGTCAGATTCAAAATCAAACCCATTGTCAGACTTTCAAAATTACAAGATTTCGCAAATATTAAAAAAAAAGTAGGTAGCAGCCCTATCCACACTCTTGATTATTAAAATTCTGACATCAGATTCGAAATCAGCGACCCCCTGTTACTGTTAGATGATGTTTAAAACTCCTAAAAATACATTTTATTAGGTGGCAGCCCTATTGTAAGAAATTACATCATTTTGAAATTCTGACAACAGATTCGGATTCAGCGACCTATTTTTACCCATTGTTTACCCGCAGCACCAAATTCGTAAAAATTAAAAAATTTAGGTGGCAGTCCTATTTGTCAAAAATTTGGGTGGCAGCTCAACACAACTGCATTAATCAACATCAATGCAACTACAGACATTTTTTTTAACTGCAACTCACTTGACTATGTTAATGTCGATGTAAAGCATGTTACTTCATCTTGAATAGCACCTGTTGACCAAAATATATTCCTAGCTTTAATATATTCCTATCAATTAGGCTATTTTCTTCTCTTCTTTAGAAAATAACTGTTTTAACGGAATAAGGTCCTATTTACACAGTAGCAAAATAATTTTTGTTTTCTTTTTCAATTATGACATTTAAACAGCATGTCCGTTTCCGTTTAATACGTTCCACACTTGTTGTTATATGTAACAACTTAATTCGTTCTTTGTATAGTTTCTATGTGCCCATAGATGTCGCGGCAGGTGACAAACTTGGCATCACTCAAGGTTGATTTATAAGGTTGTCGCAAGGGAGAGAGCGAGTACCCATAATTGTCAAATCGAAGTTGACAGCTCATAGAAAATCTACAAGTGCTCTCTATTATCAACCGTTCTTCTTTCGTAGTCATTCACAAAATTGGCTGGTTTTGACAATTATGGGTACTCAGAAGAGAGTGCGATCAGCCCTGCGACAACCTTATAAATCAACCTTGGCATCACTTAACCATGCGAACAGCTGTTTATAATTTGACAATTGCATTTTTGACGTTTCAATAAAAAAAATAGTGTCTCAACATAATAAACATTCGTTGCGAAATATTTGAGGATTTAAAGAAGAGAATGTGTGATACACCTGGCAGCAAAGCCATTGAAAATCTGAAAAAGCTCGAGCATGCAGTGGCGGAGTTTAAAAAACCAGCAGCTGATGCGTTGAAGAAAAAAGGAAAGGCTAAAATTTTAACAGAAGAGAGATATATCGAAGTAGGTTTTAAAGTTATTGCGCTGCAAATACTGTATTGACCTGTTCTTTGTTTGCCATTGTAGGAACTTTCTAAAATCATACAACGTGATTTTTTTCCTGATCTTAACAAGCTAAATGCACAGAATGATTACCTGGATGCATTGGATCGCAAGGATTTTGTGCAGATGGCAGCAATACGCGCCAAGTACAGCGGCACACAACACACGGAACGCAGTCGATGTATATTGATTAATTATGTGAAGAATTTTGTGTACTTTATGAATTATTTTGCAGCCATGACTCCGGCCACCTTCGAAACACCTGCCAGCGCTGCCAACTGTACGCCGAGGAACGCGAATGCTGGAGCGTCTGCTGACGGTTCTGACACGCCCAAATCCATGACATCCATTGCATCACGCAGTTCTTGCACAAGTGATTCCAAGAAATCTCTCGGCGAAAGACACTCGCTCGACTCCTTCCTGCAGGCCTATACTAGCGAAGACAACTACAGTTTTCAGGAAATCATAGACACCGCTGATGAGCGATTGAGGCAGAAATTCGCCGTACTCTACAATGAAGAACAATTGTCGGCGGAAAAACTGGCACGTGCCTTAACTTTACCCACTATTGAAAAACAATTCGAAGAACCGGATCCCATGCGCAAGGTAAGATAGATATGCACTTGTTTATTCTTGAAAAAATCTATACATATACTTTACTATTCTAGATAGAGACCTGGAACTATACAAATAAGAATTCCATTATGTACATACCGGACGGCGTGCAGCTTACAGAAACGGAGCGCATCGAAAATGTTAATCGTCGTCAAATCATTCAACACAGTGGCACACGTTTGGCCAGCAATCCTTTTGATGAGTTACGCAGTCAGCAAACCGTATCGGATATAGCGAAAACTCAGTCGCAAACTTTAAGCGACAAAATCGGTGTTGACGGCAATAGAATTCAAAACGGCGCAGTTGCACCACAGATAGGCGGTTTTGATTTGGTTAAAACGCCATCGCCACGTCCGGGTGAAGCCTTTTCGCCGCTCATGACTTGGGGTGAGATTGAGGGTACACCCTTTCGTCTGGACGGTTCGGACACTCCAGTACGCTCCAATACCGGGCCCTCGTTTAAGATAAACGAGACCTCACGCCGCGAAAACATTGGCTTGGCATTGGCTGAAAAAGTAGGAGAGAAAATGCGCGCTCAGAAGCAACGCGCCATGGATACGGCGCGTAAAAATATTGGCTCGCCATTTATACGTTCCAATATGGAGCGTTTAGCTTCAATGTCGCCTGCAGCACGCCGGTTGGCTACCTCAAAACTAGGATTACGCACACCGATAATGACGCCATTGCCCATCAACAGTCCAATGAGTAGAGCTAAGGCAGCTTCAAAAGCCAGTTCAGCGTCTAGAAAAACTCCAGCTACGTCGGGAAGTGCATCTGCGCCAAGTACGCCAAAACAGATCAGCAGCGGCAGGTCAACGCTTACCGATGATTTACTCAAGATACCCACCAAAAGATTGAAAGCTTCAGACTTTTTCTGATTTCTTTCTTTGTTTAAGATTATTCATAAAAACTTATTTAAAAAAAAAACACTTATTAAATGTACAACTGTTTATTTTTCATAAAATGGAATTTAGGTTGTGATCAAATATTTGAGACTTGGATTCTACCATGTTTAAGACTAAACATATAAAGGCAATATTTTTGTATTTTCTGACAATAACATTGGGTATATAAAAAGGTTTCACCATTCAAAGCACCATTTTGAAAGAAACAAGATAAATCTACTTAATCCCAGTAGTCGACATGATCGCCCGACTTAAATTTATGCTCCTCGAGGACCTGCAGAAACTGCTCCGTTGTCTGCTCGACAGTCAGCATTGTATTTGTAATTCGCTGCTGCAAAAAGTGCGCCGCCAACTCAGTATTAATAGTTTGCTGCTGCACATATACCGCCATGTCAGTATCTATGGCACCGGGTGAATAATTTAGCACAATTGTGTCCTGTTCCTCCTCCACTGCGAGCACCTTGAAGTACATTTCACGTGCTGCCTTGCCAGAGCAATAAAAACTCATCGATGCAAACGGCTCAATGCCACACTTTGAGCTGATGTTGACCACTACCTTGGGAATGCCAGTGAACAGTTTGAAAAACATGCAATTCAACGAAATAACCGAGAACACATTCATGTGATAGTAGTCCGTCCACACCTTGGTATCGGCTTCATCGATTGCGCGCTTTGAAACATCTCCAACAGTGCCCGCATTGTGAATGATAACTGCACGTTCAAATTCAGTAGGCTGATGACCACCGTCTAATGAATCAGTTAGTAATTTTACAAATTGCTCCTGGGTGGCTGTGGCCAAATCGATGCTGTAGGTTTTCACTTGCAACTCCGTGCCAAGCTTTTCGATATCCGCCTTAGTCTTGGCTAGACCTTCGGCGCTACGTGCTAAGAGCACAACCAACGAACCTGCCTTCAGCTTAGTGGCCATTTTCAAGGCCATCATCTGGCCAATGCCACGCGACGCACCCGTAAGTAAAAAATACGTCTTTTGATGCAAATCCAGGACCATTTCGAAATTATTCAACTATTTTCCACTTCAACTGATAAGATTAATTAAGCACCAAAGACTGATCGACAGGGTTGCAGCTGACAAAAATAAAAACGTACTTAACAAATAACATTTTTTGTCTTGGATATTAAATGTTTTTTCTTTACAATTACCTACTTTACTTCCCACCGTTTCAAAAGTGATGACCAAAAAAAAAAAACGATCCTTACCTTTCAAATTTTCAATTCTTCGGGGGTATCTTTTTCCCCCGTGCCTCTTTTTATATGAATGAAAAAATTGTATGCACCATTTCTCATTTACTATTTAGCAGTTAACTCCAAAAATTTTTGTTTTCGGATGCGACCTGAAGGTGTGGAATATTCAAAATATAACAACAGCCCGTATTGTTGTTATGCACGATTCATATAAGAGGAATTACTCCTTAACCCCTATATACGGCTACGTACTAAACCACTCAGACGACCCAGTATAGATTTATTTTTCCCACTGGAAAAGTAATTCTTTTTACGCCAATTTGCAACGCCACCTGGGGGCTTACATGTACATGAAATTTAATAAAAATATTTTTTTTTTTGTATTCTTGAATACTTGATTAAAATAATAAAAAAGTTTTTATAAATATCTGCAGTATGCAATACGCCTCAGACCGAAATAGTCCCCTTAAAGGCATAGTGAGGTCACAGTAAATTATTTTATTTGTTCGAACGTTTCGTGTCGGACGTCTCAGATTTTTCCATATCTCAATTTTTGTTCACTTTATAGCAGAATAAGAACTTGATGAAAATCCAAGCTCTGCAGTCTCTGCAGTAAAAACAATTGTTACAAAATCACACTACTTATACTTTTCAATAAAAATATGCGTTTACAAAAAATTTTTCGCATGTTTGAAGAGATTAATACTAAAGCTTCCTCTAGTGTTAAAGATAGAACGAATAGATGTCGTACACTCTCTGTACTCGAAAATCCCTATGTACAAATTTGCATGCAAATCGGAAGAGCGGCTTCGGAGACAAGCAATAAATAAATATTTTGTGGAATCCAATCGCAGCGCCACCTACTATGTTTTCTGGCTGAATTTTCTAGGATATCTTCAATGGCCGAGAAAAACATCAAAAAATCGCCAAGCAAATCGTAATCTCCGTTTTCGAGTTAAGCAATAACAAATTTATTTAATATATATAAAGATATAGAACGTACTTTTCCTTAACTTGGGGTCTTAAAATATATCGGCTGGAAGTGGGGAGCTCCTCATCGGTGAAGCCAGCTTCCAAATCAAGGCTTATATTTCGCACCTCCAGCGATTTAAAGCAAAGAAGAGCCTGCGCAGCCTTAATTTCATTTACAGATAAAGTGCACTCTGCGTAGCCTTTGATTGTTCAATATTTGAACACTTTTCAGCTCCATCTTCTGCATCATTTTCTGCAGGATAGAAAAAACTCCTAACCTCTTCGCTTTGATTTCTGCAAAAATAATTTATTTATTATGGGGGGGTGCGATAAAGCCATGCGAGATAACGCCATATGGCTTTATAACTCAATTCGAAGAGTGATAAAGCCATATTTTTGTCAAAATTTCTGTATGGCTTTATTTCCCATCACAAAGAGCGATAAGGCCATATGGCGTTATCTCACATGGCTTTATATCTCATTTGATATTTTATTTTAAAAGGTTTATTTTGGTAATGTTTCTTATAGCCGAGAATCTGAGAGCCAATCTAATAACAATTTTGTCTGTAAAAGAAAACCTCAAACGTTTCATTGAGAAAATCCTTAGTTTTCACTGAAAAAACAAAAGCTAATGATTTTCCCTTTTACAGAATGTTCTAATTGAGGTGTAAAAATTCTGTAAAAGGATAAATAGCTTATGACATTCATAAGCAGAGTAACGGAATATAATGAATAACAATCAAATCAACAATAACAATGCAACAGCAATGAATTGAGAGATAACGCCATATGGTTTTGTCTCTCAATTGCCAAAAATAAAATATGTCATTATCTCTCAATACGATGGGAGATAACGCCATATGGCTTTATCTCTCAATGCGATGGGAGATAAAGCCATATGGCGTTATCTCGCATGGCTTTATCGCACCCCCCCATTTATTATCACTTTTCTTTTCATTATCTTATCAAACTACACATAAACTCACTTTTTTTAAAAAATAAATAATTTTTTGATGTTTTTAACATTAACTTTGTTAATTTTTATTAACTTAGTCATTTTTAAAAATTTTAAACTATCGCTTTTAAATCACAACCGCAATTGATTTAATTTGTTCCCAATTGGACAAAAGGCAGTAAAAAAGGCGATATGTCAAACAAACAAAAGAATACAATGGCAAAAGCAAAGTACGAGGAATACGAAAAATGAAGGAGGTACGAAGTCAGAACGTACTTCGTATCATCTGATTTGTATGAAGATTCCATACAAGCTTATTGATACGAAGTACGCTTTGAACTTGGTATTCTTTGATTTAGTATTCCTCACACTTTCTTCTTTGCTATTGCATTCATTTTGAGATCTCTGCACACCGTACGTAAACAAAGCAAAAGTCAAGAAGTATTGCCATATTAATTTAAATTTAAGACGATTGGCACTATCAGGGTGTAAATCATAATAAAAAGGTAGAAAATAAAATAGTACTAGTACGAATTATAAAGTACTTCGTACAGAAATAATAAAAACGTATACAAAATGGTACGAAAATACGTACTTGTGCAACTCTGCTGATCGAACTAGTTACTACGCTGTTTTACACCGCTGTTTTTGTATTACACTGTTGTTACACAGTTTTTTTACACTGCTTGGGATAATTTACATCAGTGATGCTGGAGAAGATTTCCAACGTGTAACCTTTTAATTGAGAAAAATTTACCTTTTTAGCCAAAAACGTACTTTTTTTGAAATTTACTACTAAAAAAGTGATATAACAGCTTAATGCGATCTCGTGTGCCACACAGCGACCGTATTCACACGAGTTGAAATCTCAATTATTATTGCCCATATTTGCATCATATTCCCTTATTTCCATATCCATATTTGTACCATATATAAAAATCAATATTTTGAAAAAAACAATTTCAATTTTATATTTTAATGTCAGATTCTCGAAAAATTTTGCATTCTTTCTGCTCTCTTTAAGAATTCTGCATTTTTTTATTCTTTTCTCAAAACAATTCTAACCTTTTAAGTTGGATCGATTTCATTTCTAGAAAATGTTTACCTTGAGTAGAAAAAATCCAGAATTTTTGCACTCTCAAGACCGGCGGTTCGAAAAGTCTGTCCTCAAATGATACCAACTGAATGTACAAGAAAGTGTAATGTAAGGGAAATATAAAACAGTCTTTATCTATCTTTGAAATTTCGATGGAATTTGGTCTCTTTTACGGAACATGTGAAGATTGACTCAAAAAATTTTTCCAAAAAAGAGTTCAATAAATTTATAATAGGTATTATAAATATTAAAAATGTTTTTGAAATTCTTTTCATAACTAAATGGATGTACGATGCAATAAAGTATTCTACAAATTTAAGTCGAATTAATTTGAATTATCTTAAAATTATAGAAAACAACAAGGCAGCCAACACAAAATCATCGAAAAAATGTTTCGAATTTTTTTTTTATCTTTTCTCGTCTAATAACAGATCAACAGTTTTTGAGTTCAGGGTTAAAATGTATGGCAGAATTGTAAGGTAGGCGCTCAGATTGAAGCAAAAGAGAGCTGCATGTCAAAGTCAGCTGTATGAATTTAAGTTTTTCTAATTATTGTTGTCGTCAAAACTTGTCGTTTGAGAAGCCATTTTAAATTGAGCTTACCTTGAAATTGTATCATATACTGCGTTTCCATTACTGTCTTTACATGCAGAGTTAGCTCGGGGTTTGCTCGTAGTTAACCCTGCATGTAAACGAGATTTTTGTTGAGTTTCGTTCAATCAAAGTAAATTCCACGAAACTTGCTGGATCTAGCTGAGTTCTATCTGTCATAAAGCATTATGGCATTTATTACTAAAGAAATGGCGGCTGGAAGGGTTTCTTGGATTTAAAGAAAATAAAACATTAGATGCTCTTTCCATGAGCATTTTGGTGGAATGCAATAAACGCCTGCGTACTCTTGATTTAAAATATATTCCTTCTTTGTACTGCCATCGTTGTTATATTTCTACCATTTGCTCCATTCGTTTTGTATGACATTTTTTCAACTCAACGAAAACCCTAACCCCGAGTAAACTCGCCATGGAAACGCAGTAATAGTCAAAATATAAAAAATTCTACACTCTCAAAGGGTCAATTATTTTTGTGCCTTTTTTCCTATTATTTCAATTCTGAGGATATAGAGTTAACATATAGGTACCGATTGGAAATGTACGCTACCAAAAACAGATTTTAGGATTAAAACCTCTATTGTTGCCTTAATTATATAAAATCAATCGACATTGTATGATTCAGATGATCCAGTTCGTCATAATGTTTGTCACCGCCAAACGCAAAAATATAAACACGATTTTTTTACGGCCATATGAAACAAAAATATACCTACAATATTTTTTAATAAAATTTACTGAAAGATGTGCAATGTATGTACTTTAAGATGATGTCTGTGTCCACAAGGAATAATGACTAAATTCAAAGTATCGTAAAATACGATATTTTACTGATATATACTTTTTTTCTGATATAAGTTTTAATCTATTCTGTGCAAGAAATGGATTTCTGCATTCTTCCAAATCTTGACAATAAATAAAATGCCATATCGCTTTTTTACGATATTTTGAGTTTGGTCATTATTCCATGTGACCACATACATATTGATCGTTTGAAAAAAGTTAATATTATTATACTAACTGCACTATTATACTTGCACTTAGAAAGATTCCATGAGGCCTATGGTTGAAATGTATTGCCATAGATTTTAGGCAATATTGTAAAGAAACTTGGGTATCATAATTTTAGATAACTTATACTTATGCCAGTAAAGATTTCCTAAGGCCTAAAATAGGTTGCCGTAAATTTTCGGCAATATTGCGAATAACATTGGTACTCTTGGCTCAGGCAAGTCGTACTTATACAAGTACATTTTGTCGAGGGCCTACAATTTTGTCTATAGCTCTATTTTTAAAGTAAGAAGTGTCACTTATTTACTTTAAAAAATGTTTATAAAAACTTTTGTATATCATTTTTTAAATTAAGGAGAACCCAGAAACTTGGCAGTATTGTATACTGCTTTACATTTTAAAAGGGAAAACCACGGACTTCCGTGATACTTTTACCGTAATTTTGGAACGCGGCTTCTACGTTACCTGTATGAACATGTTTCGATGAATGTCGACACGGATTGTCGTTCTCCAAATGAATTTAATTTAATGAATTTAATTTTCGAATATTTTAGGGACAAATGAGTGAAATTAGTGCATTAGTGTTAAAAAATAAGAGAATTTTTCGACTTTTTCGTTAAAATACCTAAATCCGACTTAAAAAGAAAAATGGAATGGAAAAAATGTTGGCAGTCACGGAATTCGAAAATTTTTTTGACTAAAAATTAGAACTATTTTCTTAGAATTATTGAAGGTGTTCCAAGTGAGTATATGTTTTAAAATTTTTTTCAGGTTTTTTTGTGATCGAAATGCTAGAAATAAATGGGTACTTTAAGTATTTTAAAATAATATTAAAGTTTCAACAGGCATAACTTTTTTCCCGAATTTCGATTTTTTTAGTTTCTTGAAGAAAAGAGCTCAAAAAACAAACAAATTTTGCATTTTTGCGATTTTTTTTTTTTTTTTTTGGAAAAATACTCAAACTCGAATTTTCAAAGAGGTACACTTCTAGCAAAAAAATTCATAACGACCAACTTATTCAACATAATTACACAATTTTTTGCATATGCATTAGATTTAGTTTAGGAAAGGATTTACGCAACGTCTTTCGGACGTCTTCTTCAAACGGCAATAGTTTTTGAATAAATCATCATACGGCTCCATTTCATAGATAATTTTAAAGGGAAGAAATAGTACTTCATGATAGAAAAAAATAAAATAATTTAAAAAATGTTCTGCATCCTTTATTCAACCTCAAAAGTAGCAATTTTTCGTGTACATAAACTCAAATATCTCAAAATGCTGACATAATGAGCCGATTCTGAGCACGGACTCAGATTATACGCAAAAAATTGCTTCGGAAACGACCCTCAGCTGGCCAATACAATCGCAACCCCATTATTTGCGGACCTTTGTTACTGATACACATATAATTTTTTCCTATTGTAGAATAATATGTAGGCTATTATGTAGAGAAACTGGTGTAATGCCGCCCTTGCATCAGCGGCTTTGTCGGCTGCAGCCACACGTGATAGTACTGGAAGGCCAGCAAAGAATATGTATTAACTACGAAAATGTTTCGAAATAATCTACAAATCTAAGCTGCGGCCATACGTAGATAGTAAATGTTCATTTCCAAAATTTCGTCAAAGGCGAAGGTTCGACCATTTTATTTCGGTTGCTTTTATTCAGTGATGATTTTTATGCCAACACAGCACGAAACTTAAATGGGATAAAAATGGGGAATTAATTATTTTGTAAATTTTTTTTATCAATATTTTCCAAAATGAAATGCAACTTATTCATATGATATTTTATGTGTCAAATAAGGGCAGTTAAAATAATTGCATATATTTCACTACAAGTCATGAAAGAAAAGTGTATATTTGAAGTTCGAATATTTTAGGGAGAAAATACAACACTTTCCTTACTTCGATTTCGCACTGGGTCCTGCGTCCACACGTGCAAGTAATCACTTGCAAGTAGGCAATATATATTATCTTCGAAAAAGTTCAAAATTAGCTGCAAATTGCATGCTATTAGCATTAGCTGCACATGTGCAAGTGCAAGTTCATTTCAAAATGTCGTCGAATGCGAATGTTCTCCCTGCAATTGCAGTATTGCTTGAAATGAAGAAGTTAAAAAACGAGGAAAATATGTTACCAGTGTTGCTTCTTGTATAAAATTGCGGAAATCCCGGAAAATCCCCAAAAGCATATCTTTAATCCTCCTTTTTGACATTTACTTGCAGCAAGTGCCAAAATTCACTGCCTATGAAATTTCCTTGCAAGTAGCCATGGTATAATGATTTACAAGGTAGGAGTGATAGTTCTGTTGGCGATTTGGAGTTGTCAAAAACACATCGAAAAAGAGAAAACGAAGAAGCAGCAAAACAGAAGAATAGTTAAACTTTGTATTGATTTGACAACTCCCGATTGCCGCTCGTGAGAAAAAAGGTAGTTGTCAAGGCTACCTTGTAAATTATTGTATCATGTCAAGAAGCGATGCAATTAGGATTTAAGTCCGAAAATCTGAGTGTGTTAGTAAAAATGTTTGGGTGTATTGAGTTTTTCGAACTTGCACTTGCACGTGTGGACGCTAGGTGCAAGTTGTTGCCAGTGGACTGCCAGTGATGTCAAGGTGTGAGTGTATTAGTGAAAAGTGAGAGTGTATTAAGTTTTTCGAACTGCAAGTGTCTTCGAACTGGCACGTGTGGCTAGGAGGTTAGTTAACTTTTTTCTTCTTTGTAGCCAAACTCATATCTGAACGCACTGTCAAAAAGGAAATTCGAATCGTGTTGCGCAAGTGCGTTGCGCTAGCCCCCTAGCCACACGTGCCAGTCCGAAGACAGTAACAGTTCGAAAAACTCAATACACTCTCACTTTTCACTAATACACTCACACCTTGACATCACTGGCAGTCCACTGGCAACAACTTTTACTGAGACAGTGAATTTTGACAACCACAGCCAGTGTGAAATCGAAGTAAGGAAACAAATATATGCTATTATTTTAATTGCCCTCATTTGACACATAAAATATCATATGAATAGTTGCATTTCATTTTGAAAAATATTGATAAACACATTTTACAACATAATTAGTTCCCCATTTTTATCCCGTTCAAGTTTGGTGCTGTGTTGGCATATAAAGCATCACTGAATAAAAGCAAACGGAATAAAAAAGTGGTTGAACCTTTGGCTTTGACGACATTTTTCAAATGAAAATTTACTATCACGTGTGGCCGCAGCGAAATTTGTTGATTATTTCGGAATATTTTCGAAGTAAATACATATTCTTTATTAGCATGCCAGTACTATCACGTGTGGCTGCAGCGTAATACATATTCTTTGCTGGCCTGCCAGTACTATCACGTGTGGCTGCAGCGTAACGGTAGGCTTCATACAAAATGTATGTGCATGAACCAATTTTGACACTTGCGAAACGCAACGCGCATTCATTTAGAGTCCACTGTAATTTCTAAACCATTGAAAATCTACAATTTATGTTAATTGCTTTCTCGTGACAACTGATAACTAACGCTACGAGACAAAAAAAAAAGTCAGCTTCAATAAACCTTGTTTGTGCTCGGTTAATTTTGCGATAAGTTTTGTTGACAATTTTTTTTCGCTTTTGGCGCGCATTGTTGTAACGGCTAAAAATAGAATATACGTCTTTTTTTAATGGAAAATATAAATGTTGCATGGCAACAGCTTTCGGATGAAATATTTTCTAAAACTTAGTTTCCTTCTTCGTTCAAATTTAATTAAATAACCCCATACTTAGGGCAATCCATATTCGATAACAGATTGATACATAAAATATGAAAATTTTCATCAATGACTGTTCTACATTTAAATTTATTTTTACTAAATATCTTTTATAAATTTCAAATTAGATGACAATTTCAGATTTGAAGCTCAAATGATGACAGATGTCAAAATATGCTTCAATTACACATTATTAAATGGATTTTTAGACGTGACTCAGTTTTCGAAGATCAATTAAAATTATCTTTCTCAAGTATAAAAACAATACCTCGAATATATGAATAACCAAGCCTGGCTGCTTAAAACTAGTAGATCGCTTATCAGCATTTTTTTTTTAATTAATCTCAACTCGACTGTGGAAAAAATTTAGTTTAAATTGCTAGTCAAACTTATTTCAAATTTCAGTACAGTTGTATTGTCGAAAGCGTTCCAACTTTGCCAAGCACTTTTCCATTTAAATATTTTTCAAGAACTTTAAGAAAAAAGTAAAAAAAAGAAACACTAAATTAAGTGAACAAAAAAATGGCTGCCAGAAAAATAGATTTTAGCAAGCGTTGCTTTTTCATCCTAAGCGGCATTTCGAACCCGCTTGGCAAGCCCCTAGCCATAGAAATGTGTCGCCGCTTCAAGCCCGGCTCTGTAGCTGTACTCATTGAGTCGTCAGAGAAGGATTTACAGGAGGTCAAGAAAGCAGTGCAGTTTGCGACAAATGGTGTAGAAGTTTTTGGCTGCTGCATCGAGAACTGGCAGAGCACAAAGGCTCTAATATTCCGCAAGATTCTCGATACTGTGCTCTGTAAATATAGTGCAGCCCATTTTGAGCTAGCTTTCCTACTTCACAACGAAGGTTCGGGCGCCACGCAAATGCTTATAGAGCCCCAGGACTCGCAGGGTTGGATGTCTTATGTTCAAGAGAATCTATATTCGGTTGTTTCTCTCAATCAAGAGTTTCTCAAATTGTCGCAGTTCGATGGTGTTGAAAAACTTGTGGTGAATATAACTTCGAGCTTGCAGATCCAACCATTCGTCTATAACTCATTGATGTGCTCCTGCAAGAAGGCTCGTGACATGTATTTCCGTGCCATGGCCTCCGATGAGGGACGTCGTCAAAATGTCTCCGTTCTTAACTATTCGCCAGGCATGCTTGAGTCCCATGTGCCTATTCGTGACTTGAATAACAATATCATTGATCTCGCTGGTTTCGGTCTGAGTGAGAAGCTACTAAAGCTACCACGTGTCAAGCCTTTGAAGTCAACACTTCAACTTATCAATATCCTGGAGACGTTGTCCTTTTGCTCTGGACACGATGTCGACTACTACGACACTTTCAACTTATGAGTAGCATTGAACAAATATTACCTTTGCCTGTTTCTTGAATCAGTTGAAGGCAATATTTTGTTAATATTAAACGTTCGTGGATGCGAAGATTATGTGGAAAATAAAATGTTGGCGGCTTTTGTTTTTGAAATGGACGACGAGCAAGAAAAAAAAACTTTCTTTGTTTTATTTTATCATTAGAGTCTGGGTTTAATCTTTAAGATCTCAAATTTTGGAATACGGCTCGCCAAATAAATAGAAGTCGTTTTATGGCGAAAAACCGGTATATAAAGTGATATTAAGATGAGTAGACAAATCAGTATTTGGGGCATCAAGTTAAAATATTTAAATCCTTATTCTATAAATTTTCTGAAACAACCAATTGTTATCAGTTTTTAAAAAATCACACGTTCAGACGATTGCAAATGTTGTCAAATATTGCGCGATGGCGTTGAAATCAAAATCTTTTGGTTGTTATCCAACATGTCAGTATATCCTGAACTGGGTTATTCCATGATTCCTTTTGGAATTAATTGCACCTCAATTCCAATTCCTTCCGAACGATCGATACAATCAGAGCTGGGTCAAAAAGAATTCATTACAATTCAATTTCAATTCTTTGGAAGTAGGAATTGGTAATTGGTCATTTCAATTCCTCAGTAATGGTTTTTAAAAAAATCGTCAATTCCATTACAGGAATTGTAATTGGTTATTAAACGCTTCAATTCCTCAGGAATAGAGTTGGAAAAAATCGTAAATTCAAAAAAAAAAGTCGGAATGAAATTGGGTAAAATTCCAATTACAGAAATCAATTCCATTACAGGAATTGTAATTGGTGGTTGGAACTTTCATAACTTTTTCATTAGCTCAAAACACCAATTACAATTCCTGTAATAGAATTGAAACTTATTTCCAATTCCATTCCAATTTCATTTTTTCAATTTCACTCCTGAGGAATTGAAACTTTTAATTACCAATTAGAATTCCTGTAATGGAACTGTCGATTTGTTTCAATCCATTCCTGAGGAATTGGAAGGTTCAATTATCAATTACAATTCCTGTAATGGAATTGACGATTTTTTCCAATTTCATTTCTGAGGAATTGAGATGTCCAATTACCAATTCCTACTTCCAAGGAATTGAAATTGAATTGTAATGAAATCTTTTCGACCCACCTCTGATTGTATCGAGCGTTCGATCGATCAAACATTAATGAAACCAGAGCTGGATCAAAAGTACATATTACGATTCAATTCCAATTCCTTGGAATTAGGAATTGGTAGTTGTGCATTTCAAATCCTCATGTAATGGGATCCAAATCCAAATGTAATTGGAAAAACTCCTCAATTATATAACAGGAATTGTAATTGGTAATTGGACACCTCAATTCCTCAGTAATGAAACTAGAAAAAAATCGTGAATTCCATTACAGGAACTCTTATTGGTAATTGAAATTTTCATTGACTCAAAACTCCTTCATTATTTAATAGAAGACTTTAGTCGACTAGCTCTGTTAGTAGGTTAATGAAACTTTGTTCATTAGTATGGAAGTTTTGTGTCAAGCACATTTCAAAAATTGGACGGGATTGGACCAGGGAGCATAGCAGCTATATATTTTGCTCCGACTCAAAAAGTATTAAATTAGAAAATTGCTCTCGAGATAATACATTTATTTGTAAATATTTTTAAGATAAGATCAGTTGTTATTCAAGTAAAAAGAAAATATTTAAACTTTAGATAGAGTTTAAAAAACGATATTTAGTTTATGATTAGGGTGAGGTGGGGTAATGTGTACAGTGGGGTGATGTGTAACACAGCGATTTTTTGTACAAAATGTTGACATATAAATAAATAAACAACTGTAATGTTTCTTTTGAAAGGGTCTAATTTTTGACAGCATACATTTCATTAGAGTTTTTAAAAGGCATGAAAAGATAGCGTTTCAGATAAAACTTTTTTCACATTTTAAAAGCGAGTAGATGTAAAATGTGCTATTGTTTAATGTATTTCAATGTTGTTTAATGTGATAAAATACCATCAATGAGAAAAAACTGCTTTACATTGGGGTGATGTGTAACACTCACGATAGGGTGATGTGTAACAGATTCGCCCAGTTCATACTATTCAGCCCTGAAAAAAATACAATCGTGAAAGAAAGTTAATGAAACGCTGTGTTCTAACAACTCCACAGAAACTTTTACAGTTGAAGAGCTTGGCGAAAAAAAAATAATATGGAAATGAAAACTAAACAAACAAAGAAAACTGCAGGTGCGCGAACGCGAAACCGGCGCTCTTCTTCTTCATCCGAAGAAGATCGAGATTTTCGCATGAATTGTTGCGATTGTTGGCCAAAATATTTAAATCATAAAAATTCACTTAAATGCAACAAACGCAAACACCTTTTTATTTTTTTTTTTTTCATTTTTATTTGTGAGAATTGTCACTCCGATATGGATATTTCCGGCAATTAACAATTTCACATTTGAAATGTAATAAAGCCATTCATATATTCTATTGAAGTTATTATAATTATTTATTATTTTTATTTATTTGAATGCTAAGCACTTATGGCTTTATAGCAATATTAGACAAAATTAGACGGTCATGGTCTCGCTCTGGATAATCATATTAAACTACACAGCTTGATTGTGTAAGGTGTTGCCAAACATCACAGGAAAATATGAAGCAAATATGAAAGCATTATCCAGATTAGTGGCGGTACTGTAGATAATATAAAATATTAAATTTAATTGAGTAAACGGAGTCATTTAGAGAAATTGCATCTGAAACAAAATTAAAGTCCCCACAAGCGCTTCTGAGTGCTTCGTTTTGCAAGTAATTAGTTCTACAAAAGTTTTGCGCCAACTACCGTGGGGTAAGCCTCCTAAATATCGCCTATAAGGTCCTGTCAAGCGTTTTATGAAAAATACTGAAGCCCATCGCAAACCAACTGATTGGGCCTTATCAGTGTGGCTTCAGACCTGGAAAATCTACCACCGACCAGACATTCACGCAACCACAAATCTTGGAAATGACCGTAGAGAAGAAAATCGACACCCAACATCTTTTTGTCGACTTCAAAGCCGCTTTCGATCGTCCAATAAGAAATCACCTATACTCCTCTATATACCGTCTATGCAGGATTACACTGAGCAACACTAGCAGCGCAGTTAAAATCGGGAAGGACCTCTCCCCACCATTTGTTACCAAACGCGGTTTCAGAGAAGGTGATTCTTTATCGTACAACTTTGTTAATTTAATTATGGAGAAGATCATTCGAGCTGCTGATCTGAGACAAAGCGGCACAATATTCTATAAGAGTGTTATGCTGCTAGCGTATGTCGACGATATTGATATCATTGGTCACACACACTCGAAGTCAGTGCAGCATTCTCCAAATTAGAGAAAAAGTCGAGTCGCATGGGTCTTGCAGAAAACGCAGATAAGACGAAATATCTGGTGTCAACAAACAAACAGTCCCAGTGTATTGACACCCATGTCACTGTTGACAACACCTCCTTCGAGGTTGTGAAGAACTTCGTCTACCTCGCTTCCAGCATTAACTCCACCAACGATATCAGTAGATAGATAAAACGAAGGATAACTCTTGCCAACAGGTGTAACTTTGTGCTCAGGAGGCAATTGAGAAGCAGATCCCTCTCTCGACGAACAAAAGTCACGATCTATAAGTCACTTATCATGCCCGTCCTGTTATATACAGCACAAATCTAGACGTTGAGCAGCTCAGATGAAAAGATTTTGGGAGCGTTTGAGTGAAAGATCCTTCGTAAAATCTACGGACCAATCTGCGTCAATCTGCGAGTACCGAATACAATGGAACGATGAGCTGTATGAGCTATACGCCGACATCGACATAGTAAAGCGCATAAAAATCGAGCGGCTTCGCTGGCTAGGTCATGTTGAGCGGATGGAAGACGACGCTCCAGCGAAGAAAATATTCGATTCGGTACCCAGCGGCGGACAACGCAGAAGAGGACGACCGCATCTTCGTTGGAGGGACCAAGTGGAGGACAACCTGGCGAAACTTGGAGCTTCCAACTGGTGCCAGCAAGCGCAAAACAGAAATGCCTGGCGCAGTTTCTTACAACAGGCGGAAACCGACTTACGGTTGTAGGCGCCATCTAAGGTAAGGTAAGGTAAGGTAGGGTAGGGCCCCAAATAATTGAAGCATATTCTAAAATATGTCACACTAGAGAGGTGAATAAGGTTTTTGTTATATAGGGATCATTAAACTCTTTTGCCCATCGTTTAATAAAACCTAAAGTATTATTGGCTCGATTTATAATTTTATTAATATGAATATGAAAGCGAAGTTTAGTATCCATAGTTACTCCAAGATCATGAAAGATATCTAAAGACTCTAATGCATGGTCACAAATTTTATAAATACATGTGACAGGAGATTTTCGAGTGAAGGTCATGTGCTTACATTTCTTCATGTTAAGATTCATACGATTCACGTTGCAACAGCTATAAAGATGGTCTATGTCAGTTTGCAAGAGAACGGCATCATTAGCATTTTTGAAAGAAAGAACTAGTTTCACGTCGTCTATGTACATTAAAATATTCAAATGCTTTATGACAGATGCCAAATCATTTATAAACAGTAAAAAAAGAAGAGGCCCGCCGAGGTGGCTTCCTTGAGGTACACTAGAAGTGACAGGAAACACATGAGATTTCACAAGTTAAAAAAAAACACGTTGTGTTATATTGCATAAATAAGATTCAATCCATCTTACAAGTGTTGGGGGAAATACAGCAAGAGATAACTTAAAGACAGTGGCTCATAATCATAAACAAAATAAAAGTCAGCTCTAAATTTAGTGCAAACTATTTGACATCAAATTATCATATTGAAAAACTGTCAAAAATGCTTATACTAAATTTAAAGTCGCTTTTATTTTGTCTATGATTATGGGCCTAAGAGTTTATGATTAACAACATCAAAAGCTTTACTAAAATCTGTATATATAATATCAGTCTGTAAGCCTTTTCCAAAATTCTCAATGGTTTTGGAAGTAAATTCAAGTAGGTTTGTAACCGTAGATTTTCCAAAAACGAATCCATGTTGGAGTGGAGACAATAAGGATTTAACACCATGTGATTATTGTGAAGTAATGAATGCCTCAGTTAACGATCAGTTTTTTTTTTAATTTTAACGTACGTGTGAATGTTGGCGGCCGTGGCGTAGTGGGTAGAGTGTGTGACTCTTACGCCAGAGAACCCAGGTTCGAATCCTCCATCTCATACATAAAATTTTTTCAATTGAAATAATTTTTCTGTTCGGCCGTCACTTCTCTGCAGACAATGGCAAACCTCAGAGAGTAAAAACTGCCATTAAAAGCTTCTTGAGAACATAAGCCGTTCGGAGTCGGCGTGAAACATGTAGGTCCAGTTCTCGATCATTTGTGTTCAAACATTTCACAACACACACAACACAATTGATCATAAGAAGCTTGGTCAAAGTCCTTTCAAGGGCTGAGATGGCCATTACCGTTTTCGTTCGTGAATGTTGGGGTTTATATAGAACCCCAAAGAAAATTTTGTTTGAAAACAAAGCAAATTTTTTAAGTATATATTAAGAGTTTGCTTTTTTGCAAACAAAATGTTTTCATAAATTGATTGAGCAAAATGGTTTTAAGACTTGTTTTAATTTTTTTTAATTTTTTTCCTAACTCTGTCATACTGTTATTGGTGTATTAATGAAGGAAATGAAATAAAAAAATTATCAAATTAAAACATCTTTGAAAAATAGTTTAAAACATTATGGAAAATACGGTCAGTTCCAAATTTTTAACCAAAAACATAAAATTTACACTTTAGACTTTAGACTTAAATATCTCAGAGAAGAAAGATGGCATACAAATTGTTAATGCAGTATTGAATAGCTTATTTAATTATCTGACAGATGACATACAACTGATTGCTTTATATGAAACAGTTTAGTTTCTAGAGTAGAAAAACTGGATCAAAGTCTGAAAAATGCAAATCACCCTGTATCTCAAAAATTTGACCTTTTAGGAGAAAACTGAGTACAGACATAGAATCAGCGTAAAAAGCTCTTCTAGAAAAATATTTCAGGTCTCTGGATAACAAAATGTTCGTAGACTAGTGTTATTAACGAGCAGTTAACTTACAAAAAATGCTTACTTTTATTAGTACTAATTAATTGGGTCAAACATTTTGTTATGTACAAAAGAAAATAAACACAAAGAAATCAAAACAACACCTACTTTATTAAACCTAAATAAACCTCTTATATGCAAATTTTGCATTTATTGTTGTCAAGCAACAACATGGTTTTTTAAATAAGAAGAAACAAAAATAATAATAATAAAAAATAAAACGCAACTGCATTAATGAATTTGTTTAACAACAAAATATTTCTTATTGCGAGTCATTTAAAAATACTTGTTACACGCGTGTTAATCTTGAGTTTAATCAGCATGGCACGCGCTTTTCTGAAATTCGAGTAGAAGAAATATTACGATAGATCAAAAGCGACAAAGAACAGAAGATTATAATGCTACAGATCAAAAGTATCTTAAGAAAACATGTAAATTTGAAGAAATTTTTCAATTTCTACATCGGCCTGATTGATTATATTAAAATAAATTTAATATTAAATTAAATTACTACTAAATATATGTATATAAAATGTTGAAAGAGCTCTATAAAAAATTATTCAGAATGTTGTTGTTTATACTCGTAGTATAATTAAGTTCTTAATATTCCGGATGTAGGGTGTCTGAAGAATAACTAAAAGAGGGTGGGTATAATACAGCCGAATATTAACAACAATTCTTGGAATCAATGTGCTTTTATCTACAACTTACTACTAGCCACTACTACATCATTTATCTAGCAAATAATAATTAAACGATTAATTGTCTTCATTTCAAGGTGTTTGTCAGAACTTATCGAAAAACACGTCTTCAGCCATCTAAATAAAAGGTTTTCTCTTCTATATCAACTACAAAGAATTATTTGCTGCAATATTGCTCAAAACAAAAAAAAAAAAAAAAAACAAAAATAAGATCGTTCAGTTTAATCGACCGCAGTGAGACCGAGAGCCAGAGACAGTAGCTTTGAGATCAAGAGTAAAAATTATGCAAGATGAACCGTCATATAAAAGTCGAGGTAAACTCATCTCAGGTGACAATAGAGTGTGACATATAAACGCAGCAAGATAGAAGAATAATTTTTGGTTCATGATTTTTATCAAATAAGAAGTGCAAATATCTGTGAGCAAGCAAATTCAATATATTGAGGATTACGTTGTTGTTTTTTTTTTTTGTTCTTGCTTAGATCGTAATTAAAAATAATGAGATCGAAAAAATTACCAGCGTTGCTAGCAATCGGCTGCATTTTATTGCATTTAACACACGTGGTAAGTGATTGCTGTCATATTTCGAAATATAAAAAATTAAAAAATAAATGTGTGTGTTTTTCCAATATTTTTTTATATTCGCTTCAGCTTGTTAGCGAAAAGTTAGGTGAAAAATTAAAAAATTTTGCGGTTAAAATTAATTGATGCATGTCAAACATAGCACGCGCATTTTTAATCTGATGTTTTATAACAAATCGCAAATAATAGCACACGTTTTTTTAACATTTAACAATATAAACAAATATTAAAAAAAAATTCTAAGCCTTATCTCTGCAGTAACGGTGTAGGTATAAATAGTATTTTTAAACAAAACATATTTTTAAAAAAAAGTCTGTGCAAAACCTAAGCAACTCTAAATTTAACTTTGAAAAATATTCTTAATTTATAAGGAACTAGCTTATCTGTGTTCCGGTTTTACCTGGTTACATATCTTTTGTTACCTAAATACGTCTTAACTGAGCCATAATATTAAAACTCATTTCATTGAATTTTTATATAAACATTCTGTTAAAAACTACCGGAAAATGATCATTTAAAAAGGTCTTCTAAAAATGTATTTTTTGTCGCTAAGGCTGAGGTCAGACGATGATCGTTTGAACGGCATTCAATGAACTATTTTTACTCTCTTTTACATTTTGATTGCTCGTCGGTCAGAAAACTTGTCAAAATCGATTTTGAACGATTTTTGACAATCTGTGAAAAAAATATAAACAAAAATAAGAAGTTAAATATACAAGCAAATGACAAGCTATAGTCGCCGTTTGTGATAATATAGCCAAGAACTCTTATTTTTATACAACTCTTTTTTTTTACTATGTTGTAGTATAAAAGTACTACTTTTACTCAAAAAATACTTTTTACCTACAAAAAGCCAGTACATTCGTTATTTTGCCTCTTAGAAACACTGTCCTGAACGATGATTGCAGTCATGTGCAGCGTTCAAAAATGAACAAATTTTGATTGCTCTACAATGTATTCATCCGCTCTCGCTCTCACTGATTTTTGACAGTTTTGTATTGAAAGCAACAACAAAACATATCGAACGCCGTTCAAACAATCATCGTCTGACCTCAGCCTAAAAGTTTGCAAAACTGTTCTCTATCCTGATGTGAAATTTGTGCGCGATCTGTCATGTAGCTTGTTTACAGTGCTCGATTTTGTTAGTTCTTCTTAAGTGTGTTTTGCGATTTTAGCAAAAAAACAATAAATAAAAATATCGAACCATGGTTAATTTATAAGGTTGTCGCTGGGCTGATCGCACTCTCTTCTCAGTACCCATAATTGTCAAAACCAGCCAATTTTGCGAATGACTACGAAAGAAAAACGGATGATAATAGAGAGCACTTGCAGATTTTCTATGAGCTGTTAACTTCGATTTGACAATTATGGGTACTCGCTCTCTCCCTTGCGACAACCTTATAAATCAACCTTGTATCGAACAAGGAATTTATTTCAAATTTTGTATTGCTAATGGAAATGTTACAGAAGGCTTAGAGTGAATCGTTTTTATCAGAAACGAAGATTTGCCTCGCTCTGGTCGGCCATCAAGGTCTTCAACTGAAGTTACATCAATAAAGTGAAGGAAATGGTGACGGAAAATCGTCATTTCAATTTGAAAGAGAAAACCGCGGATGATTCTGTGTCTTACGAATCAATTCATGTGTTCTCTTTTGGCGGCCGTGGCATACTAGTTGAGGTGCGTGACTTGTATGTAATAGAACCCAGGTTCAAAGCCCATCTGACACAGAATGTTTTTTCAATCGAATTAATTTTTCTGTTTGGCCGTCACCACTCTGCAGACAATGGCAAACCTCGGAGTAAAAACTGCCATGAAAAGCTTCTTGAGAACATAAGCCGTTTAGAGTCGGCATAAAACTAGTAGGTCCAGTTCTCGATCATTTGTGTTCAAACACACAACACAATTGATCATAATAAGCTCGGTCTTTTCCAGGGCTGATATGGTCATTTCGTTTTTTTTTTCGTCTGTGCCCCCTTTTTCAGTGTAAGATGGCTATTGCAATATGACGGCTTAAGCAAGAAGACAAAAAAAAAATCTTTAAATTCAGAGTTTATATTCAGAGATTCATATGAAGCATTTAGCTTTAAGCTTTAGTGCAAGTGGAATACTAAGAGTGCTAAATGCTTCATATGACTATATGGCTTATTTAATGTTACCATGCTGTAAACGTCAAGTTCATCTTGTTTAATTTCACTATGACCGGCCATAACATAAAATTGAGAAAAGGGGTTACATTTTCCTCCCAATATCATGTTAAATTGTTTTTTGCATTGACTCTACATAATAATTTCATTAAAATTGAATTCAAAGGCCCTGTGCGAGTTTATCAACAGACCTGTGTCGTATCGACCCTAAATTGTGGCGATAAACCAGTGCTTCCTAAATTTTCGTAATCCATGCAAAGAAATTAAAGAAATTTTAATTTTCTGGTTAGAAATGTCATTACATATTATTTTCTCTAAGAAAATGTCATTATTTTAGAAAGCATTTAGGAAGCTCGGAATCTAAAATACCTAAATAATTTAGAAAGCAATGTTTTATCGACACAATTTAGTTTAGGTTGTATTTAGATCAACTCGCACAGGGCCTAAATATAATGAAAAATCAATTTTGTTACTTCCACGTGTATAGGTGATCATTTTTGTCATGTTTGTAGTAAAATTAGTCTGTTATTGTTTTTTTTTTTGGTGACATTGTTGCCATAGACCGTTAGCGTAGTAGGCACAGAAAAAATCGACATTTTTTTTTTAACTAAGCGTCAGATTCAATGTTTTTTTGAAAAATGCTTGAAAGTTTTTAACACCTGAAATCTAACACCTGATTCGAAAAACTACAATATCCCCTACAGATCTATATCCCATATCAAACACATTCCACTTGGATTAAGAAATATCGTTTAACAAAAATATGCATAATGAAAAAAAATCCCCTAAAAAATAAAAAGTTTAAACACTTTCACTATTGTCTGGGAAGTTAAACCTACTTATGTTAAGTGGATTTATATTAGGAGATGATATATTTTGGTTTAAAAAGACGTTTAAAAAACTTTTGAAAAATTAATTTTTGCTAGCTTTACATTTTCCCCGTATTGATTTCTGTTTTTCACACCATCCCGTTTTAGTCGAAAAATCCCCGAAAAACGGGGGAAATCTCGCCGCCTGGCAGCTCTGCGATGTTTCCTTATAGAGTGACTTTTTCTAAATAATCTAATAATGGAGAAGATCATTCGAGTTACTGATTTGATGCACCATATTCGCTAAGAGTGTTATGCTGCAGCGTATGCTGATGATATTGATATCATTGGTCATAATACGCGCGAAGTCAGTGCAGTATTCTCCAAATTAGAAAAAAGAGTCAAGTCGCATGGGTCTTGCAGTAAACGCAGGCAGATAAGACGAAATACCTGATGTCAACAAACAAACAGTCCCAACCTCTTGGAACCCACTTCACTATTGACAACACATCCTTCGAGGTTGTAAAGGACTTTGTCTACCTGTGATCCAGCATAAACTTAACCTACGATATCAGTATTGAGATCAAACGAATAACTCTTGCCCACATGTATTACTTTGGCCCTCTTTCGACAAGCAAAAGTCACGCTATATAATTCACTTGTCTTGCAGCACAAACCTGGACGCTGAGCAACCAAATGAAACGATGAGCTGTATGAGCTCTATGCCGACATCGACATAGTCAAGCAGAGGGAACGAAAATAGACGCTAAGCGTAGCGTATGTTAGGATACTGGATCGTTTACTTCACAGAAAACAGTATATTAACGTTGTGTAGCGTTGGTGACTTCACTCATTATTTTGTAGCGTTATAGTTTGTGTGCTTGAACGCAAATACAAACAATACACTACAATTGCATAAAAATTATCATAATTATTATTATTCCGTTGTGTAGCTACACTAAAAGAATCGTATTTGTTGCTGTTTTTGAGAGACAAAGAAAGCAGATAGTGAAAACAATTTAATTGTAGTTGCGAGTAATTCATTCAATGTTTCTCAACTACCTCCTATCTGCCAAACTTTTTTGGGTCCTCATACAAAAAACACAAAAACTGTCGAAAAAGTTTATATCTCGAAATAGTCGAAATAGTTTAGTTTATATTTAAGCACACTTATCCACTATCTGCCACCCATCTTTGGTTCCCCATACAAAAAACTGGAAAAACTGTCGAACTTAGTTTAAATCTTTCGCAATTGAACTCTTGGAGGAGTCAAATATATGAGCTGGTCCCATTATTTTTGTCCCTCTACATTTCTTCTGAACAACCCTACCTCCTACCTGCCACATTAAAAGTTACCATGGACGTAGCGAAGGTAGGGTAGGGGGAAGTTGTCCCCTAAGTAGAAAAACAGGATTTATTAATATTTATAAAAGCTTAATTTATTTGTTATTGCAAACTTACGGCTGACACATTTTTTACTTATTTATCAGTCAAATGGAAAAATAATTTAATCCCCCTTGAACAAAATCCTGGCTAAGCCTATGAAAGATATCGTATACCGTTTGTGTTAAGTACTTAACACGCAAACACTACTAACAGTAACGTATGCTTTCCTGTCGAACGATACCGAATTTTTTATGCCATAGTAGTGTATGCGTTTGCTTTCGTGTACGTAATGGAACATATACGTAATGGAATGATGAGTCATCCTTTCTGCAGAACACTAAAATAACGTTCCGTTTAGTTTCGTTCCGAGCGGCTTTGCTGGCTAGGTCATGTTAAACTAATAGAATACGATGCTTCAGCGAAGAAAATATTCGATTCGGTACCCAGCGTTGGTCAACGCAGAAGAGGGTGACCGTAAGTCCGTTGAAAGAACCAAGTGGAGAACAACCTGACGAAACTTGGAGTTTCCAACTGGCGTCAGCAAGTGCAGAACAGAAATAGCTGGTGCACATTCTTAGACGAGGTCAGAACCTACTTATGGTTGTAGCGCCACTTAAGTCGCGCCACCGAGAAAAAAAGCAAAAGTTAAATCACCTAAGCCGGCTTGTGTGGAGAGATGTGTATGGGAATTAAAAACTTATGCTTATTCACCCAAGCAATTTATTGTTTAATACATTGCTTTGAAATAACATACTTCGATACGCTGCCAAAAAAAACATTTTATTCTTCTAAGCCAAGTATACAATGTATTAACCAATATTGTAGGTAAACCAACGAAAATTCGTCAATTTATCAAAATGTTATGGAAATAATTTATCATCGAAGCCATTTGCGTTATTATAAATAGATTCTTCATGATTTATGATATGAGATTAATGTATGAATAATTATAACCGTGAAAATATTTGTTGGTTCTACATAAAAAAACTTAAAAACGGTGCAAAAAATTGTGCAATTATGTTAAATAATACCACGTATTAACCTGGTGTTCGAGTATTTTTTTATTTAAACTCGGAAAAAAGTTATAACTGTTAAAACTTTCTTTAAAAAATAATGTATGAATTACCAAATATTTAGATAATTTATTGCTCAAATAAAAATTGGTAAGTTAGCATGTAAAACTTAGGCGTTTTCATTAAGAACTTGGGAGGCTGAAAACTGCCAAAGCCAGCTTATAAATTATACTATGTTGTTTTGTTAATTTAACATAAGCTTTTTTTTTTGGGTGTTCAGTATTATATTCAGTATCAGTATATTGGTCCAGTAAAAAACACCTTTCGTACACTTTAAAAAGGGTGTGATAATAGGGAATTCTTTATGATTAACTTTTTAAATTAACTAATTACCGCCACCTTATATGCCTTATTATTTTTTATTTTATTTGTGTATTCAAAAAACTTCTGCCAGGTTTGACATACATTAAAAAAACATGCATTTACATTTGATTGAATTGATTGCAAGCATAGCTTATACTCGTATATAGGGTTCACAAATTTTCTAACCTTCATTTGAATAAAAAGATAATACAATATAAAGTAATGCATTAAATTTGTATTTGTATTTTGTATTCTTCACAGATTGACGCCGCCTGCGTTTGCAATCAGGAGGGAATCGATCAATGTGCCGCATGCAATGAACGTCTTATCGTTCGGCCCAAACCAAAACCATACCTTCCAAAACCAGGGCCACCTCTACCGCCCATTGGTGATAATTGTTGGTGCAGCAAGCTGTTGATTCAGCCGGCAGTACTGCCGAAAACTCCGTGTTCAAAAGTACGTGAAGCCTTCGAATGGATGTTAACGCTCCAAAATTTTATCAAACGCAAAATGCTCGAGAATGCCATATCGGCAAAGCACACTCGCATCGATTGGCTGCATAAGCGTTTGAGTGAATTGGAGACAATCGAATCGAAATACTTGCCACTAACAACGTAGAGCTTTAAACTAACCAGGCAATAGCATCAAACATTTTAACTAATTCCATAAATGCTTAATTATATCTTATATTTATCAGCATCATACTTTATTATTGCTTCATATATACATATATTGCGTCAGCCGACGCACAAACATACATCCATATAAACTTACATACATATCTAACTATAATCATACAAATATCTTAACAAGAATTTCTCAGAGAATTCATTGTCAGCATTATCTTAAGTACGTGTTGCTTGTTGTCATATTATTGACAGTGTTCCGCAAATTTTTAACATGTATACATCTTTATTTCCGTACTTTTTGCAGCATAAACTGCCACCACCTCCAGCCTACCATCCACAGTAAGTAGTAATAGAATGTTAACAACACGCGAATATTATAAATATTTACTCTCTCTACTTTATTTACAGAATGAACTATGTGCCACCACTACCACCTAAAGATGACTCCTTACCTGCTGATCCTGTCAGTTTGAGTCTAGCTCTACAAGCGGGCGAAGCTCTGGCTGTGCCTGAATCCAAGCTAGCCTTTGGTTTTGTAAAAAAGCCAATCGATGGCCTGCAAAAAGTTTACTTCTCCAATGTGCCCGAGGAAAATCTTTTCAAGCTAAACAGCGAAGTCATCACACTCAAAAAACGCACCTATGTGCCGCCAAAAGAGGAGGACGAAGAGCTGGAGCTTGAAGAAGAAGAAGCCCCACCAGCTGATGAGGCGCTACCTTATCTAACATACAAAGAGCTTGGTTATTTGCCAGAAAAATTCAAAAATCCTAAATTTAGGGCTGTGTATCCATCTTATGTTGTTTATCAGAATCCTAAACCTCTACCACCAAAACCTAAGGATTGTGGTTTTAAGCCTGGTCGTATTGCGTCTGATTGCTATGAACATCTCTAAGAAGTTTAATGCTCCAAGAGTAGATAGCTAAGAATGTTTTTTTTTTCATAAATTATCTCTATTTTTTGTAGATACTTTAGCATAATTTATCAGTTAAAACTTATCTGACTTAATTGTAATAAGTTAATATTAAGATGCTGTTGTTGATGTTTATTTTAAGTTTTTTTAAAATAATATTTACAGGTTTTTTTTTTCATTTGTGATAAAAGTTTATTTATTTGAAAAAAAAATATTTGTATACGATTTTAATCACGTAATGCTGTACTGCAAAATTTCACAGATTATTTTAAATTGTTTAAATTCCGATTTGCATGCATACTTTTAGGCATAGTTTATACATATTGTTAATTTTTAAAATGGTGCTTAACTTTAAAAATTATTTAATTTCTACTTTTAAATAAGTAAGAATGTGCAATAAGTCCCCGATCGCCGCAATCGTTACAAAAAATGCGTCGAAAAAATAACTTTCTAACACCAAAAACAGCAATTTGTTTTTTTAAATAAACCTTAGATACGCTGATTTCTATTTTATTAGATTGTTTTATCTCTGTGTCTAACGCCTACTTATACAAAAATGGTACCTCTGCTTTACAGACAGAAAAGAGCTACAGAATCTCACAAGCCAAAAAAAAAAAATAATTATCGACATGACATTTCACATATATACATAGCTTCCTAAGCCTCGGTTTACACTCGTCAAGACTTGACGGAAAATTTTTTGATTTCTATTCAAGAAGTTCAAGAGTTGATGATCAAGTGTTCTTCTGAAATTAAATAAAAAATGACGGGACAACGAAAGAACTGAGCATTGAACGAAAAATTTGACGGTACGTTTCATATCTTTCTGCTCTTTCCCTCAAAATCAAGACTTGATCGTCAAGTCCAGAATATATAAAATGTTTTATTGTTTTTTAATAAAACCGAAGAGCTTTTATGCATTTCTATGCATACAGCTATGAAATATATATACATATATAAGATGTTAGTGTTGACTACTACTTTTCCTCATCTTGCTTTCCCCCCCCCCCCCCATCCCCCCTCTCCACCCGAAAAATTCCTTTACTTTGGAGGCCAACAATTGACCAACTTTTTGGTTTCTTCATAAGAACTACAGTACTGCTCTGCCAGGACATGAGCCACCAACCGATACAAGTGGTAGTCGGAAGGAGCAATGTCTGGTGAACACAAGGTAGGATATCCCAGTGGCAAATGGATCGATACGTCCTTGAAGCCGGTCTGAAGCCACTAACCATGTCACAGATGACAAATCGATCTAGTGGCATAGCTGTACTCGAAGATATTTTCAAACAAATTAGCACAACGGCTTGCAAGACCATACTTTGCCACGCCTTTGAGAACGGAAGGGATCCATGTCTTACCAAATGTATGCGTTCGCTAAAAGCTCTCTGGACTTGTTTTTGCTCTTACTTTCAGTATCATCGCCAGTGTTGCCAAGTCAGTGCTTAAAGCACTAGACTAGTGCTTTTTGAAGTTACAAGACGCGTTTAAAAAGGCACTAGGCAAAAAAGCACTAAATTCGGTGCATTCCTTGCATTTTCATTCTAGTGCTTTTAGTGCTTTTCTTGTCTAAGCCCACAAACATTTATTTGCAGCCTTAGATTAGGAAAGAAAATTAATGAATCGCTGTCAAAATTGGGAAAATGTTGATGTAGCCACTTTAGGGATGCTCTAAGAATAAGTCCTTTTCAGCACTTTGCTGATTTTTTCATACATCTTTAGTATTTTTGTTATTCCAATGCAAAAGTAGAAGGAATATTAAGTATGATAAGCTAAGCTTTAAAGCTAAAATAAGAAATAGTCTTTGACTTAATTTTTCAAATTCACGTTTATATATTAAATATGGTTCATTATTAACCCTAGAATACTAACCTTACGTTCAATATACTTTATATTACTAGTGAGGAGTGAGTAAATTTTACGTAGGTTGGTATTCTAGTGTCGGACGAAGTCCTTTGTAAGATTAATTCCAATGAAACTAATAAAAAAAGTAAAGTTTATATAGCGTTACCAAAATACGCTTGCCAGAAGGCAATAATCCAAAAAGTGAAGAAACTGAAGCTTTGTATTCTATTATTAATTTAAATAATTTGAATAAAAGTGAATTTCGTGTGCTCATTAATTTTTTGCGCACTTGATAAATACTTTTGGCACCCTGCACCATCAATTTCAATGGTTTAGAAGCGGTTTACTGAATCCCGCTGCGGTTGGTCAAGCACAAGTGACGCTAAACGTTCTGAACGCTCAAATAAGGTCACCACACCAGAAACGGTCACTAAAATTCACGATATCGTGTTGGTCAATCGCAGAGTTAAAGTGCGCGACATTGTTGAGGCTGAAGGCATCTCAGACGAACGAGTGTGGAACATTTTGCGAAATCATTTCGATATGAAACTAGTTAGGGTACCGAAGCTAAAATACCCCCCCCCCCCGCGGCCATATTAAAGTATATTCGAAGTCTTTAGCCACGACATACACGGTTACATTCAGTATTATATATAAACGAAAGTTTTCCTATTTTGATGACGTCACTTTGCAGGCGTGGTTTTGATCCGATTTTGCCATATATCATAGAGATGGTTCATATTATATATCAAAGCTAAAGTGCAAAATTTCAAGACATTTCATTAATTTTTGTGGATTTTTAAGAGATTTAATGTTTAAAATAAAGCCAATTTGTATGGGAGGTAGGCGTGGTTTTCATTCGAGTTTGCCAAATATCATAGTGGTGGTCTATGTTATATATCAAAGCCTATATGCAAAATTTCAAGACATTTCTTTAATTTGAGCAGATTTTTAAGGGATTTTACGGTTAATATAAAGCTACGTTGCATGGGAGGTAGGCATGGTTTTTATCCGATTTTTCCAAATTTCATTTTCAAGATTTATATTTATATTAACACCAAAGCTTGTATGCTAAATTTCAAGGCATATTATTAATGTTAGTGGATTTTGAAGAGATTTTACTGTTAAAATAAAGTCACTTTGTATGGGAGCTAGGCGTGGCTTTCATTCAATTTTTCCAAATTTCATAGTGAGGATTTATATTGAATATCAAAGCATACGTGTAAAATTTCAAGGCATTTCATTAATGTTTGTGCATTTTGAAGAGATTTTAAATTTAAAATAAAGACACTTTGTATGGGAGGTAGGCGTGGTTTTCAACCGATTTTTCAAAATTTCATAGCCAGGATTAAGACTGAAGAGCAAAGCTCACCTGCCAAATGTCAAGGCATTTCTTTAGTTTTTGTGGATTTTACAGACATTTTACGGTTAATGTAAAGTCACTTTGTATGGGAGGTAGGCGTGGTTTTCATCCCATTTGGCCCCTTTTCGAACTCGATCTTCCTTTTTTAAAAATAAACTTATATTTTGAATTTCATCGCGATAACTTTCAAATTGCGGCTGTAATCGTGACGACAGACGGACACACGGAAATCGACTCGGGAGATGATGCTGATCAGAAATATATATATTTTTATATACCTGCCTCCTTCCTGGCCTTACAAACAGAATGACAAAGTTAATATACCCCTTACGCAGTACGCGTTGGGGTATAAAAATAAGAATTATTTTTTCTGCCGATTAGTAACCGTGGACGAAACATGGATCCATCACTACACACCGGAGACAGAGGAACAGTCGAAACACCGAACGAACGTGCTCCGAAGAAGGCGAAGACGGTGCTATCGGCCGGAAAGGTTATGGTGACAGTATTTTGGGATGAACTCGGTATAATTTACATCGATTATCCACCACCGAAAAAAAACGATCAATGGCGAATACTATGCAGCCGAATTGGACCGTTTCAACGACGCTTTGATAGAGAAACGTCCCCATTTGGAGAGGAAAAATGCTCTTCCATCAAGACAATGCGCGCGTTCACGAAATTCCATGAATTGAAGTACGAATTACTTCTTCATCCAGCATATTCTTCATATTTGGCGCCCAGCGACTATTTTCTGTTTCTTAACCTGAAAAAATGACTCGGCAGAAATAGAGACCTGTTTTGAGGACCTTCCGAAAACGTATTTTTCGGATGGGATCAAAAAATTGGAGGAACGTTGGATGAAGTGTATTGAGCAAAAAGGAGACTATATTGAGAAATAAAACGTTTTTGTACCTTACAAATCATTCATTGTTTCATATTTCACTGAATTATCAAACGGCCCTCGTGTTAGCAAGGAAACAGTTTTCAAAAACTCGCAAGCGATTTAAGTAAAATTAGTAGTGACATAACATAACAATGGCCATACGCTAAAATCTAATTGATATTTCATACATTTGACTGGACAAGAAAAACACAAAATAGCTTATTGTTGGAGAGCTAAAAAAAATTTTTTAACTTAACCCTTAACCGATACACCTCAAAAAATGTAGTTACAAGTTTATGTTATTTTTCAAAGAACGCTTTAAATAACAACACGACTGATCAAGGTGATAGCATGCACACATCTGAAAGCTTGAAATGTACTAAGCGTAAGAGAATGAATGGTGAAATAAGAGAAATATTTTCTTTTTTTTTAGCATGGTCTCCCAAGCCAAGTGTACCAGTAAAGGGTTAAAATGTAAAGAAATAGGCGTGGTGTCATATCGCCCAATTTGATAAAGCCCAAAGCAATAAAAGTCACAACGCCCAAGACAGGTCACAACGCCCACATTTAAAGGAAAAAGATCAAATACCGAATGTCATATCACCCAAGAGGGACAAAAATGGGCTTTATGGCATTCCATTTGGGCATTGGCAGCAAATTGTAATTAAATGCCATATCGCCCAAATTAAAGCATTGGGTGTTATGATATTTGATTTGGCTATTGTGACCATTTTTTCTTTAAATTTGGGCGTTAAGACATGCCTTGGGAGTTCTGACTTTTATTGCTTTGGTATTTATGACGTTGAGCGTTACAATAAAACCGAAACTTTTGAGAGAATCTTGCGAAATTGGACTAATTTCCACATGAAATGAGATAAAGGATTTAGTTCTCTTTAGAATTTATACAAAGGTGTTTGAGGGGATTTAAAAAATCGTTTCGATGATAGTCGCTGCAAGCTTCAATTCATTTGTGAATAAACTAAGTTTTTAGTAGTGTATATTTTAGTAGTGTAGTTTTGAGTATAACTACATAAATTAGGCCTGCTCTTATTGGCTATGTGAAATATGTTAAAATGGTTTCGTGGGCGATCCAGTGAAATAATTGAAAATGTCATAAAGCCCAAATTTTAGTCATATTATCCAAAAATATTTAGGATGTCATGCTTTTGGGCATTATAACCTTTCTTGATTTGGGCTTTCTGACGTTGGGCGATATGATAACGTGTTGGGCTTTATGACATATGGTTATTCGCTCAAAATAATGTCTTAAGGCCCAATGCAAAGTCATATGGCCCAAGTCCGCAAACATTTTAAAACAACAAATTATGCAGAACTCTTTTGGGCGTTGTAACTTTTATTGCTTTGGGCTTTATGATATTGAACGATATGACAACACCAAAAAATTAAGGTAGTAATGATTGGGTAATAATGAACCAAACTTAAAATTCAGTACAATTTACTTAAAAAGAATTTACTTAAATTTCAGTAAATTCTTAAAACAATAAACCTTGTTTTATTTTCAAAACCAAATTCTGATATCAAATCTGGAAATCAAAACGAACTTCATTTGATCCAGTATTGAGTTTTACCTAGAACCAAATGTTATTTAAATAGTTTCGAAAATCTATCACGAATCACATCTATTAGCAAAATTTTTCCTTTGCAACATTTTAAAAGAAATGCTCATCATATAAAGTCATTTAAAATTATTAAAAAGAATGAATTTATTAAAAAAAAAATTTTTTTTGAATTTAGCATATAAATAAGAAAACTTTTAACGCATTTGTAACCTGATTCACACTTTGGAAGAAAATCATAAATTAGTCATGCTAATAACGGGTACCATAGCTAAAAAGAACAAGAAGAAGAAGAAGAAGAAAAGAAAACCCGCATTAATACAACTCATATAACTACAATTTATTTATACTTAAAATTAGTTTAAGACTAAAAAAACAAAGAATAGACGCTAAAATATATATCTGTATATCTAAAGTATCTAAATAACTAGATACACTATGCAATATGTACAGGTTGAAAATCAGAGAAAATCATGACTGATTTAAGTGTGTATAGTAGTTTAGGTTGGGCACAGAACGACGTTGATGGCGTTGATATGGGTTGCTGTAGCCAATATTATGGTAGGGATTATAATGTTCCTCCTCTTCGCCAAACCACAAACCCAAACGACCTGTGATTAATTTCTGAAGGAAATCTGTTGTTTCCTTCTTCTGCCAAGGCTCAGGATCTACGAGGCCGCCACCATAATGTGAGCTGGCCTCAATAAATTCCGGATGGCGATGAACAATGTCTGTGATGATTTTGTCTAATGCTGCCTGTGAAATAGGTCGCATGGGATAGTGTGGCGCTCCAACAACAGGTGACTGAGTGTCATACGTTCGCTGGGCATAAGCTGGGGGTGCATTTAGATCACCAGCATATTGCAGTGGCGAACCATCTCCATGCATTAGATCGGGTACAGTTGGTGTAGTGGTAACGAAACGCATGCGACCATTATGTTCCAAATATTTTTGGCCCCCATTATCGTAGGCGTATTTTGGGGGTTGCGCAATGGTAGATATTGGTGAGCAAACAGGTTGTAAAAGAGCGTGGTTAGCATAGCTCAGCTGCTGTGGGCCATGATGTGCATAATGAGAACTTTGAACATTCTGACTTACATCAGTTGGCACTACGGACTCGCTTAGTTGTTGCGACACCTCTGGATTATATTGGCCCGCATGGCGTTTGGTATAGGTCGAGGTGGAATCAGTGCTGATTGAGTTCTGCGAGGGTGACTCTTTGAAATAGTACAGCGTTGGTGAAGGAGTCGATTTTTCTTGCTTGTTCTCATTGTTGTTGTTGTCACTTTTGTTACTGTCACTGTTATTTTCACTTGACTCTGGTTTCTTTTCTGATTCAGTATCATTGGACTCAGGTGCTTCTCTACTCATCTCAGTTGAACTATCAGGCCGTTGTGGCTGGCTTTCTGAGCAACCGAAGCTACATTGACCGCGTTTGAAATTTGGCTGTAGAGTCTCAGGCATATATTGTATAATTTCCGGCAGGGTCAAATCCATTTGTTCACGCTCACGTTCCAGCAGATCATATTCACCCATGATGTCGCGTTTGACAAGTTTCGAACGCTTCAACTTATTGGGGTTGAAAAACGTTGGCATGGGTTCGCCAAAGAGTTGAAACGGCTGGAATGCAGCTTGACGCTTCATTGGCAAACTTTTATGATATTGTTTGACGAAACGACCGGGACGCTCCTCTGTAACTGGCTTGCGTGGACGGAAAAATGCACGCAAATCGCGTTTTTTACGTAAACTATTGCGGTGCGTTTCGCCGCCACATGTGCGCTGTGAGTTGCATTTGCAATGCGAACGCTGACACCTACAAGGTTGCACTTTTTTATATACGTACCCATAGTGCGGCTTGGGCCCAGTGTATTCGGTGCAACCGCAAGCTGCGGGCGCTACTGGCTTTGGTGGTGGTGGTGGAGGTGGCTCATAGCTCATAGGTACTTCTTCATAATCTGAAAGGCATCAAAATAATGTGTTTTTTAAAATTTAGCTCCTCTTCTAAGCCATAATTCTCCGAGCTTACCTGCTTTTTTGAGTGCAATGCGATCTATTTTGGCGCACAAGGTATATTTCGCTTCTTGTGGGGGCGGTTTAGGCTTATGAGGCTCCTCGACGACAAAATCGAATGTGTAATGTGCAACCTTGGCTTTTGGTGGTACTGGCACATCAATTTTGTAGTTGTACTCACTAGGTTGATATACCTTTTGCTTCACCGGATATGGCAAATTAATCTGGTAGTCCAGCAATTTTGGATACTCACAGCCTCCGCCGGTGTAAACCACTTCCACAGGTGTGCTGGGGCAATGTGCTGTGACAACCAAGGCAACCTAATAGCACTCAATAAGATTAAACTTTTGCAGTTACGCAGTGTTTCTCTTTACTCTTAACTTACCAGGCCCAGCAAAATAGCCACGCCCCATACCAACTTCATGCATTTACCCATCTTGCTTAAGCTCGACGACACTAATGCTGAATTTGCTTAAATCTGCCTTTATATCATGTTGATCAATATTATTTTTCTCTGCTCTAGATTTGCTGTTTGATCTTGAATTTTTTTGCTCTTGAACTTGAATGTTAAACAGTTGGTTCTGTTTTGTTTTTCATTTGAGTTCACTTTATTTCTCGGTCAAATTTGCTGACTCTTGAGAATTTTTGGCTTGTAATACATTCGTTTCTTCGTGATATTTACGTTGTTGCTACTTTTGAGCGTGTAATAATTTCACATTCTGTGGTTCTAGTATGAACCAGGTTGAGTAACCCGAGTTTGGTTTTGTTTTTTTTTTTTAATGAACAATGTCTAGTTTTAAAGACATGTTCTATTGTAGTTGTTTGTTGTGGTTGACGCATTTAACAAAAAAAAAAAAAAATAAACGCCAAAACATTTTTAGAGCAAAGAGCTTGCAAAAATTTTTTTTCTATCGCTAAGTTGGCACAACTGTCCTGTATCGTGATGTGAAGTTTGAGCGCGATCTGTTATTAAGTTTGTTTTTGTTAGTTCATCTCGAGCGTGTTTTGAGATTTTAACAATGAATAAAAATATCGAACAAAGAATTTGTATACCACACGAGTGGTATGAGTACATTCAAAAGCGGTCGAGATTTGGTGAAAGATTTGCCTCGCTCTGGTCGGCCATCAACGTCTCTTCAACTGAAGTTAACATCAATAAAGTGAGAAGGAAAATGGTGACAGAAAATCTTCATTTAACATGGAAAGAGATAGCTGCTGATCTTTTTGTGTCTCATAAACAAATTCGTACGATTGTACACGATTGTTTGGGCATGAAACACGTTACCGTTCGGCTAGTTCCGAAAGACCTGAATTTTCTTTAAAAACTTGATTGCGTAAAGGTCGCTGAAGACGTGATAGAACGTGTCAATTCCGACGGCACATTCATAAAATAATTTCATCGCATTATAACCAGCGATGAGACATTGTTTTACGAGTTTGACATGCAAAGCTTCGTCAAAGTCGATCAAAAGTCAAGGTTATGCTGACTGTTTTCTTTGATTATTGTGGTGGTGTACATGGAATTCTTGCCGAAGGTCAGAGAGTAAATTAAGAAAATTATCTGGACGTTATGCAACGTTTAAATTTTGCATCACGACAAAGCACCATCTAAAGTTACCACCAATCAAATGAAGGAGTTGGTGACAAACAATCGGCATTTAAATTTGAGATGGATAGCTGCGGGAGTTTTTGTGTCTAACGAATCAATTTGTTATTGTGAACGAATTTCTGGCCAAAAACTCAACAAATATCATCGAACAACCACCGTATTCAGCTAGTATGACTCCGTCTGACTTTTCTTTCTTTCTATGACTCAAATTTCCACTTGGAAGCACCCATATTAAGTCGATAGAAGACATAAAAGAGAATTCGCGGCGAGAACTGAAATTCATTCCGGAACATGCGCTTCAAAAATGTTTTAATGATTGGATTGTTTGTTGGTATTATTTCGGAACAGGACTGTTGTGAAGGCAATACAATAAATTTGAATGAAAAATAAATATTTTGTGTTTTATTAACCAATGCCCGGTTATTTTTTTACAGAATGATTTGCATACAATCTGGGTCATTCACTCAGAGTATACAAGAGTGGTCTGAAAAGTTGCCGTAAAGTTGGCAGCACTCGTCAATAAAAGCTTGGGTATGTAGTTGTGCATCTTTCGACAAGTACTCACCAAAATTTCAGCCATTTTGAACGCGCAGTTGTTATTTGACAAGCGTTTGAGTCAAAAACGCTCCGACTTTTTGGAGATTGAGAAAAAAAGGCAAATTATGAATGACACACTTAATCATGACTTTAAAAAAATCTCCGAGTGGGGTCTTGCTAATAGAGTAGAATTTAATGCTAGCAAGACTCAGTGATGCCTGTTAACCCACAAACGAATGAACTGTCCCTTAGCACCCCTGAATATGAACGGTGTAGATCTTGTGGAGTCAGATGCTCTTGACGTACTGGGCATGTCGATACAATCAGACCTTTGTTGGAATGATCACATTTTCGATGTGTCCAAAGAAGCGGCCAAGTGCCTAGGTTTTTTTAAAACGGTGCAAGAAATACTGCACTTCATCTGATCTTCGCGTGATCTATACCTCATATATTAGGCCGAAAATGGAGTACAATTCGCACATTCAGGCAGGGGCTTCAAGATCATATTTGGAGCTTCTGGACCGGATTCAACGACGTGCAATATATTTGATAGGGGATGAAAATATTTCATCTTCTCTTAACTCTCTTGGGCATCGTCGCAATGTTAGTAGCCTTCTGTACAGGTACTACTATGGTAAGTGTTTAAGGGAGATACATGGCCTGACGCCACCAGCCCGTGTATTTCCTAGGTCAACTCGGGCAGCTCTTCAAGCCCATCCTTTTGCCATTGCCTCTTTGCCCAACAGAACATCGCATTACCGAGATAATTCGTTCTTCAGTCGCTCAGTAAAATTGTGGAACAATCTCCCTGCGAGCGTGTTTCCCGGCAGGTTCGATCTGTGTAAATCTAAATCAAATCTTCACCGACACTACTCCATCTTTCCACCCTCCAACTAACTGTCACCCGTCTTCCGAATCAACACAATGCTTTCGCATTTATAGGGGCCATCCCCTGAGTGTTGGTTTAGTCTAAAAAAAAAACTTTGAGCCGAAAAAAGCAGTTTTTGCTTTTATTGGAGCCGATTTTGCACTATTTTGACTGTATTTTTGTTTCGGACGCATAATGGTGAATCCATTATATCCTCTACAATATTAGCCGGAGCCAAAACTCTTATTTATTGCTCCTTAACTGTGCCAATAGAGCGTTGGAAATGTTTATTTGAACACGCTTTCGGTCTTACAGTGAGCAAATGCGGCACCCAACACGCGGACAGGCTCCGCGAAATAACACCCCAATTAAATAAGCCCAAAAAAATTAAATTAGGTCCAATTTTCGGGGGGGGGGGGGGCTATTTAATCTTTTTTGGGCAATATTTAATTGTTTTCCCCATCAAATTTTATTTGGAGCTTATTTCATTTTGGTTTTTGAAGCGAAGCTTCTTATGCCTCGTTTTGTGATTTGCTTAAGTGAAATCTCAATAACGACACTTTTCGACACAGTTTTTTCTTAAAAATTGATATTTCTTTGCTGCTTGCGTCTATTACAACAAAAACATTTTAATATATTAAAAATATTTCTTTGGGTTCGCCGTGGGAATTGAACTCGCAACCCATCGATTTAGAGTTCTACACACTACCCACCAATGTCCAACAGCCTTTATTACATAGAATTGCTGATTCAATATTAAGTATAACTGAAGCTATGATTGTGTATTGGCTATCCCACATATCCTACAAATGTTGCTTCTACTTGCTACACGATGTCATCAGCAGGGCGAAGGAAACATTTACAATTGCCTATGTAATAAAATTTACTGGTGTGTATATTAACGTGTTTTTTTAATATACTTTATTTTAAAATTTTGAAAAAATTTATTAAAAATAACCGCTATGTTATGAAATTTACGAAACCAAAAAGCTTCGCTTCTCTCGTGTTTCCAACGACGGACCTGTCGGGATTTATTTCACTCCATAAGTTTAGGGGTTATTTTCTTTTGTTTGAGGGTTATTTAATTTTCTTTAACTAAGGTTCTCGAAGAGGTGCAATTGGTTTCATATGCGCCTTTTACAGAATGAATAGTTTGAAAAACGCGCAGCTACATGGAAAAAAATAATCCCAAAAATTATCAAAATTTGCAGTAGTGAATATTCATTCGGGGTTATTTCATTTGTTTTAGGTATAATTTCATTTTGAGTTTAAACTTTTTTTGGGGCTTGTTTCATTACATTTTTGGGAATATTTCATTGGGGCTAATTTCATTTTTTCGTTGGGTGTTATTTCATATCATTCATTTTCCATCTGAGTCTTATTTCATTTTCTAGTAGGGTCTTAATTTATTGCATTTTCTATTAGGGCTTATTGCATTTTCGTTGGAGCTTATTTCATTGGGGGTTATTTCATTTGGGTGTTATTTCGTGGACCATCTCAATACACCTTACCCCAATCTGTCAACCTTCTGGGGTCCCAATATAAAAAACACAAAAACTGCCAATTAAAGGTCATACCTCTCCTGAATCGACCTATAGCGAGGTCAAATATATTTAAAAAAAAGTAGGCAGTGGGGGGACTGCCGACCGAAGTAAAAACTTAAAGCTATGAAATAACATACATAGCTATTATGAATTTCCGAAGTAGCTAAAGTCGGCAAATCAGACGCGTTCTACTTTTTTAACTCTTTTTTTTTCAATTTATGCGTTATTGAATGTATAAATCAGATATTTTTTAATGTCTATATATATTTGTACTACAATTACTTTGGTTGGGTAATCGGTAATTGGCTCGGTAATCGATTTGTAATCGCTTCGGTAATCACTTTGGTAATCGGTTGGTAACCGCTTCGGCAATTGGTAATCGGTTGATAATCGTTTCGGTAACTGGTAATGGGTTCGTAATCGCTTCGATAATTGGTAATCAGTTGGTTATCGCTTCGGTAATTGGTTACCAGTTGGTTATCGATTCGGTAATCGGTTGGTAATCGTTTCGGTAATTGGTAATCGGATGGTCATCGCATGGGCAATCGGTAATGGGTTGGTGATCGCTTCGGTAATCGATAATAGGGTGGTAATCGCTTCAGTAATTGGTAATCAGTTGTTTATCGCTTCGGTAATCGGTTGGTAATCGCTTCGGTAATTGGTAATCGCATCGGTAATCGGTTTGTTATCGCTTCGGTGATCGGTAATGGGTTGGTAATCGCTTCGATAATCGGTAATTGGTTCGGTAATTGGCTGGTAATCGCTTCGGTAATTGGTAATCGGTTGGTCATCGCATCGGCAATCGGTAATGGTTGTCAGTTGTTTATCGCTTCGGTAATCGGTTGGTAATCGCTTCGGTAATTGGTAATCGCATCGGTAATCGGTTTGTTATCGCTTCGGTAGTCGGTAATGGGTTGGTAATCGCTTCGGTAATCGGTAATTGGTTCGGTAATTGGTTGGTAATCGCTTCGGTAATTGGTAATCGGTTGGTAATCGCATCGGTAATCGGTTGGTAATCGCTTCGGTAATCGGTAATGGGTTGGTAATAGCTTCAGTAATTGGTAATTAGTTGATTATCGCTTCGGTAATCGGTTGGTAATCGCTTCGGTAATTGGTAATCGCATCGGTTATCGGTTTGTTATCGCTTCAGTAATCAGTAATGGGTTGGTAATCGCTTCGGTAAACGGTAATTGGTTCGGCAATTGGTTGGTCATCATTTCGGTTATTAGTTCCGTAATCGGTTGGTAATCGCTTCGGTAATCAGTGATAATCGGTAATTGGTTTGGTAATAGCTACGGTCTTCGTCTTCGGCCGATGCTAGGTAATCCCTACAAAGGAATGATGTACAGCAATAATTTCTGTTACGCTAACAGCGTGATGATATCGCGAATCTATAGTTTTGCTCTCTACCAAAAAGTGCTCAACGCGCCTAAAGAAGTTTTCACTTCAAAAAAATAAACGAAATGGCCATTTTAGCCCATGAAAAGATTTTGATCGAGCTCATATTTATTAGCTGCTTCAATTATTATTATTATTTTTTGCCCTTCAACATTTCTGCCGAACACACCTACCTCCCATCTGACACTCTTCTGGGGGTCCCCATACAAAAAACACAAAAACATTGCTGTTTTTTGCTTGCCTGGTAGATGAATCAGAAATGCAGACATTAAAAATGCTAACGTTAACAGTGATGACATAAACAGTGATGATGATATTTCATTGCTGACACGAATTCATAACTTTTACCCCTACCAAAATGTGATCAACACGCCTAAAGAAGTTTTCACTTCAAAAAAAAAACCTTGTCTAGATCTCAATGTTTTTAAGTTTTAAAAATTTTTCATAATGATATTTTAACATTAATATCCCAGCAAACCAAAGTTGAATACTTTGTCGATATTTCGACAAATTCGTAACTATTCCTAGCTGTCTTAAAGAAATCGTGACAGTTTTGTTACAGCAAATATCAGAACAGTTTCAATTTTTATACGAATTTATATAGAATTTCGATATGCGACTGTTTGTATGACATATTGATATGTGAACAGAGTGAAATTTTATTTCTTTCGAACTGTCAGAACGAAATCGTAATGTTTTCGTAACATTTTCGTTAAGATTCGTTACGAAATCGTTACATTTCGTTACGATATTGTGTCAACCCTTTCATAAGATATTTTTTACGATTTCGCAACGAAATCGGATTCCGAAATCGGAAAGATTGTTAAATATTTATTACGATTTCGTTAAGAATAATTTGTGATGCGTGACATTGAAAACTGAACACTGGTTGTTATGGGTTGTTACCTAAGTAAGTAAGCGACATTGGGAGAAGGCTTGGGGAAAAATGGGTCAAAAATATATGATACACGGTATGGATGACCCCATAACAGGTAAGAATTTCCAACTTTTAACCTTTTTTTTTTTAGCAAAAAAGTCTCAGACTATATAACAGTGGAATACACAACTCTTAAACTGTTTACTGGGACATCAACAACTATTTATAAGTTGACGTCGCTCGAAATTCAACTTCAGTTCAACTAGAGTCAATAAACTTTACATCAGCAGTTGGCGCTGGCTGGTATTAAGTATATGTAGAACAGCTAAAAAAGAACTAGAACATTTAAAGTATTCTGCTATTTTATGTTACAATTTTGTGACGATCTTGCATTTATATTTTTGGTCGGACTCACAAGATCAAAACAAAAACGAAAATAATACACTACCTATATAAAAAAACAGAACCTAAATATTTTGCTGATCACACTGAGTTGCATTTCAATTTCGGAAATAAACATTTATATATTACAAGGTCGGATATTAATTAAATTTGAATGTTGAAATTTATGCAATATTTTGGTGTTAGTAAAAAGGTATTCAAATTTATAGTAATATAAGAAATAATTTGAAGGTCGCAACAGAGAAGATCGCCCAAAGATTTTATGTTTTATTTACGAAATTTAAGAATATTTAGAAAGACACAGTTTTAGTTAAATAAATTAATCACGTCTGCTAGCCAATTACAAGGTAAACACTTTATTGTTGGCAACAGAAAAAAAACGTACTTATAAGCAGTCTATATATTTAGACTACATTTAAGACAAAAACTGCTTAAAACTTGATTCAGTTAAAAGATGAGATCGCGTTGATTGAAGAGATTCGTTCTTTTTTCTACGACGGAAAGAAGGCGGCAGACATGACATGGCCAACAAGAAAATGGCTAAGCATAGTTTTTGCATTACTCTTGGTGAAAAGAGTAAGTTTTGAAACAACTTTTATTTTTAACATTGACTAAATATTGAATAACCTTTAGACATGGGGCTTGAATACCAGCGCTGAACGTGGATACATACAGCCAGCAGACGGTGGTGAGGGTGACAACTACGATGTCATTGATGTGGCCAACCAGAAGAGCAAAAATGACTTAAATAAAATGCTAACTGGACAAACAACCAGAATCATTCTCACCGGTGAGGTGGACGATGACTTCTGGCTAAAGCATTTGGGTGAGGATTATAAGCATGCTGTTCACCTGATGGTTGGTGGTCGAAATGATCAACAGAATCCATACCCCGGAGAGTATAACATGAATTCGGAGCCGTATGGTGTCAAAGGCAGAAGTGAAAATCATGGAACCCAAACCAAAGTCAAGCCTGAATATTATGAAAGCAAAACCAACATTCGGCTCGAAACTAAAACCGATGAGCATGCAACTAAAGCCGACAACCAACATGGTACCACCACCACCACCACCACCACCACTAATGATCAAGCCAATGACTCCAAAACTGACATGACAAAAACTGACACCAAAACTGACATGAAAAAAACCTACGAGATGCCAGAACAAGTAGATGAAACTCCAAAGGAGAGCCCAGTTAAAAATTTGGAGAACGCCGAAAATGTGGAATTAGCGGAACCAGTAACCTATGCTATCGATAGTATTGCCATAACGGAAAATCCTATCAGCAGCAATACCACTGAGACACATGCCATACAATCTACTAAGATTGAACCAAACAATGATGATGATAACTCGAAAAATACTCCCACCACCATACAGGAGTCAAAAAATGAAACAGAATATATGGCTCCGGAAAATTCTTATCCCGAAGATAAAACTTATGAGCAAATTTTCGCCATTGGAGATAAGCTAGCAAATACCTTGTACAATCCTAACTCATTTCAAATACCAGATGGAAAATCACATAAAAACTTACACAACACCGATACCCTGCACAAATACACTACCCACCACAAATACACATCCCCAGACACTCATACAGACTACAAACACACCCAGCCAGAACAACATACGATGGATGATAGGGAGTATAGCGGTGATGGCGATCATTTGGACGAAGGTAAATTTTTAACGAACTCGCAGCAAAAGCCAGTCGTTATAAACCTGCCCGATTCAGCCAAAAGCATGGTACAACAACTTAACGACGCTGTTACGCCAGTAGTTGTAAAAATGCCACCGGTGATCTATCATCAAAAACCCAAGAAATACTATCGTTCCACCAAACAACAGAGCACCACACCACAAAATACTCTACAAAGCACTCAACAAAATACACAACAACAACAACAAACACTCTCATATCCACTATCACAGAGCTATGCCAACTATTATAGCCAACCACAAACACAACAACAGCAACAACCACAACTATATCCCCAATACCAAAACAGCTATTACAATCCCATCCTGGCCAATAGTTACGATCAATCGTCCTACACTGGTCAGAATCTCTATCAACCTTCCTCCCAATTGGCAAGTGGTCATACAGCTGACTCGATTCCAGGACTACGCTACATTCTCGGCAAATCAGTTGGACCATATGCGGAGATTCACAAGCAGTTGGAGAATAATGCCGATTCTAGCTTGTATGATGGTTATACAAGAGTCAGTCGCTCTTATAGGAAATATTTCAATGATGGATTGTAAATTAGTTGGTGTGTTTATAAAGTTTAAGATAAGTTAAAATTAAGATTTAATTAAGTTATGACATAAATGGAAATCTTATTTCATCTGACTGAGTATCATAAATATAAATTTAGTAAGAATCTTTAAGTTATGTTTGGGAATAAAGTGATCTTTTTGGTTGACCAAGTTTTGAATTCAACTGGAAGTTTTGCTATAACTGGAGCATATATTTATTTATATATTTTAACATTCATCTGATTTATTACTATTTTACAGACCAGTGACTATTATACTGCGACCTAAAGTGTCTTCTGAAAAATTTCAACATGACCCATAGTGGGAGGGTCGACTAAGAAAATAAAAAGTTATTTTTTTATTATAAGCCATTAGTAGGGGAGCCGAGAGGGGAGTTTGGGATTTACTCAAGCGTGGCAGATTAGCATATGGGGGATACCTTACATTGTGTTGAGTACCTCTTTCAAATCTAAGCTCCCCTGTAGGAAAATCAACTAATTTAAAAGTAGTTGATAAAGTAGTTTTTTGTCAACCACAACTAGTTGAAATTCTGACTTTTTTCCATAGAACGAACTAACTTATTATGTATGTTGATGTCCGCTAAATAAGTCAATTGACTGTCGTCTGCGTATATTTTCAACTACTTGTTAAATTAGTTACATTTAAATTATTTTTTTAATTGCTTTAAAATAACCAATTGAAAACTATTACTGATGGCCAAAAGTTAATAATATTTGATGAAATAACATGGTTAAATATATATAAGCTTGTAATCTAATACAAATTTTCAATTAAAACATGCCAACATTAGAGTAGTTGCCGCCTTAATATAATTCAAAGTAGTTTATCAATCACTGGTTTTTAAGTAGTATTTCAATTACTTCATATATTGAAGTGGATGCCGCCTTAATATAATTCAAAGTAGTTCATATACTATTTTATTTTAAACTAGTTTTTTAATTAGTTGTTTTTAAAAACAAGTTAGTTTATTCCTATAGGGTCTCTATATAGTGTTGCGAGTGTAGAGCAGCCGATTAGAAAAGTAAAAAAATATCGATGATTGCATTTACTCGAGCGCGTCAGATTAATTTGCGGTGGGTTAATTACATGCTCAAACGAGTCCATTTTAATAATCTGACGATTTGAGCATGACGTAAGAGATTGGAAAGGACATAAACTTACAAAAAATAAAACGTTGTCACGACATTCTCGAGCGCGGTACAATTTTTTTTATTTTGAAATAAATAATTCAAGGATAACGAAAAAACTATAATCTGACGATTTCCACAAGCCGAAGTAACAAAAATCGTCGATAAAGTTTAGCTACACTTCTTGCCGTAGTCTATTTTCTTTTATCGGAATTTCTAATTTGTGTATTTATATCTACAATTTACCTGAATCACGACTTGATCATAAATTGTCATGTTATGATCATGAAAAGCGGATACAAAAACAGTATTCTTTGCGTGTCAGTTAAAAAAAGTTTCAGTAAAGAGAAGAAGAATATATATTGTTGTATTATCGTGTTGGCCAATATGGAACATCTTCAAAAATCGGTAAAAATATGGATGGATCTTGGAGAAGGTAATGCACACCGATATATCCACGTTTCCGCTCTCTCTGTTAAGCTATGCCCAATAGTTTCGCAAGCTTTTCATGAAATTAAAAACATATCAAATATTATTACGTTTTCTTGATACAGGCATGCAAGCTGTAGAAGAAATTGATGACCAAATCGAACCAGACTTGCTGTATGATGATAATTGTACAGCTGAAGATGAAGATTAAAACAATTAATTTTCAACATTTTTATTTTATTTTACTATTTTGTTCTGAATTCTATAAATAATAAATAATAAGATAATCAATAATTTGGGTAAAATAACAAATATCACTTTCGTGAATTTTTATTTGCATGCTATTTTTCGCGAATTTTGCTTGTTACATACAATAATTTAAAAAAAAAAATCATAAAAAAGAAATTTGTTTCAAACAGTCAGATTAAGAAAATCCCGGGGAATAATCGTCAGATTATGGATCAGCACGACCAGGACATCAAGCTGAACCACCTGTATGAAAATCTGACGCGCATGAGTTTGTCGAAATGGCGTTTTTTTTTGCATTTTAAAAAAGCCGTCACTATCTTGCGTCACATCCGAATCGTTAGTCTTTTGAATGGGAGCTTCATTTGGGTTCACTTAACATCCCCTCTGAATATCTGACGCGCTTGAGTAAATTTTTTTTTTTCACCAAATTTAACCCTTCCGTACGGCCAGCTCCACCATGCAAACCGGCAGATTAACATTCCTTCGTAATCAGAGACACAAGGGGGACATATGCTCTATTAATATCTGACGCACTCGAGTATATCCATGTGACTGTTTTTTTTTTACATTTTTGCGAGCTTATAGACGCTTCCTCCACCGGTGAAATGACAAACATAATTAAACATTTTTTTTTTACCATATTATCTTCAAAATCCAATAGGTTTCCACGAAGCTCGAGTAAATCCCCATTTAGCATCATGGGCTCCCCTATTACAGCAAAATAAATATTTTTTTTTCTTTATGCTTTCATTCAAACTTTAGGTATAACGAAAACAACATATTTTTTAATAATTTATTCGCTGAAATGAATTATAACCATCAAGGGATATAAATGTTAAATATAAATCAAAAATATTCTAAGACAGTTTTAAAATTTTTCACATATTTTTATCGAAAATTTTATTTTAAAACATTAAAACACGTTTACGCACCACTTTCTTAAAATTCAGTGAAAAACATCAACCTTAATCGAGAAGATAACAAAAAATTATAGGTTAAGGGGACATAGCACGTTCAAATAAATAATAATAATAGCAATATGAATAATAATTAATAATAATAATTGCAGACATATTTTAATGAAACTTTGAACATATGTTTTGTTGGTCTTATACTATTATAGTATACAAAAATATTTGTTTTAAAATTTTTTTGGCCCCGCGTCGTCCGCTACTATTTTTTTAAAAAACACCAAAAAATCACGGAAAAGTTAAAAAAAAAAGAAAAACGCTTTTAAACAGCATTAAAGTGGCATAAAAAAAAACAAATGATCTAAAAAAAACATTTGGTTGAAAAATAAGAAAATTACGACGTTTTTTCGAAAATTTACATTTTTCCACCCAAAAAATGTGTTGTAACTCAAAAAATAGTGTGCCGATTTTTTTCATTCGGGTTAAATTTCAGAACGATCGTATAAATACCGTTCTTTTTATCATGCACGCCAACTTGAAAAACGTTGTTTTGAAGAAATCGCGTTTAAAGTTTGACATTCATTTGAAAGTATCTTGACTTGCTTCATATGCTACATACATATGCTCAGAAATTTTTTTTCGAGGAATTCACTTTTATACTACTAAAATCATGTCTCTAAAGGTTCATTCTAACATATTCTATAAAAAAAAAAAAGAAAATTTGATTTCTTGAAAATTTTAACCTGCTATGTCCCCTTAAATTAACGCTGCCTTTAAACGCAATTTTCGGCGTTTAAGCTACGCAGATCTTAAGACCGGCAATACATTTAGAGACATCTCAGCATGGAAAATTTTTTGTTATTTTTAAATTTCTTAAAAACATCTCAAAAATACGTACAAAAATTTTTATAAAGATATCTTTAATATTAAGATAATTAAAAGCCTGAGTTAGATATAATATAAAAATCAAATTACTACAGCTGCTATTTTATTATATCATTTATTTTATGTGCTCAAATCGGTATATTTGAAAAGGAAAACATTCCAAAAAATGTTAACAATAATTCTTTTGTGTGTATATATAGTGATTAAATTAAGTTTTGAACTCTAACGTCTTCGTATTATATTTTTCGCATAACTTTAAAGTAGTTTTTCTCAAAACTACGTTTTTTAAAAGTGCAACATTTTTTAATTACATTTTAATCAATCTGAATAAAACTGATTTGTAAAATAGCCTTTAAGAATCGTTTTATTCAAAATTTTTAAACATAGAATTTTTTTATTCCAAGTACGTATACATTTTTAAAAAAGACTTGTAAAAATCTGTCGCACTCAGATAGGAGATATTTTTATTACATTTGAAAATATATAAATTATATTTTTTCGGGTCAACCTAGGAGCCAGCGGAACGCCTGCAGTGCGACAAGAGGTCTTTTACAACAATCGTTGTAGCCAGCGCCATCTTTGTTTTTGAAAAAAAAACAAAACATAATTTTTTAAACATAAATGTAAATTTCACCAAAATTTAAAAATCTAAAAAAATTTCTGCTAATAAAAACCATCACCTCAATATCACTCTTTTAATAAGCTTTTATTTAAGTAGGGACATGCCATTCGCGGCAGAGAAAACAGACCTTTTTTTAAAAATTCATAACTCAGTCAAAAACAAACATTTTTCCAAAATTTTTTATTATTTATTATTGTAGAGAATTGAACAAATTACAAGAAAAAAAATTCAAAAAAATATATTTTTCACTCCAACTTGGTTTTATAGAGCTCCAAACTGGCGGCAGAGAAAAAAACGGGGCCTCGTGGTTGCAGCACTGGGAGTCGCAAAAATTGTCCGATCTGGAAAAAAATGAATTTTTTAAATCTTAACAAATTTGGTTATCATATGACAAGGGTTTTTTTTTTTAATTTTTTTTCAATTTTTGATGATGTTCCAAATTTGAAAGTGTTTTTTCTCGAAAAAAATATTGACTTTAAAAATTCATAAAAACTCGAAAAAAAATTTAAAAAAAAGCTCGTGTCATACGATAGCGAATCAAGTTTAAAAAAATACAAAATTTCGTCAAGAAATGAACCCGCTAGTGCCGCAACCAATACGAAAAACATGGTTTCGAGATAAACCCGTTCAAAGTTTGTGAACAAAGAAAAAAAAGGTTACCTTCAATCTGCCATGCCAGCTTCGTACTGTATGCCTTCGTTATCTTGTGTTGTGCTGTTCTTATAGTTTTTTGCAATCGTTTAGCAATTCGGGCTTTACCCTTCACCCTTCAGGTAGGTACGAAATAACAACCACCAAAAGTCAGGTAGCAAGTAAAACAAGTATATATACGTACCAGCTGCCGTACGTAGGTAGCGCAAAAATTAAAAATGCGCTCTCACTAATCCGGCAGTAACTTTTGAACCCGTAGGCATTTTTCCCATGAAATTTTTTTTCTTAGAATTTTAAGAATATTTACTAAAAACCAAATTTATTAAAAAAAAGTCGATTTCAAAAAACTGCCAATGTCATGTAACCCCTTAACTTGCTTCTTTCGTATACATTTATATATGTATGTCCGCAAATCTTGCAAACAATTTTTGGACAGCATGTAGGTCTCCGATTAAGCTGAAATTTAGCGTACATGTGTAAGGCCGGTGACAATGCAATATTATGAAAAAAAATTTTGCTACACCCCCTTTTACCGCCCACAAATCAATAAAAATGCTATATCTCTAAAACTACTAGGCCGATTCAGATGAAATTTTGGTAGTAAATTTCTTTCAAGTAGAAAATGGGGTTTAAGAAAAAAATTTGATCACACCCCCTTTTACCGCCCACAAATTAATATATCTCCAAAAAAAACCGGACCATTTCCGCTGAAATTTTGGCAGTAAATGTCCTTCAAGTATTGCATAGGTTAGAAAAATATATTGACACACCCCCTGATGCTATATCTCGAAAACTACTAGGCCGATTCGGATGAAATTTTGGTAGTAAATTTCCGGTGTAGTAGCCGGTGACAATGCAATATTATAAAAAAATTTGACCACACCCCCTTTTACCGCCTACAAATTAATATACCTCCAAAACTAGCGGGCTATTTCAGCTGAAATTTTGACAGTAAATGTCCTTAAAATATTGCATGGGTTAGAAAAAAATGTTGCCACGCCCTCTTTTACCGCCCAAAAATCAATAAAAATGATATATCTCCAAAACTATTGGGCCGATTCAACTGAAAATTTGGCAGCACATTTACATCAATTAGGAGATAGGGGTTGAAATTTGGCCACACCTCCTATTCCCGCCCACAAATCAATAAAAATGCTATATCATAATAAAGTATATAATGCAATAAATAATGTAAATGGTATAAATAATGTTAATATGTACTGTTAAGGTTAATCGCCTAAAAAATTAAAATGCTATATGTAAGGCTTTCAAAATAAAAGATGTTCAAAATAAACCTTTAAGACTAAAAAGTAAAAAATAAAAATATATATATAAAAAAAATTTTAAAAATAAGCTTTTATTAAAAACCAAAACGTGAACTAAAAAGAAAAAAATTAATTTCAGTGACATTTGTCATATATGTATATAGTAGGTTTATTCTAGATTCAGAAGAACTTCTCTCTTGGTTACCCATCATCATAACAAAAGCGTACGTAAATAGGTAAGTTCTAGGGACGTATATAAATTTAAAATTTTCAAAATGTAAAATACATTTAAATTTTAAAAGCTTAAGGCAAAGATATTGTGCAGTAAACCTGTATAATGGATTGCGGTATATATACAGATAAGCCAACTAAAAGATTCAATTCCACTGATATTGTGTAGTAGACTTGTATATTTTATATTTTGAAAAAATTCTAAATCTATATGCGTCCCTAGAACTTACCTATTTACGTACGCTTTTATTATGATGATGGGTAACCAAGAGAGAGGTTCTTCTGAATCTAGAATATACCTACAATATACATATATGACAAATGTCACTGAAATTTATTTTTTTTTCTTTTTAGTTCACGTTTTGGTTTTAAATAAAAGCTTATTTTTTAAAAAATTTTTTTATATATTTTTTTCACCTGTTTTTCTTTCGTATTCATTCGCAAAATTTGATGATTTTGATAGTTATGGGTACTTAGAAAAGAGCACGATCAGCTCTGCGGCGACCTTATAATTCAACCCTGTTTATAACTAATCTGGCGTTGAAGCTCTCAAATCAATCCTAACTTTGAAAAGTCGGGAATACATTTATTCATGAAGCTAATATTACAATGAGCTCCAAAGATATTTTGTCCTTTAATGTATTTTTTTTTTTAACTAAATCAGCTCATTCAATAACAAAAATATAATTTTTCAAATTGAAACTAAAGGACTCTGTATCTTTCACTTGGACTATTTGCAATTTATTTTCAAATCTTTGTGTTCGATAAGAACTTTCACAGCAAATTTAACTTAAAGCTTAAATTTTAAGTGAAAACCTTGTATTGCTTCTCTCTATCACAACGCAACTATTTTTTTTTTCTTTATATTCATCTTTCAAATGTTCTAAATTTTGAAAAGATAACGAACGAAACCATTGATAATCCTGCTCTTACTTAATATCTTTGCCACAAATTGCATTTTATCATTATCTCTTCAAATCTCACACTGTTTATTGGGAATTATTTATGATATATTATGTCTGAATATATAAGCCGTAATGCCAAATATTCGTGATATTGAGAGACGTTTTGTTTAACGCCAGATCTTAGCGGAAACAAACATTTTTTTTGTTCGTATTAAATTTAAAGCATTGTAGATGTTTTTGCTGATGTCTCAGATACAATGAGTATTCCAGATAATTTGCCGTCTTCAAGATGCAATATGAAATAATCACGTACAGATAGCCAGAACGGTTGTCTTATATATAAAAGCTTCAAGACCATTTATGCAGCAAGTAGTTTAGTTGAGAACACAACGGAGCATCAGACGAACTTAACATGAGTTATAAAATCTTATTTGCAATCGTTGCCATTGCTGTTCCGGTAGGTTTTTAGATGGAATGAAGAAAATTCAAAAAAAACAAAATAATAAAAATTTTTAACTTTTTTGTAAACCGTTGCTGTTTTTCTGTGAACAAACCAAAAAAGCTCTTCTCCACTTATATTAACAATTTGTTTTCATTCAAATAGCTCGTATGTGGATATGGCCCCAACTCATACAACTTGCCTTCCTCTTCATACGGTTTGGATGAGCTCGCTAATGCTGCTTCAGGTTCTCAACAAGGCGGTGCTTCTATAACTGCTAATGCTGAAGTCCAACCAACAGCTGCAGAGGCTGCACGTTTGGGTCAAGCCCAAAATCAACTTCAAAATTTGAACGCCAGCCCCACCTACAATAATTTGCAGAATTCCGAAGCTATCGCTGAGTCACTTGCTGAATCTAACTTGGCGTCGAACATTCGTCAGGGCAACGTGAATGTTGTTGCTCCCAATGTTGTCGAACAGGGTGTCTTCCGTTCACTCTTCGTGCCATCCGGTCGTAACAACCATCAAATCTTGGCGACACCACCTCTGCCAGCAATTGTTGTAACTCAACCCGGTGCTCCACCACAGCAAGTCACCAGTGGACCAGCTGCCATCGTCAGAGCTGCCCCAGTCATCTATAAAATTAAGCCTTCAGTGATCTACCAACAGGAAGTGATCAACAAGGTACCCACCCCACTCAGCCTGAACCCAGTCTACGTTAAGGTCTATAAGCCAGGCAAGCAAGTTGATGCTCCAGTAGCACCAGTTGTGCAGCCCGTCTACAACCAGGCTTCCTATGCTCCATCATACGGATCGAGCTCAGCTGCCAGCGACAGCTATGCTAGCAACCAAGCCCAGTTGCCATATGCCAGTCCTGCCCAATATGGTGCACCCACCAACTACGTTCAGAACTCTGGCTATGCACCAGCCAACAACTATGGTGCTCCAGCTAGCTATGCCCCAGCTGGTTATTGAATAAAATAAGTTACATTTTAGCTAATGGGATAGATTTCGAACATTTCGTGGAAATATTTAGAAAGGGTATTTTAGATGTGTGTGTGGTGTGTGTTTTTATTTGTGTAACAACATGCAAACTTGTTTCTTAGATAAAAATAATTTTTTATACGAATAAAATAATTTTTTACAAAAACAAAATTAAACCTAGTTATAATTAACAATTTTTTTTTAACTGCTGGTCTAATCTATCATTAGAATATCTCTTTAGATTCTTTAAATCGTTATGCGAATCGTCATTCTTTCACGAATGTGAGAAGGTGACAGACAAAATATAGTTTATAGGGATCATGGCAGAATTATAAGGTAGGCTCAAGTTGGAGTGAAAAGGAAGCTAAGTGTCAAAATCGGATGGTCGAATTTTAGTTTTCTTATTGTTGTTGTTGCCAAACGCCTCATTTGACGTTTAGCGTTCTCACAGCTGTGTTGTTGCAGAACTTGTTGTTTGAGCAGCTATTTAAATGTGAGCTTACCTTGTAATTGTATTATGATAGGGACGAAATTCTATACAAATATTCTATAATAATTCTATACAAATAGCATCTTACTTACTTACTCACTTAGGTGGCGCTTACAACCGTAAGTCGGTTAGACAAAATTATAAGGAATAATATTGCTGAATATTGTGAAATTCTATCTCCTGTAAATAATGGTTTTTTGACAGTTTAAGCTAGTGGTCGACAGGATCCCAAAGTTCAATCTAATGACAACTGGGCTAAAAAATCTTAATGCCGCCAACTTAAATACCAGCAAGTCACATCTGCTCAAATTCCAATAGAGAGCAGAGATCACCAAAGATTTTTCTTTAAGAGTGCAACAACAATTACAACAAAAAACCAAGAACCACAAAAAAAAAATCCTTAGACAAATCCTTCGATACAGTACAAAAACTAATGCATGTAACAACCCGCATGCCGGTAGCGCTTACTGCATCGCAGCAGGTCATGTGTACACTGTAAAAATGTTGGTTGTATTGAATAATGTAATTTTATGTGTGCTCAGCTTTTTGGTAGTCAGAATATATTCTGATTTACGTAGATCTCACTGATTTTAATTAAGCAATGAGGTGTTACCTGGGTACTCATAAGTTTTTTATAATTTTCTAAATACTTTCTTTTGTAATACCCTTTAATATTGCTCTCTCTCTCATTTCAGAAATTAGTTGTTTGCAAGAGGTTTCTGAATATTTTTATTATTTGTAAAAAATATGCATATTCCAAGTCTTCTGCAAATTGTTTTCTCGCCATGTTTTATTTATCAAAAGAATTTATTCGATGATTTATAAAATTAGAATGGATCCTGTGGGCATTTGAAAAAACAACCTCTTTCAAATTGGCTAAATTTTCAGGAGAGCGAAAAAACCTGTTGAACTGCTTCAATTTTTTATGAAGAATTGTTTGTGAAAAAATTTGAAGAAATGTTATGGTTTGATATTGTGCACAAATATCAAGCAAATCTTTCCTTTTAACTGCTCTTCATTTAAGATCAATGTTTTTTTTTATAAAATAGTAAAATTAATAAACAAGATGTTTTGTCAAATAAATTTTTCAAAAAAATATCAGCTTATATCAAAGAAGTTATTTTATCAAAATGGTTTTGAATGAAAAAACAAAATTCAATCTTGGTCACTATGTCAAGACAAGTTGTTTTGTTAAATTGATGTGTTAAAAAAAAGTTGATTTTGCTTTTGAAAAAATAATTTCTTTCCATAGAAGTTGTTTTGTGGAATGGAATTTGTAGTAAATGGGCTAGCGTTAAATCCAAATAGGTTCTTTTGTCAAACAGGAATAATGACTTTTTCCATTGAATTCCAGAGACTTTTAAAACTGTTTGAGAGAAGTTGTTTTGTCAAATGCAATTTAAAAGAAAATTTAAAAGAGGTTGATTTGGCGATGAAACTAAAAATCGTAAAAATATTACGATTACATGAAAAGAAGCGTATTGAAATTCTATATTTATAATAAAAATCCTAGAGAATAATTGTCTTATCTCGAGAGAAGTTGTTTTGTCAAATGTCCACAAAATCAAGATTTGATATACTGATTTCTTTCAATGCATCCATACAAGTGAATATACAGGGTGTCCCGTAAAAAAATCGTATGGGAAGGGGGGGGGGGTCTATTTTTACATTCTTAGAAGCTACAGGGTTAATTAATATTTCATGACTTTGGTTTACATTATTGTTTCTAGTAGAAAAACTAACTTACATAAAACTTATTTTGATAGCTCATTATAAAGGCAATAAAATCACCTTTCTAACGGCATATCAACAAACCCCACCAACTTAACCGTTACCGAGCTGTGCTCGTGTGAAGATGAAATCAATCGATTGAAACTACCAAATTTCAATTTTGAGTGCACATTTCTCAGAATTTCGCGTAATAAATGAAATTTTTTTTTAGGATCAATTTTGTAATTTATTCAATTTCCTTTTCAATGACACCAAAAATATAAGCATTTCTTAAAAAATAAAAAAGTTGGCTGTACTAAAAAAATTATACTTATTTCATTTCATTGAAATGAGCTATCAAAATAAGTTTTATGTAGGTTAGATTTTCTGCTTGAAACAATAACGTGAATCAAAGTCGTGAAATATTAATTAACCCTGTAGCTCCAAAGAATGTGAAAATAGACCCCCTCCCCCCCTCCTCCTTCCCTCCCATATGCTTTTTTGTTCAGCTCGAAATAACCTTTCAGCTGTACTGAACTCAATTGCGGGACACCCTGTATATTTATATCCAACTGGTGACAAAACACTCTGCAAAATTGCCAACAAGAAACCTTCAGCATAGCAAGAATTATGAGCAGTCGCACGCGCTATATTTACCAACAAGAAGAAAAAACAACACACACGCGCTGTATTGTTGCGGTGCAGCTGCGCCTGTGGACGACTCGCCAAATTACAACAATTATGAAAATATTGAAGTTGTTGTAAACGAGTGGAAAGAGTAAAGTTTTTCTGGTAGTCATTTGAAGTGAAAATTGCTATTTTTCACAAAAAATTCCGCCATTTTGTAAGTCGAAAACCCCTTAATTTGGAAAAAAAATTACCAAGTTTGAAATGAATAAGTATGTAGTTTTTAATGTTTTTAAAAAGTCGTTTTGAGAAAAACGAGTTTAAAATTTGAAAAGCCCGCAGCTGTCAGAGTTACAGTGCAGTGATCTGCAACGGATAGCTTTTTTGTGACTCTGAGTATATTCGAAAAAAATAAGCACAAAAACCCATGGTAGAATAAAAGAAGGTAGATGCATTTCGGACTGCGACCTCTTTCTCATAGCCAAAATTGTCAAAATCAATACAAATCACTGTTTGTTTACATTTTTCCAATCCAAGCTTTTTCATCGTTTTCAGATTTTCTATGAGCTGCCAAGTTCGTTTTGACAGTTACGGTAGTCTGCCTCTCTGCAATGCATCTACCTTCTCTTTTTTAACCATGCAAAAACCTACTCAACCCCAAGGTTAATTTATAAGGTTGTCGCAAGAGAGAGAGCGAGTACCCATAATTTGTCAAATCGAAGTTGACAGCTCATAGAAAATCTGCAAGTGCTCTCTATTATCATCCGTTTTCCTTTCGTAGTCATTCGCAAAATTGGCTGGTTTTGACAATTATGGGTACTGAGAAGAGAGTCGATCAGCCCTGCGACAACCTTATAAATCAACCTTGCTCAACCCTTAGCGCCTGCAACTCGACTCATACTCTCTTCTACGAAACTAAAACATGAGTCGGATCGGGCTTCTTCGGCTCATAAATACTTATGGTTGTAATCGTCTTGTTGATACTCATCCTAGTTACCGAAATACTTATGATCGACACAAACACCCGAATCACTGGGCTCATTCTGCCACAGATATGAGACAGAGCGCAGTAGAGCGCAGCAGTGAAAAGTGAGCGAGATTTTTTTATTTGTTTTGTTCCATTTTTTTTTCTGAGCACTTAGCAACAGAAAAACACGTGGTTTTCTTGTATTGTTTTTTGTTTTTATCTTACGCTGTGAAAGCTGTACATACACAAAAAAAAAACAACATGCAAACAAATAACCAGCGGTTGCAATCGATTGTGCGTAGAAAACAGTAACAAAACATTGCAATTTTCAAATTTAACAAAAACTGAAACTAGGCAATCCAAAAATTAATTTACATTTTTAATATAATGTTATTTCAATAAAAGCCTTAGCTTTTACAAATTGATGCTTAGAGACGTTGGCAGAGAAAGAACAGTACTGAGAGTACACTCAAAATACCCACCGGGCACAAAATCCGTCTTCTATATCGAAAATTTAAAAATTTTACAAATAATTCGCGATGATAACTATCGAATTCGATGTCGATTACAATTCGAAAAAGATACGTTTGGCGGGAGTAACGGTTTCGTCGTAAGCGAAGGTTCGCTTACGTTTCGAAAAATTATTCGTTTACGATTCCAGAGCGATTAATATTTCTAAGAAAACGCGAAGAAAATTATATACTTTTATTTTTTACTGTGATGTGAATACTTTCGGATACATTTTTTACCGCTTTCAAACTCACTTTTATTATAACTGAAGCGGAAACACTGGTACGAACTAAATTTCGATTTTTGATTGCCATTTACGGCAAAATACCATATTTTTCTTCGATAAAAATTCGCTGCAAATGCACACATTAAAAAGGAATCGAAGTGGTTCGAGTCACTTTGCGCTTGGATATAAGTATGTACTTATACCCGAAATATTTAACATATTTCATTGAGTATGGATAGGGTAGAGGAGAATAGCAAGAAACTCGGGTATAATTCCCGATTTCTGTCGGATACTCAATGCAGTTCTCTGCTACAATGTTAGAGGAGGGGACTAATTAGTCAATAACTTCGAGAGTTTTTCTATACTCTATACTCTATACTCTTCAGAGGTTTAACTTTAAGAAAAAAAAATCGATTTTTCAAAAGTATAAACCCTTACCTCCTGCCCCTTAAAAAGAGATTCTGAAAAAGAAGAACCTGCCGACCTTCCTATTAGGCGAAATCATTATAATTGTGTTATTATACAATTATTTTATTTATAATATCTTAAATAAAACATTGTTATTAAATTAAAAGTTACAATTTCATCAAACTTAGATAAATGAAAAGGAAGGATCTCACTGGCTCAAGCCATTTAAAGTGCGAATAAATATGTGTGGATAATATTACTTTGTTCGTAAATACATATAAATAAGTCTTAATTCAGAAAATAAAAATATTTAATTTTTTTAATATTCTCGTAGTGATCCGTTAAGTAAGAAATTTAAAAAAAAAATTAACCATATTAACCATAAAATATATTTTAAGGAAATTAATGGATTATAGTAGTTGTTGTTGTTAGGGATTTCCCCGACTTTTTTGTGTTAATGTTAAAATAAATATTTAGTTTTAGTTGCTTTTCATCGACGATATTTCAGTTGCCGTTGAAACTTCGTTTTACTGCTAACGGGTCGTTCATAAACTACGTTATCAATTTAGGAAAGGGGGGCAAGGAAAGGGTGGAGAAGGGGTTTTGAAAAACTTTACGATAGGTAACGGAGGTGGTGGGGGGTTACAGATATTGTAACGTTACCAAAAATTTTAAAAAATTCTTATATCTTCATGTTTGACGGTTAACTATTGACGAGTATAAGCGCTTTGTTTTTCCTATGTTACGTTACTTTATGGGGGAGAGGGGGATTTAAAATGTACTACGAAAAGTAACGGCGGGGCAGGGGGAGGAAAAAAAACAAAGAAATTGGTAAAGTAGTTTATGAACTAGCCCTAGGGTGGAAGTCTTGTTTATTTTGGTTGAAAATTGGCCAATTTCCATAATATTTTTTATAGAAATCTATTTAGAGATGAGATTTTGTGCATTTAAAAAGATATATTGAGAGGCATCAAAAACAAATTGTTTTTTTACTAATTTGTATTATTCATTCCAACACCACCAGAGGGCACCAAAGTCATCTTCTGAAAAACCCTGCATTGCGTGGTAGACAGGATATCTTTGCAACAGTATTGCTGAAACAAAAAACTTAAACGGCATCTAAAAGTAGACATATACGAGTATATCCTGTCTGTATTTAACAACCAAGTTACCAAGGTCAGTAGAAAAAAAATATACGATTACCTTGAAAAGGATAAAACGATCACCTGCGATTATTCAGGCCTATCATGAATAATTTTTTAGCCCGGAATCGGAAAAAGGATTTTCCGTTTTTTTAGGTTAAAACTTTTGGAAATTTCTACTGCAGATTTGTTTATCAACCGTCTATATTTAACAAAAAAAAAAAAGCGAAATGGCCATCTCAGCCCTTGAAAGGACTTTGACCGAGCTTCTTATGATCAATTGTGTTGTGCGTGTTGTGAAATGTTTGAACACAAATGGACGAGAACTGGACCTACCAGCTTTATGCCGACTCCGAACGGCTTTTGTTCTCAAGAAGCTTTTCATGGCAGTTTTTACTCTCTGAGGTTTGCCATTGTCTGCAGAGAGGTGACGGCCGAACAGAAAAATTAATTCAATTGAAAAAATTTTCTGCGTCAAATGGAGGATTCGAACCTGGGTTCTCTGGCGTAAGAGTCACACACTCTACCCACTACGCCACGGCCGTTACCGTCTATATTTATGAGTGTAAAAAATGAAAAGGTGAAGTCTTACCTGGTATCTTAAAAAAAGAAACTCACTTCCCCGATTCCGGGCGAAAAAATTATTCATGATAGGCCTCATTATTAACTGTTGCACAGATTTCACATTGATTTGTAGCAAAAACGAACAAACTTGGTGAAGAAAAAGTGCTCTTCTACCATGAAAACGCACGTCTGTAGTCGCCATGCCAAAATCCGTAAATTGGGATGTGAACTGTTACCCCATCTACCATATTTTCCAGATTTAGCCCCCTGCGACTATTTCCCGTTTCCAAAATTAAAGAAATGACTCGGTGGCAAGAGATTTGGGTCGAATGAAAAGTTCAAAAGAGACAAATGCCTATTTGGAGCAACTTGATAAAACCAATTATTTGGAAGAAGTAAAAAAAAAAAAGCTAAGTGGATACAATGTTGAGAAAAAAAACGCTTTTTTACCAAAAAAAAAGTATCTTTTATTCAAAAGTCACATCATTTCTCATATAGATCCCAAAGTAAAAAAAAAATCCATTTAAAATCGTTGTCTTACAAAGTATTGGGTAATAAAAAAATGTTCTACGTACAAAATTTTATCAATTAATTTGTCTTTTAAATGATACATTTACTTATAAAATGTTTTAGAAATTCTCAGCGATATTTCATGTTTCAGATATAATTTTTGGATCGAATGAATAACTTGTAATTAAAGCGACGAGAGCAACTCTTTTTTTTCGTATATTTAAGTAAAAAATTATGGCATTTATAGCGAACTTTGTAGTTACAGCAACATTTTTAGCATCTAGGGGGCTTCAGCCCCATAGCCCCCATTGCAGCAGCGTCTGATAAGCTTATCACGATTTTCGATAATCACAATCGAAATTTCTACTATTATTGTCAAAGCTATTTTTAATAATATCATAAAACAAAAGCATATTTTGCTAATCAAATTTTTTAGTGGAAAGATTCGTGAAATTTTCTAAAATGTTATCTATTAACATAAAAATTCATGACATTGAATTTAATAATATTACATATCAATACATAATTATCAGATTGATTATTGATAAAAAAGAGCTTAAATTTCCAATTTATAATTTAATCGATCTAGTTATCTGTGCGAAAATAAGATATGAGCTATAGTTGATTGTGTTGACAGTGTCATGGGAACTTTTTAAACCTGTAACTTTGGTCATTATAGTGAACAATATGGTGGTTAAAGCTATAAATGCTTTATATATTATATAAAAGTGTCCTCTAAATAAAATATCTATCAATAGATAGCGCCCCAAATACTTATCTAGTCACAGATTCTTCAAAGGCTTCTTCAAGATTATTCAAACAAAAAATACGCCTACATCCTTAGTTTAATAACTGCCATCAGACTTATTTATCCAAATCCACTACTGAATCCATCACTTAATTTAAATTTTTTAATTGAGACATTGGTGACTCATGTCTTACTCGGACAGGGAATCTTATGATAAAAACATAAAAATTATATATGCGGAACTCTTTAACCATCATCACATCGATAGATTTCAACATCAAATCTTATTGTTTAAAATATGAAAACAACACAAAAGAGATTCATCAGAGATAAGCATGCATCGGAATATTAACAGTAATCTATATCACGACAACTATTTTAAAAGCAAAATTCAACCGGTAAGAAAAGTGAACCCACCAAAATGTCACGTAACACAATGCAATCGACTAAGAAAAGCGGTCGCGATCTTCAGCGCACGCAGAACATATTTAAACCATTGATCGAGCCCAGATGAGCAGCAGTGAGCAACAGTTGCCTTGAGAACACACAGCAGAATCAGCAACAAGTAAAGAAAATAACTTCCGAAGGCTGATTTGGAACCAAAAACAAGATGAATAGTTTTTATTTCTTCTTAACATTCGCATTAATTGTACGTATACGGAAGATGATCGAAAGATCGGAAGCAAAACAATAGCTGCTTCTTTGTTTTGTATAAGAGTTGTTTTGAAAGCAAAGCAAGACAATGCTTACTTACTTCTATTTCTATCTGACTCACTCTTTCTTTCTACTACTCTTATTGTTTACTATTTAGGCTAGCGGCCCAGTTATTGCCTATTCTTCTCAGGGTGGTTATGGCAGCAACAATATTGGCTCATCCGCTTCTGATGCAGCCAGTTACTCCTCCTCCCAAGGTGGATCTGGTAACTATCAATTGCAAAATGTGAACTCAAATGCTGATGCCAGTAGCTCCAGCGCCGTCGCCAATGCTAATAGTGCCGATGGTTCAGGCAGCTATTCAAACGCTGGACCCTCATCGTATGGCAGCAACCAGAATGTTCCCTATTCGACTGGCAACACTCGTGGCAACACTGTCACCTCATCCATTACATATCCACAAAACAAGGGCGAAATCCTCATTCATCGTCCAGCTCCAATCATTGTCAAACGCCCACCCACCAAAGTTGTTGTCAATCATCCACCACTAGTGGTGAAACCCGCCCCAGTTGTGATCCACAAGCCACCAGCAGTTGTTGTACGCAAGGTCTATGTCAAGCATCATCCACGCCCAGTCAAGGTTGAACCTGTCTATGTTAATGTTGTGAAACCCCCAGCAGAGAAGTACTTCGTCAAGGAACAACAACAACAACAACTATTGGGTGCTTCAGTGCCAGTTGGTCTCCCACAACTCGGCAATTCCGCTGGTATCAGTGCTGGTGGTCTCAATGGTGCCAATCTCAACATCATTGGTGGTAATGCTGGTACTCTTCAGGGACTCAACAATAACCTTCAGGGACTCAATGGTAATCTGCAGGGACTTGACGGTTCACCCGCCTCGGCTTCAGCCGGTCCTGATGGCGCCGCTGCTCGTGCCGGTTACCAACTTTTGCAAAACGATCAGAGTCTATCTCTCCTGGCTGGTATTGCACCAGGTTCTTATGGTCCATCTGCTGGTCAATATGGTGGTCAATATGGTGGACAACAATATGGTGGTGCAAGCTATTAAATGCAGACTGGCGCTATCGTTCTTGCTGTGTGTGTGTGTTCTCCGAAAATATACCAAAGAAAGCGTAGTATTCTAGCGAATTAGGTTATTTAGGCGTATTTTTTTGTACTGCACTTTGAGTGCCAATAAAAGAAATTTTTCTACAAAACAAAAAAAAATACCCTTGTGTTCTTTTATTATTGGTTTAATAGGATGTGAATGATGTTTTGAAATTCGTCATGTTGTATCACAAAAAAAAACACACACTAGTGATGAGCAAGTCACAAGATGTAGTCTTCAATTCTTTTTTTAATTCTTTTTAAATATTATTCTAGTTTAATATATACGTTCAATACTTTTTGGAAAATATTGAGATTTTGCAAAAATAAAAAAATCTGGGACATAAGCAAAAAAAAAAAAAACAAAAACAAAACGGGACAAATATGTCTGCATCTGCAGCTTTACAAAATAAATTTTTTGTACAAAACTCACAGATGGAGAGCCCAAATCATTAAAAAAATCCATATCGAAATATAATGTTGAAAACTAAAAGCAGATTTATGTAATTTTTTGTTTTTTAAACAGTCCATTCCATTGTAAAATTTTATTTGTATATCTGTTTTGCGAAGACGCGGAACGCACACTTTTTGAGTGAAATCGGGACAACACGCATGGAAATCGAGACCTGGCAGTTTTAGACAGAAATAAATTTTTTTTCAAAAACGTATATCGGTGGTTGATTCCATGTCAAAACGCTCACGTTTCTGACATCAATATTTTTGAAACTCTCTGGGTTGATAGTTCATCTGAAACGTATTATATCTACATACTTTTTTTTTTATTTTTATTCCTTTTTAAAAGATATACACTGTAAAAAATTTCAAAATATCTTAAAAAATACAATTAGTGCATGTATCTTCTAGCAGCTGTATCTTCGAAACCGTAAGTCGTACAGAAAAAAATGAAGATATATTTTAAAGACCTTGAATGGGTCTTTCATTTGGCGTCTTTTTTTACTCTTTATTATTTGTCACGTTATTTGATTTGGCACGTTTTTTGTAATTTTCGCAGAAAATTTTTTACCATTTGAACATAGTCTCGTTATAATACATCAATTCTTAAGACTCACACAAAATTTTAGTTTGGGATTCCAACGATTTGCTATTTTTAACGAGTTTTTTAAAAAGTGCCTACAAAAGATTTCTTACTTTTATTCCGAAAATTCCATATTATTTGTATTAATACCAAATATCATCCAATCAATGGCCATTTCAGCTCTTGAAAGAACTTTGACCGAGCTTCTTATGATCAAGTGTGTTGTGCGTATTGTGAAATGTTTGAACACAAATGATCGAGAACTGGACCTACAAGTTTTATGCCGACTCCAAACTGCTTATTTTCTCAAAAAGGCAGTTCTTTTTATGGCAGTCAGGATTTTAAAATTCAAGATGGCGGATAGTGCCACCTCGTTTTTTTTTGTATACAGTGAATAGTACGTATACAACTACTATTCATCGTATAACATGAACATCCCATCCCGCTCGTGTGAACGGTCTCTTTTTTATATTGACTACTCTGTAGCGTGAAAGTTTGAAAAACTGTGCAACATGAAATTCCGAATTCGCGAAAACAACGTTTAAAATTAATAAAAAAATTAACAAATTGGTGCAAAATCGTCAAAAGAAACCAAAGATTCGTGAAATTTTTTCTGTACATTTTTTTCTATATACATTTTTAATAAAAATGTGTTTTATACGAAAAAATGTGAAACTTGAATCAAGATACTTGATTGTATAAAAATTTGGATTTTGGGTACAGCCAGTGCAAAAATTAGTTCACGTTACCCCGAGTCCAATGTATTTGCGAATCGTTTTATTTTCGAAATTCTGACAAGATTTGATTTCGAATTTGATATCACAGTTTTAAAATTCAAGATGGTGGATAGAAATCCTAAAAATGTACCATGGGCAGGCCCGCCGAGGGGGGAGCGGGGTGTTGCCCCCCGGGCCCGGAGTTTTAAGGGGGCCCTGAGAGGCGGGTAAAAAAAGTAACAAAAAGCTAATTTGCGGTAGAGGGAGAAAAGTTTATATTTCTTCTTTGTTTTGTATTTACGATATCAAAAATTATAATGAAACTTTCTTATGCTCGTGGCGAGGGAACTTTTGAATTACTTTGATACTTTTTTTTAAGTTGGATACTTCTGGATATATTTTTGACTTGCATTTATTCCTTTTGAATATATGTACATATGTCGTGATAACAGAGAGGAATGGAACATTCCATCAACTTTGCCAACGAGTCGCAAAAACAAACGTGCAAAAGTATTTTTCGACGATGGCGAAGAGGATTCGGAAACTTTTCGTTGTTCTGAAGAAGACGAATTCAAAAGAAATACTTTCCCTTGTAATCGTTGATTCTGTAATCGCAGGAATAACAAACAGATTTGAAGCAGCAAGAAATTTGTACGAGCTGTTTTCTTTTCTCTGGGAATTTAGTACACTGGATGAAGATACTCTCAAGAAATCTGCAGACAAATGTTTAAAGAAGTACAAAGCTGATGTTTCCAAAGAATTGAAGAGTGAAATTGTTCACCTTAAAAATATATACAAAGAAAATTCACGAATCTTTCTCCATTTGATATCCTAAATGCTATTTACGCAAAAAAACTTCACACTCTCTTTCCAAACGTTTGTATTGCCTTGAGAATATTTTGCACTTTACCTGTCAGCGTCGCTAGTGCCGAACGCTCCTTCAGTGTTCTATCGCGAATCAAAAACTTCAACAGATCATGTTCTACACAACGTGTATCCGGGCTCGCAATTTTATGCATAGAATCGGAGTGGACAAAAAAAAATTAAGTTTTGATGTAATTATTAATTGTTTTGCCTCTGCCAAAGCAAGGAAAATAAATTTACATGAATAAAAAGAACTAAAATACAAAAGAATGAAAAGATTGGGTTAATGCAAATCATCAAGTTGTCGTTAGGTATTGACAATTAATACAGATAACAAACAATAAAATGTACTTCATTTGTCATGGTGTGTGACTTAAATATCACAACGCAATATAAATATTAACTAAGAACTAAACAATAATTTTCGCATGTATCTTGCAATAGCTTGCATTGTTTAATACATTTATAATTGCCTTTTTTTTTGTGTTGAAAAGATTTTGAGGGGGCCCGTATGTTGTAACACCCCAGGCCCGAACTTGGCTCTCTGCGGGCCTGACTATGGGATTGCCACCTAATAAAATGTATTTTTAAGAGTCATCTTCTCACAGTTTCAGAGGGTCGCTGATTTCGAATTCACCTAAATTTTTTAGTTTTGTCATAAAAACTTTCTTGAATTTTTACGAATTTGGTGCTGGGACAAACATTAAGTAAAAATGGGTCGCTTAATCCGAATCCGTTGTCAGAATTCAAAATTATGTAATTTTGTTACAAAACGCGTTGCCACATAATAAAATGTATTGTTAAGACCATGTTTAGGGGGTCCTTGTTTTCGATTCTGATGTCAATTTTAAAATTCAATATGACGGACAGGGTTGAAAGCCAATTTTTTTTATATTTACGAATTTGAATGCTGGGGCAAACACTACGAAAAAATGAGTCGCTGAATCCGACATACAACATATCTAACAGTTTAAGGGGTTGCTGATTTCGAATTTGATGTCAGAATTTTAAAATACAAGATGGCGAATAGGATTGACATCTAGTTTACAATAGATTGCCACCTAATAAAATGCATTTTTAAGAGTTTTAAACACCATCTTATAGTTTTAGAGGGTCGCTGATTTCGAATCTGATGGCAGAATTTTAAAATAAAAGATAAGCGAATTAGGTTGCCACCTTTATTTGCTTTTATTCTTCCGAACTCGGTGCTGGGGCACTAGGCGACACTAGGTAAAGCGGGTCGCTGAATCCGAATCCGTTGTCAGAATTTCCAAATCATGTAATTTTATTACATTAGGGTGCCACCTTATAAAATGTATTTTTGAGTTTTAAACATCAATTAACAGATTTGAGGGGTCTCTAATTTCGAATCAGTTGCGGGATTCCCAAACGCCTTATCGACAATTGACGCTGTAGTTAACTAGCGAAAAATGTCATTTACTATGAAACTTTGCATGCACAATGACCTATAACGACAACTATGATTATCGTTAACATTTTGGGAATCCTGCTACTGATGTCAGAATTTTAAAATTGAATAGGCGATTAGGATTGCTACCTCATTTTTAATTTTTTACAAATTCGGTCAAAGGGCGAACACTAGGTAAAATTGGGTCACTGAATCCGAATCCGTTATCAGAACTTCAAAATTATGTAATTTTTTACAATAGCATTGCCACCATATGTTTATTTACGAGTTTTAAACATTTTCTAAATGTTTTAGGGAGTCGCAAATCTGATGTCAGAATTTTAAAATTCAAGATGGCGGAGAGGATTTTTTTTTTTTGTATTCTTGCGTATTCTTGTAATTTTGAAATTCTGACAACGAATTTTATTTCGAATCTGACATAAAACTGTGCTTAAAGTCAATTTTTTTGTGTTTTTACCCTATGATTCACGGGGGAGATTTTAACATACACCAATTATGAAACATTTTTTCCCGCGAGTTGTAAAAGAGAAAAGACAAATTTGTTCATCAGCCGTCAATATTTGTGAGTGTAAAATAACAAAATGAGATGTCTTTATCTGCCTATCATTAAAAACGGAAACTCCCTTTTACAACTCCCGGGAGAAAATGTTTCATAATTGGGCTGATAAATTTTGCATCAAATGATTCTTTACCGCTAATTTTCTTCACGAAAAATTTGGTTTGCGCATAAATAACAATATCAAACAAATCAACAACAATATCCGGAACTACAATAGATGCAATTTTTTCACGTCTATCTACTCGGGATCCCAGTAGATTTCCGCATATATAGAAACTGAGAAACTTAAAAATTTCAACATGTGATATCTTAACGAAAAAAAAAAGATATTTGAGTAAACTCAACGGCATCCGAAGGAGAGAGCTTTGTTCTTTTAGATTGAATGTATTAGTCTTTTGAAAAAGAACAGATGGCATTACTACATAACTTCAAATATGACGAAAAACAGTGTTTTTAGCACTTTTAGGTTAGTATATCTAGAAAACCTGATGTGATAGAACAATCCTATGATTGGATTTGAATTCAGCATGCCGAAAATTTCATCTAATTTTGTAACAAACTAACGAGTCCGGTGTGAATACCCCTAATATTTGGTTCCAATGGAAAATCAATTTGTGTGTGGCGCAGACAGTGATTTATTCTGCAGTTCTTAAGTCGGTTAAAAAAGGGAAATTTAATTTTTAGGACTAAAATTCCATTTCCATTTATATTTTTTTTTTTTTTTTTTTTTTTAGAACTAACAATTTATGATTTCTTAGGCCCATATTAGACGATGTCCGTTTGTCCGATCTTTGTTGTTGCTTTCAATGTGAAACTGTCAAAAAACAGTGAGAGTGAGAGCGGATGAACTTTTTGTAAGGCGGACAAAATATGTTCATTTTGTCTGCTGTTGATGTCAGCAGACAACGGCCACAGCAGTGTGGCGATGTGGTGAAATAAAAGTTTTGCCACACTTTAGCAGCTAAAAAGTACTTTTTCTAAGGAAAAGTACTAATACCCTACTATAAGATAAAGGAAAAATAGTTGCTTGAAACACTTACTTTTGGCAGGTTATATTATTAAAATATTGACAAGAAAGTGGTGTTGGAAGAATTGGTAAGTAAAATTATAAATATATTAATGGAATTCATTTATTAATTTAATGATAATCATTTTATGTTTGATGCGTATTGATTTGCCGAGCTTATTATATTTAAAGCTACTAAGTCGTAATCGATTTCCATGTTGAATAAAAAATAAAGAAATACCGCGTATCAATAAAAACACAATAGAGTAACAATTTTAACTCTAAAACTTTCAATCACTTTTGTATCTATGCAACGTTGCTATTTAAAGTAATTGTTTTTAAAGTGCACAAAATAAAGTGCAGTAGAAAATGTACTCAAACTAAATGAAATGTCAAATGTGTCCGCCCTAAATTTTCTGTCGTGTGACCATCCAGCGGACAAGAAAGTAAAAAGTGTTAATTTTCGTCGGACAAACGGACATCGTCTAATATGGGCCTTACTCCCAAATTCGAGACCAGCGACCTCAAACTACCCTTTGTATAGAGTGCGGATCTATGTACTGCGTTTTCAACAATCGCCTTTTATTACTCTGGATCCACAAATTTTATTACGAGTAATATTCCTGGCACAATCTATCCGTCGTTTTCCACAACTAGCATGATTATTCAGCACTATTATGAATAAAATTTCCCCGGAATTGAAAAATGGAGTAATTTCTTAACGGATTTTTTTTTAGAATATTTTAAAGATTTTTTTTTTCTTCTAAACGAAAATTCCCTTATTTAATTCTGGGAAAAAATTCATTCACAAAATGGCTGATTATAATTGGACTGGCGTTTGCCTATAAGAGCTTTAAAGCTTAAGAAACTTTACTTTTGGTTGTGCGTGAATTGATTTTAATAGGCGGTCTTTTAGTAATTATTGGTAGTTTGTCGGCAATGCAATGGTAATTTTAACAATTTTCGAGTAACTTTTCGCGACTTTTTGACTAAATTGAAAGGTAGGTGGCCATATTTTGGTAACTAACTTTTGTGGAATAAAAGTGGAAGTTTTAAATTATGCCAAAGTGTAAAAAAACTTGCCAATTTTCGAATTGTCACAGGACAACTTTTTTAATAAAAATTTTGTTCATTGCTTCTTGCAAACTATTTCCTTTCAGCTCAGCTGTTTTTCTAAATTATTGCAGCGCTCGAAATTTCCAATGAAAAATGATTTTCTAAATTCTAGATCAATTCGCATACACCCTTAGTAATGCATGCTACACGATGGACACAGACAAATTTGTTGTTCTTTTCGGGGGTAAAAGAAAAAAAAATAGAATTTGAAAGCTTCTCTTTCATCCAAACACTTTCTGGCAACAGACAAATTATGTTCAAAGTTCAAAGCCGAAAACAATTTCGACAACAGGCAGAAACTGTTTTTGAACAGGTAACAGAAATAAAGATGTTACCTTCACCCTTATCAAACAGAAAACTAAGTGTAGCATACTGTGAACAATGCAATGAATAACAGAAAAAGAAGTTGGTAAAACTTCGAAAAATTTCACAGACAAGTGTCCATAATGTAGCATGCAGCTTTGTAAATGCATATCAGACACTTCAAAGTATATGTTGATCTTAACCTAGATCGTTGCATTAAACTCATTCATTAGTTTACATTCGAATTAAAATTAAAAAAAAAAACTACACCCTTAAATTTTTATGACAATAGACAACACATAAGCATCAATGTTATGACAGCACGCGATTCTACAAAATTTGGGTCAAATTTTTAACAAATTTATCTGTGCAAAATGGAATCAGTATAAATAAGTGATAACTTTGCTGTATTCAGCTAGTTTGAGTTGTAAATTTTAAAATTAATGCTGTCGCTGTTGTCAAGTTGGTGTTAAAAAACTGTTACAAGTTCAAAATTAAAAAACTAAAGAAATTGAATTCATAGAATAAAAAAAAAAAAACAAAAATAAGAATGAAAAACATTGCAATATTCGCTGGACTACATTTAATTGCATTGAGTGCAGTTTTGCAAGTAAGTCGAAGTAATGTGATTTCTGGTTAAACAGCATAATTTAAAAAAAAAACAAACTGAAAATAAAACTTTTGGCAACTTTAATTAATATAACAGTTTCATGACTAGCAAAACTTATAGCATTGCCTTAATTTTTGCAGCCTACTGACTCGGGCGTTGTTTATAGTCGACCTAACCCAATAATGATGACTGTGGAGCCGACACGATCGAAACGTGAGGAACCAGTTAAGCCTGCAGCATCCTTTATCGAATTAATTCTTGGCATCTTCGATACCCTACAACTTGGACGCAGGGTTGGAGTATCAAAAACTCATGCAGCAGCCAGTTTAATACGATGAAGCATTTAAAGAAAACATCCAATTTTTAAACTTAAAACTATTTATTTTTTTTTTTGGATTTTTATAATTTTTTTTTTTTTTTTTTATTTTAATTTACAAATTTAAAACTAGAGTTTGATTTTAAAACTAACATAATAGCAAAAAAGGAATGATAATAAAATGTGAAGGGGAAAAAATGTATAGTTATCTGATATTTTGCTAAAAATGTTAAATATAAATTAAATAGCGTTGGCAAATAAGCTTAAAATCTAGAAAAAAATCATATTAAATATGAGAAAGAGAAATAGCTCTTAAAATAACTATAAATATTTTGTTGTGTCGACAAAACAAAGGTTACTTTTTTTGATATATAATAAATTAATGGATAGCTATATAAAAAGTTAGTTAAATTTAAAAATAGCAACGCCAAGACTTTGCAAGCCAGTACAAAGCATAATCTATTAAAAACTGTTATTTCTATAATACGTTTAAGATGATTGTAATTAAGAGATCAATATCTTTTATATAAATACTAGGAGAAGGCGGCAATTTTAATTAAACCTAATTTGCCTATCAAAATATGTTTAATTTAAGCTTTTGTTTTAAAAGTGATAACATAGTGTATGAATATAGATAATGATATGATAAAATTTAAGCACATAGAGTAATAGAGTCTAGCACTGGATGTTGCGTGTTTTTGGTTTTTTAATAAATAACATTATTTTCGATAATGTTACCAGCATACGTTATGTTGTTTACGAGTCACAAACGAAATGTTGCTTACATATATTTGATTGTATTATGCAGCAACGAAATTGGTGTCCATAGCATTGTTGCAGTTTCATTCATTTGTTGTCGATTGTTCGCGTCGATTTTGTGTTGATACAGCTGCTGCTGTGGAGACTCCGCTGTTTGTTTGTAGAGTTGTTTGTGCTGGTGGCATTGAAGTCTGTGGTACGCACCAATAAGCCTAAATATATTTACTATATTATTAAATTATAACAGAAAAGAAAGTAATTTCGAAAAGCCATTTCATAATTATAATTAACATGAAGCAAAAGAAAAATAAGACATTTTGTTGAAGTCGGCGGAATAGCATCCCGAAGCGTATTTGAAGATCATCCGAAAGAGTTCGAAAAAAAATTTAATTTGACTCGAACATTAATGCCGACCAAAGACAAAACGCTGTTTATAAAAATTTTTGTACGACTTACTGTCATCGTTTAATAAAAAAAAAAAAAAAAGAAAAATAAATTGACCGCAAGTCATACGAAAATTTTTATAATCACCGTTCTGTCTGGAAACCAGTGGCACGACCAAGAGTGACGCGACACCGCTGCAGAGAAGACACCGTCTACAAAGCCACCCTGCAGGCGGCTGCTAAGGAGCGATACATAGAGAAGAGGGACGAGAGACGTATTTTTAGGCTTGAAAAAAGAGAGACAGAAAAGCGCAACTGCGAAAATATTAAGATGTATGGTGGCAGGAATGACGCCCAAAAATTCTTCGAAAATATAAGAGGCCTGGCCGATGGTTTTAAAACCGGGGCCTTACCTCTTCCTGTTAGAATGAAAACGGGAATCTAGTGACAGACATCCAGAGTACACTGACGTTATGGATAGAGTTGTTATCCAGTTATGGATAATAGAGATGATATCCCGGAAACCCCAATTATGGATGACAGCGTTGAAGTTCCGCTGCCCGACTATAATGAAGTCTTGACGTCATAACACGGCTTAAGAACAAGCCGCGGGAGCCAATAGTTTACGCGCTAAGCTATTTTAGAACGGAGGCGAAGCTTTCTTTAAATATATTAATGAGCTTCTATGCAAAATATGATCGGAAGAATGTATTCCAAACGATTGGAACCCCAGTCTAATCCACAAGGCGATCCCACCATTTGTGCCAATTACCGTGGGATAAGCCTCCTGAATATCGCATATCGTGGCGGCCGTGGCGCAGTGGGTAGCCCATACGCTAGAGAACCCTGGTTCGAATCCCACCTGACACAAAGTTTTTTCAATTAAATTAATTTCTCTGTTCGACCGTTACCTCTCTGCAGACAATGGCAAACCTCAGAAAGTAAAAACTGCCACGAAAAGCTTCTTGAGAACATAAGCCGTTCGGAGTCGGCATAAAACATGTATGTCCAGTTCTTGATCATTTGTGTTCAAACATTTCACAACACAATTGATCTTAAGAAGCTCGGTTAAAGTCCTTTCAAGGGTTGAAAATGGCCATTTCGTTTTCTTTTTTGAAGCCCATCGTAAACCAACGGATTGGGCCTTATCATTGTGGCTTCAGACCTGTAAAATCTACCACCGACCAGATATTCACGCTACGACAAATCTTAGAAAAGACCATAGAAAAACAAATCGACATCCATCATCTTTCTGTCGATTACAAAGCCGCTTTCGACAGTCCAATAAGGAATCACCTATACTCCACCATGTCTGAATTTGGTATACCTGCAATATTAATCCGTCTATGCTATGATACTGAGCAACACCAGCAGCGCAGTTAAAATCGGGAAGAACCTCTCCCACCATTTGTTACCAAACGAGGTTTCAGACAAGTAGATTCTTTATCGTGCGACTTTTTTAATCTAATTATGGAGATCATTCGAGCTGCTGAAAAATTAATTCAATTGAAAAAATTTTCGGTGTCATATGGAGGTTAGTAAGTAAACCGAAAATCCAGTCTGAGATAAAGTAACGGTAGTAAAAAAAACTGATCACAACATATAACGGCTGAAGGCTTTGAGAGCGTTAAACAGAGTTTTCTACAACTCGTTCTCCAAGAGTACCATCGCAAAGAACTCATTTTCTTCCACAGTATATGTCTAAATCATAGCTGTATTCAGTTATTGAATCACATCGTTCCCAAATTTTAATGCCTCGTTTTGTTTTATAGGTTTCATCGGGCTGTATTGTTTCAAGGAAGATCTGCCCCTTAAACTTTGCCATAGGTTCATCAATTGACTGAAACACGCGGTCAGAGCATCTGAAGGCTTTTCTAGGTCATTCATAAATAATATTTATGACATAAATAGAAGCCGGTCTTGGCTTATACTCTATTTTATTGATGTGTTGCTCAAAGTGGTGGCCGTGGAGCAGTGGGTAGAGTGTGTGGCCCATAAGCCAGAGAACACAGGTTCGAATCCCACCTGGCACAGAAATTTTTTTCAATTAAATTAATTTTTGTTCGGTCGTCACCTCTCTGCAGGCAATGGCAAACCTCACAGAGTAAAAACTGCCATGAAAAGGTTCTTGAGAAGCCGTTCGGAGTCGGCATAAAACATGTAGGTCTAGTTCTCGATAATTTTTGTTCAAACAATAAGCTCGGTCAAAGTCCTTTCAAGGGCTGAAATGGCCATTTCGTTTTTTTTTTGTTTTTTTTATTACTCAAAGATAAGTTTTGTGACCAAAACATGTGCTTGTGTGGTAAATGATTATAAGACAGAACCAGATATACACCGACAACAATCATTATTTTCATATTGATCAGTTTTTGTTCTTTTTTTGGATATTACTGTTAAATATTTGAATTATTTTATTTGTACAATCGGAAATTTTTATAAATAAACTTCTCGGGAAAAGTTTGAAGAAAACTTCAAGTTCTTTTGAACCCATATTAATGTTTGCACGAATAAATGGCTGTTTTAAATTTGGAATTGCTTTTCAAGGCAAGAAATTAATATTGTGATTGTTCCATATCACACCGGTGTTGATTTGCGGCGTCTTCTGTTCCTCTGGAAAAGTATGTTCTTCTCTTTTGAAATCAAGGGCCGAATCGCCGCTTCCGTGAACGTACAACTTGTCACGGAATCGTCTTCAACTCGTCATTGAATTGCATTCAATTAACACAATTTTACGTGACGAGTTTTACGTTCACGGAAGCGGCTATTCGGCCCCAGAGTTCTCTTCATATGAGCTATCAGTTTGATTTGAGTAAGTTGGATCAAGAATGCTGTCACCATCGAAGTCACTACCACTTTCAGAGAGAATAACCCTTTGGCGCTTTCTTTTTGGATAACGTTCGCTGATTATGAGAAACAAACCAATTACTTATTATACGTTATTGTTGAGACATATGTGGCCCAGCGAAAGTTACTGCTGGGACACACATGTGACCCAGATTCAATTTTTCCAACATATCTAATATATTTTTTTCTGATTTTTAGTTAATAATGAATTCTTTATATTGATATTAACCTACCTCGTCATTTTTCAGTGAGTTTTAAAACAAACCCTTTTGACCCACTAAACTAGCAAGTGTCACAATTATTTGTAAAACAAAAGCTTCTTTGTGTACGAATTCTACGAATAACGGAATTAAAGCATACGTAAATAATCGCATAGCATGCAAATAATGATGAGATGGAAGTATTTAGAAATATAAATGAATAATTGCATTTTAGTTAGATAACAATACTTAATGGGACACATCTGTCGCGTCAGTATTGAAAGGGTTAAATATGCTCTAATTTTTTCAGAATTGGTAAGAGCTCCACCACGCGATTACGTAACAAAAATAACGTTAAAAATGCAAAATTAACGAAAATAGAAGTGTTGATCTTTTATATATACTGCTACCAGATGCTGCCGGTCCATCTAAATGTATTTTAATTTTTGAATTTTTTAAATATACCCCATACAGCCAATTCAATTTTTATTAAATTCCAATTATCAGCTCCAATTTCGGCGAATTTTATCATTTTGACAGATAATCAAATTACTCTCTATTACTCGAAGTTTTCTTGAAGTGAAAACTTCTTCTTCTCTAACTCCTAAACACCTTCTGTACTCTATTGCATGTACTTTTTATTTCTTTTATTTTCTCTTCTTTGTGCCCTAAGTTAAACAAATATATTTGGTTAAGTTTTATTGTCCGAACTTACACCCTAAGTCAAAAGAAGTTTCAGTTAAAAAAAAATTACGTATAAATGATTTGATATTTGAATCAAATGAATCCGTTTCTTCTGAATAGTTTCTAATCGAATTCGGATTGCAGAAGAACACTTCTGCTATTCAGCACAGCTAAGCTTATTAAATAAAGTCAAACTTACCTGCTGACCTATGGACGTGGATGAAGTGCCAGCCACTGCGACGCCGTTTGCTGGCTGAGGTGGTTGACGAAATGGGTTTGGGCTGTTTTCTCCAATTGCGGCGGCTGCATTTGAGGGTGCATAATAAAATGGCATCGGTGGATAGCCCATGCATTGATAGTGTAGACCAACACCATCAGTAACAGCACCGTTATTTTCTACAGCTTCAGCTCCAGGTGTGCCAGCAGTGTAAAAGCCATTTGGCATTGGAGGCTGAACTGCAGGCGGCGCTGTTGCCATTGTTGGATGTGGTGGTGGTGGACCATGCAATGGTGACATTGTCGCTGCTGCAGCTGCTGATGGTGGTGGTGGTGGAGGTGGATGACCCATATAAGGTGGATAAACAGCAGCTGATGGATGCATACTTAATGTTGGTGGTGGTGGCGGTGGAGCAGTGTAGATGCCATAAGTAGAAGCTGGCATAGGCATTTGTATAAAAACACCACCAGCTGGAGGTGGAGGCACAAATTGAGGTGGAACCTGCCCGTTTTGATCGGGAGTGTATTCATATGGGCCGTAAGTTATAAATGGATTTAAATTTGGATTATAAATAGTTGGAGTCTGCATCAACAATTCAAATTAATATAAATTCAAGTTTTTCTTAAAATTTAACAAATAATTTTTACCTGTACATTATCAGTACCATTGCTAGGTGGTGGTCCTCCGTCATATGAATGCATTGGTGAAGTTTGAATACCTTGTTCGGTAACTGTATGAAGCGAATTGGTGCTGCCTGTGTTGGTGCCACTATTAGTGTTGGAATTGGCATTCTGCATATGATTACGTAGATTTGATGAGTTAACATTTGATGTTGTTTTCGTGCACAAATTAGTTTTATTAAAATCGTTTTGATGCTGCGAAGAAACAGCAATGTTGGGGCGATTATGTTGCATGGATCCAGTGTTAACGCCAGCGTTGTTACGCTGTTGATAAGCCTGCCGTTCTTTGCTGTTAAAGTAACGTGACTGAAAACGACGTTGATTGTTTGATTTACCATTGGCGGAGTTAAGATTTTGTGTTAAATTTGAATTATTATTATTTGAGTCGGCTTTATTAACCTGTGGATGATATAAGAGAAGCTTAGTATTTCGTACAATTTTTATCCGAAGCTGAGTATCTTTCAAAAAATGAAAATTCATTTGCATATGGATTGCATAATAATTTGCATAAAACTATAATTCACAGGTTATCATTACCTCTTGAATATTTCCGTTTTCATCCAGTTTAATATTTTGCATATCAGCTGAGAGTTTTACGATGTGCTCCTTGACTTCGGTTGTAGTTTCTACTATAATATAAGAAAACATTTAAATTTTTGTAAATTGTTGCATCAACGCGAAAAACTCACTCTCGCCAGCAGTAGTGCCGCCTAGGCGTTGTTGTTGTCGCAATTGCTGCTTGTTGTGGTAATCCAAGCCAAGGTTATAGAAATAACGCAAAGTGGCTACATCACTTGGCAAGTCCATGCCATTGGCCTTGGTCGATTTCTTAGCTTCCCAATTTATACGTCCCGTAAGAGGTGTTGTGCTTATTCCACCTCCATTACCACCACCACGTCCAACACCGCGACTTGTAGATGTCAGATTGTTTGTAGACACCGGAGTATTTAAATGCGTTGATGTTGCTAATGCGGATGACAATGATGGCGGCGGATGCATCATAGCTGTGCCAAAGTATGAATTGGGAAAGAATCCACCAGCGGGTCCACTAGTAGCATTTGAACCTAATGCTGTGGTAATGAGCGGTGGCTGTGCATGCGGTGGTCCACCCTGCATATATAAATTGTTCGGTGGCTGTGGTGGATAGCTAGGAGCACAGGTATAATAAATGGCGCCAGCGCCATTGGCTGGCATCAATGCAGTCGGTTGGATGCTGCCATCATAACCGTAACCATATAATTCTTCTGCTCCTCCAGCATATTGATGCACTGGATAAAAATGCATTTCCGGTACAAAGACGCCATTTTCCATACCATAATGGTGTTCCATGATAGGCATGCCGCCATTAAGTGTTGCATCGTCAAGTTCCTGTTTTATTTGCTGACCATCCGCAGTTACAACAGAAGAGCGAGATGGCGCACGTGAAGGAGCCTCTGCTGGACGCTGTATTTTCTGCTCATGATCGCGATTACCACCTCCATGTTCAACAGTGAGCGGCATGGCACAATATTCCACAGTTTGAGTACGGAAATTCTCTAGATGCGTGTATTGCTTAAGCTTATAGTAACAGCTGCTATGATGCTGAGAAGCATGCCCAGAGCTGTACGGATGCTTTTCATCGTCAGAGTCTACATCGTAGTACTCAGATTTAATCGATGGCAAAGCGGATGAGCAATATTCGTGTGCCGAGATTTGGCTATTACATTTGAAGCGATAGTTATAATGGCGTGTATAGCGAAAGGAGCTGTATTTTTGCATATGACGTTGCAGACGATAAGGCAGACTCCAGGGTTTAAATTGATCTGGAGGCAACGGAGTTAATGATTCATATGGCACCTGGAAGGCAGGCAGAAAAAGTATAAAGAAAAATATAGAAATAGCTATCATGCACTTTGCAAAAGACGATTCTCTTCGGAATCGGATTTACTTCCAATAACATTTCATAGATATTAAATCCAATTCCTAGGTGAATCGAATTTCAGAACATGCCATATTTTATTTTGCATTAAATTTAAATAAGAATAGTTTAAAGACTAACTCTAATGATACAATAAATCCAACACAAAAAATACTCACCAGCCGTTTCTCTCCCAATTGCTCAATGAAAACAATGCAATATCCTTTATCCACGGCAATCTCCTGTATGTGACAAGTATACAAATCGTTCTCAGATTTGCGCAACTTAACGTGGCATTTAGCCCCCACCTGGAAAATTTTATGGACTCGTGTTTTTTGATAACGTATCAACTTTGCAAATATCAACACGGTACACAGCACACAACAATTATGGACAACATATTTTAGACAAAACACAAAATATTCGAGGAGCCGCATTTGTAGTGCAATCCAAACGAATATACATATAATTAAATAGAATAAAATAAGAGAGACAATTTTAAACAAAGAGATACGTTAGTGGACGCCATGAATACATTAAACCATATATATAGATAGATAAGATGTTATAACACAGACTAGCTTTGAATTAAATATGGAATAAGTATTCGAATACCTTGAAGTTTGTATCACCGTTGTACCAGTTTTGCAATTTTAGTTCTTTACGTGCCTCATTCCAAGAGTCAAATTCAATGTTACGATACATATTGGGATCAAGCGCTTTGGCTACCTTGTATGGAAAGGGTGTGATGCCTAAAATTTAATATTTTTAATCGATTCTTTTTAGTTCTTGCAGAAATATTTCATTTATATGAATTCATGCTATTTGGTTCAGTATTTAATCCATTAGTTTGAATATAGTTTTTATTTCATTTATTAATTTAATCAATGGAGTTTTTTTCATTACTGACTAGAGAATTTGAAATTTGTATGCAAAAATAATTTTTTTTTACATTTATAAACAGGAAATAATTGATTGTCTTAGATACTTATTAATCTATAAAACATATAGTAGACAAATTATAAAGCTCTTTTTTTACTATGAAGAATTTGAAGCATAATTTTTTTCCTTTGTTAATTGGCAGAGCTGCAAACTTTGCATTCATCCATTCAATGAATCCACAATGATTCATAAATTCATATTCATTCATTTATAAATTCATTCATAAATAAAGTTTTCAATTCAGATTTGTATTTATGTCAATATTTATGTCATTGACAGTAATCAAGTCAGAGCAAAAGAATTAAACAAACAAAATTGCAGATTCACAGAATGATTGACAACAAACACCTTCATAACAAATGGAAGTCCGATAATAACTGGAACCGAATTTATAAAATTACAAAATGTTTTAAGATTTGACTTATGAAACTAATAGCGACTATACTGCATGTATGTATAAGAATTTGTCGCAATTTTGTAAATTTTAATCGATTTTTTATTGAAAAAAAAGAGGAAATTTATATTACCTTCCAGCAACAGCTGACGAACGCATGATATAAATTTATCTGGAAGTAGCGATTCGACGGTCTTGTTTAAAACATTCTTATCTTGACCCTCATTACAATTTGAGTAAACTTTGACCTCACGGTGTATATCATCCGATAGTAGAGGAAAATTTGTGTAATGAAAATGACACATTTTATAGTTTTCCAAAATACAGAAAGTATTGTGCGGTAAGTCTAATTCGAATGAGCGACCATCGACCATATGCAAGCGAGTATAGTAGCCATCCTCATTGCATTCGTAACGGCATTCGGTGCCCTCAAAGGATGCTGAATGCAACATCTGCTCCACAGCAAACGAAACATCGGGTAATTTGAAAAGATCTTTATAGAGTATTTCATAGCAAATGGCTGCAGTTAAAAAAAAGAGCATATTTATAGGCTAAATAAAAAATAATACATATTTAAACACATACATTGACAAATAGCTGCATCCTTTATATAATCGCAAGTGAAGACAGAGTCAAAGTGACGTTCGGGTGTGTAGAAAACACGAAATACTTCGGAAGAGTGGGGGGTGTTGCTATAATACTTACCCAAGTCAAAGGGCTCAAACAGAATAACATTACGCCTGAGGAGTACAAAAAGTTTTGAATGTTTATTTTATTGAAACTAATAAAAATAGGTATTTACTGAAACACGTAACCAACTGCCTGCAGTTCAATTAATGTTCCATAGGTTTTCATTTTAGACATATCATCTAGATACTCATTCAAGTCGCGATTAACGAGCTTAAAATAGAAAAATTAGAATAAATTTTTGTTTTGTAAAAAATTCTAATATTTAAAACTTACAGGCTGAAAGTACGCACTATGTTTGCGCATGTACCGTACGCATTTCTTGCGTATGGTCAAGTGATGTAACTGCGTGTCGTACATTTGCTCCGATATAACGCGAAAGAGGCAGGAAGCATCGCGCGCCGTATGTTTTCGATAGTAGTCATTCTCCTCCAGATATTGATCGAAAGGATCAGGCGCTTGCCTGCTACCAGATGTAAATTGACGCTGCATATTAAACCACCAAGTTCGTTAAAAAGGTGCTGTGCTGTTGTGGTGTATTATTATAAGTCGATGATCTGAAAGTTGATTAAGCCTGTTACATTGATGAATTGATAAAGTATTTATAACTTTGTTTATATTATTGACTGCTCATTGTAATTTTTTGTCATTATTTTATATACTACTCTGACAATTTTGCCAGTTTCAGATTTATTAAACTATTTATATAATTTGTTAAGTTATTGAGTGCATTTTTTTTTTTAGCCATTTGGCAATAACATCGCTTATATTATTAACAAGTTAGTCACCGGCTGGTCTAATTATTCAAAAAAATGAAGCTAAAAAACTTTCACTTATACATCACTCAGCTCATTTTGAAGAATAAAACAGTATTATATGATGCAACTAGTAAAAAAGATCACCTCAAATATCTGAAAATATTAACAAATCGGATTAGTATCTTACGCAGTAAATTACTTTGAAAATGAGATCCAGTTGCCAATCAACAGAAACCTAAATATTCGGTCATATTATTATTATGCTTTGAGGCAAATTTTTACGAAAATCTTCGAGCATGAATCGGATAAAGAATTTAATTAAAAAGTAAAAAATGATATATAGAACACCAAATACGGAATTTGTATTGATTTGATTTCACTCGGAAGTGAAATGCAGACCTTGTTTGATAATTTTTGGTTTAACTCGCCTAAAAACTTTTATCAATGCCATGCTTTTTGCAGTGTTTGTTCAAGTAAATTTGGTTACTTAAAGTAACAATATGGTTCGGTTACCAACATTGTAGAAGGTCCTATTCAACTAAATTTAAGGCTTGAAGAAATGGCTTGCTAGAATGACCATAATAGCGGCATATTTGACGGTCGGAGAAAGATAATTTAGAAAATGAACAGGCATAGGCTATGTAGCCATACCTCAAAATATATACTTAATTTCTAATATGACTAACTTATGTAAACCCACGTTATCCTCCAGGAAAAATAACGGAACTCCTAGTTCACTCATGGCCGGCAAAATATAAGCAAAATATGCTTTGGTTTTATAACTACTTTTC